>JANCRA010000119.1:1015000-1242500 GCA_024362935.1 Setophaga petechia | reverse complement strand
GCCCCTCTCGATCTCTCTCTCCCCTCGACGGCCTTTCCTCCTCGAGCGCGCCGGCAGCGCCGTCCGGCGGCCGTCTCCCCGGCTCGACCGCCTGCATGCCCAGGGGGCGAGCGCTTGGCAAGCCCTCCGTCGGCGGAGGCCCGCGTGCGCCGGCGACCCCGTGCTGAGCGGCGGCGGCACCGCTCGACGGGTGTCCCCCTTCCCTGCGGGGACGGTTTGCCGGAAGGCTGCCGGAAGGCGGCCGGAAGGCGCCTGCCGTCACCGGCAGCGTTCTCGGCCTGGGCCCCACTCGTCGCGTCCTCCGTTGCCCTACTTCCCGGCCGCATGCGGGCCGAAGGAAAGGCATGCGGGGGCAGCTGCGGGGCGCTCCCCTGCCCGGTCTCCGCGTGAAAACGAGGAGACTGGGTGTTGCCCCCCCGTTCATCTGGGTTCAGCCTTCCCCGCCGGGCGCGTGCCTGAGGCGAGTGGGCCCCGATGGTGTGACCCGGCGAGCGGCGCTGTCCCAGGAGTGTGGCCCTGGCAGTGGCGGGGTCCTGCCATCCGGCAGGCCTCGGGCGCTGGCAACGCCGGCTCGGGTCTCTGTGGCGCCTGCTTCCGGGGCCAGCGGCGGAGTGCGTCCGCTGGACGCTCGCTCTCCCGGTGGGTAGCGGTCCCGCAGGGCAAAAGGTGTGACGGCGGGGCCGGTGGCTGTCGCGTGCCATCTCAAGCAGGGTTCTAAGGCCACTGGGGAGAGAAGAAAGGGGCCCGGCCGCAGGCTGGCGCGGCGGTGCTTTGCGAGCCATTCGCGGTGGGGGGGCCGAGGGGAGCCGGCGCATGCGGGGGCTGACAGCCGTGCATATGGCCACATGCGCGTCCTGTTGGGTGTATCGTCCTGTGAATACGAAAGGACTGGGGCGGCTGTGCCCCCCGCGTTCCGGTGTGCACGCCGCGTGGCCCTCCTCCGCGTGGGGGCCGGCCCGAGCCCGGGCACCTGGGCCGCTTCCGAAGGATGGCAATTGTATGTGAGTTCGGCATCTCCCCTCGCGGGGGGAGGCGGTCAGGGGCACGAGCTCTCCCGGCGCTCTCGGGCCGGCCTTCGGAGCGTGGGTTTTTCCCGTCTTTTTTCTCCGTTTCTGTGTGCTCGTACGGTCAAAGCCAGGCATGCACCCACGCATCCTCGGCACGAGAGAATGAAAAGGGGCCACTTGGCCTGAGTGGTGCCCAAAAGCCAGACAACTCTTAGCGGTGGATCACTCGGCCTATGCGTCGATGAAGAAAGCAGCTAGTTGCGAGAGTTAATGTGAATTGCAGGACACATTGATCATCGACACTTCGAACGCACTTGCGGCCCCGGGTTCCTCCTGGGGCTACGCCTGTCTGAGCGTCGCTTGATGATCAATCGCCATCGGGGGGCCATTCCAGCGGCACGGCTAGGGTCGCCTCGCAGGCCTGTTGCCCTCGGTGGCCTTGCTGCCTTGCCTGCAGCCTGGCCGGCGTCATCGACGTCGTCGTCGTTGCTGCGCAGGGCCTTCGTCCTCCTAAATGCACACTCGGGGAGCGCTCCGTCGCTCCCCGCTCCCGGAGTGAGCCGCTGGGGCGGAGCTCGTCCTTGCCGGGGCCGCGCTGCTGATGCAGCGTTGCGGCGGCCGGGGGAGAGTGAGAGATGGCATCAAAAGCGCCGCTGAGGGCCGCGAGAGAGAGGAAGGCGGAGAGAGAGAGAGAGAGAGAGGGAGGCGAGGCGCGGGCCTCGCCCTTGGCCTCACCTCACACGCAGGCGGCTGTCTGCGGGTGGGTACCGCGGCAGTACTGTGCCGTGCTGCCGCGCGCGCGCGCGAGGCCGAGAGCGCCGGGGACAGGGGTTCCAACTCCCTCCTCCCTCGGCTCGCCCCCCCGCCCCTTTCTCTTCTGTCGCGGTCTCTGGGCGAGCGCTACGAGGACGCCGTTGCTCCTCTTATCTCTCCCCGCCAAGGCTGTCGCGAGCCGCCACCGCCTGGCCGGTCCTCCCGCGTGGGGCCGTCTCTGCCGCGTGTGCTCCCTTTTTTCGGTTCTCGTCTCCTGGATGGGGCTCTCCATTCTCCTCGCGTACGCACTCTCTCTCTCGTACTCTCTCTGTCTCTCTCTCCGGCTCGGAGAGAAGAAGAAAGGTGCGGGACATGTGGCGTACAGAAGCCCCCCTCCCCGGCGGCGCTCTTGGGGGACCCAAGTCCTTGTGATCGAGGCCGCAGCCCGCGGACGGTGTGAGGCTGGTAGCGGCCCCCCGGCGCGCCGGGCCCAGGGCTTCTCGGAGTCGGGTTGCTTGGGAATGCAGCCCAAAGTGAGTGGTAAACTCCATCTAAGGCTAAATACCGGCACGAGACCGATAGCCAACAAGTAGCGTAAGGGAAAGTTGAAAAGAACTTTGAAGAGAGAGTTCAAGAGGGCGTGAAACCGTTAAGAGGTAAACGGGTGGGGCCCGTGCAGTCTGCCAGGAGGATTCAACCCGGCGAGTTGCGGTCGGCCGGCTCGGGTTCGGCGGATCCTCTCCTCTGTCTCCCCTCTGTCCCCCGGGCAAACCCCGTCCGCAGGGGCAGGCCGGGGGGGGCAGGCTGGTGCGGGGACCACCGCCTGGCCGGCAGCCGGCCCTGGCCGGGCGCATTTCCTCCATGGCAGTGCGCCGCGACTGGCTCCGGATCAGCTGGGAAGGCCTCCGGCAGGCAGGTGGCCCGGCGCCGCGCGAGCGGCGGCCGGTGTTTGAGCCCCTGGGCAGCAGGTCTCGCCGAATCCCGGGGCCGAGGGAGAGGACCACCGCCGCCACACCCTCCTCCCCCCTCGTCGGCAGCGCCATGACAGAGGGCATCGCTCCGCCGTTCCCCATCACCGGGGTGTGGCAGCGGCGGCGTCCTCGCAGCGCAGCGTTACGCACGGGGGTGCAGGGGCCGGGCCTGCCGGCCCCGGGGCCACTGTCAACCGGGGCGGACTGCTCTCAGAGATCATACCTCCTCGTGGTCCCGCGGGTAGCCCTGCGTACGGTGAGTAAGTCGATCTCTGCCCCTGGTTCGGAGCCGTTGGGACTCACCAGCCCAACGAACTCCTTGCAAATTAGGTGAAACAAATTCCTCGGTAAAAGCCGCCTGGCTTATTGCCCGAAACCTGGGCCCCCGGTTTCAGAGAGGGGCAAAGAGTTCGGAAGTGGAGTGACCACTCACTCCGTTCTCATAATCCAATTAGGTCCCAATTCGATGGTCCAAATTCTCGATCCATTTCATGGGGGGGGGATCTTGGGGCCGCTGTTTCGCCTGTCTAGGCTATCGGTGGGCACTCAGACTTCCCCTTCTGACTGGGTAGACCTGGTGTCCAGGGCTTTGCCCGGCACTGCGCCTATTTTCGAGGGAGTCCACCCGGTGTCTTTATCTCCTAGACACCGGGCTGACCTGCTGACCAAAACTGACCGGGTAAGCTAGGTGTCTCAAAATTCCTCAACATCTAAAACCACCGATCTGGCAGAAAATTAATTTTATTTGCTGGTGAATTTTTCTTTTAAACTGTATAGATCGGATTTGCAGGAACATGTGCATGAAGGTGTTCATTTTTCTGTGGATTGGGAGGTGTTGAGCAGGTTACCCGAGGTGTATGAACAACTTGCACCACAACTGTGTGTGGGTGAGAACTTTGATTCTAGCCTCCCGCAAGACAGTAAACCATTTGTGCTTGGTGAGGAAAGTGGCAAAGAGGTGAGTGAAGGCACACCAGGGGCACTGCCTTCAGTGCCTGGGGAACACGGAGGGCAGTCACCGGATAACATTGTGAAGGTGACTGTTCCTGACAAAAATCCACCTTGTCCCTGCTGTGGAACCCGGGTAAACTCTGTGTTAATCCTGATTGAACATCTAAAGGGGTCGCACGGGAAAAGGAGGGTTTGCTTTCGGTGTGTCAAGTGTGGTAAGGAAAATATTAACTATCATAGTGTTATTTGTCATTTTGCAAAATGTAGGGGTCCGGTAACTGAAAAAGTTCCAGCTGGAGAGTGGATCTGTGAGGTATGCGGCAGAGACTTCACGACCAAAATTGGCCTGGGACAACACAAAAGATTGGCACACCCGTTGATAAGAAACCAAGAGAGGATCCTTGCTTCCCAACCGAAAGAAACATCAAATCGAGGAGCCCACAAAAGATGCTGGACAAAAGAGGAGGAAGAGCTGCTGATAAGACTGGAGGCACAGTTTGAGGGACACAAAAACATGAATAAACTTATCGCTGAACACATAACAACCAAAACAGCTAAGCAAATTAGTGACAAAAGAAGATTGCTGCCCAGGAGACCAACAGATGGAGCTGACAGAGAACCTGGGGTGAGTCATTGCACTAGGAGAGCAGCTAGGGGCGTGGGAATGGAGTCTGGGTTGAGTCAGCAATCCCAGGCAGGAACCACGGACAATGGACCTGGGAAGAACCATCTGCCAGGGGGGCAGCTGCCAGAGGGAAAACAATGGGTAAGTCAAGACGACACCCTGATAAGGATAACAGTCACCGGAAGACCAGCGGCCAGCAGAGGGCGGGGCAGCTGCAGGCTCATTACCAAAAGATGATCAAAGAACACTTATCAGCTGGAACAATTAACAACTTCCCCAGAGCATTCAAGCAATTAATGGACGGCCAGGAGATGCAGACAATGATCAATCAAGCAGCGCAGGATTGCTTTGGATGCCTGGAATCGATAAGCCACATAAGAACTGCTACAGGTGAAAAAAAATGGGAAGGAGACCTGGGAGAAGCAACCAAGGAAGCCGTTTCAGAAGTGGATGAAAGAGAGAGCGATCAAAAGAGGTAATTACCTTCACTTCCAGCGTTTATTCCATCTAGACAGGGGGAAACTAGCAAGAATTATTTTGGATGATTTAGAGTGTTTGTCCTGTGATATATCACCCAGTGAAATTTATTCGGTATTTAAAGTCAGATGGGAGACACCTGGTAAGTTTGCTGGCCTTGGAAACTTTGAAATTAATGGGAAGGCAGACAACAGTGCCTTCAGAGACTTAATTACGGCCAAAGAAATGTGCAGGAAATGAGCAAGGGCTCGGCTCCAGGTCCAGATGGGTTTACTCTTGGGGACATCGAGAAGATGGATCTCGGGTATTTCCAGACTGCCGAGCTCTTCAACTTATGGTTAACATCTGGGGAGATCCCGGACATGGTGAGGGGGTGCAGAACTGTTCTGATTCCTAAATCGACTAAACTGGAACGTTTGAAGGACATTAATAACTGGAGACCCATTACGATCGGTTCCATCTTGTTGAGATTGTTCTCCAGGATTGTAACAGCAAGGCTGAGCAAAGCGTGCCCCCTCAACCCAAGGCAAAGAGGCTTTATTAGAGCAGTGGGATGCTCTGAAAACCTGAAACTCCTACAAACTGTAGTTTGAACTGCCAAAAGTGAACACAGACCACTGGGTGTTGTATTCGTGGACATGGCCAAGGCTTTTGACACCGTAAGCCACCAACATATTGTACATGCTTTGCAGCAGAAGGGAGTGGATCCCCACATCATCGGACTGGTGAACAATATGTACAAGGACATCAGTACGTATGTCACCACAAAAAGGAACACACACAGAGACAAAATCCAGATCCAGGTTGGGGTAAAGCAGGGTGATCCGCTGTCACCCCTCTTATTCAACCTGGCAATGGACCCCCTGTTGTACAAACTGGAAGAATGAGGTAAAGGATTCCATCAAGGACAGAGTAGTATAGCAGCAATGGCATTCGCTGACAATCTGGTCTTATTGAGTGACTCCTGGGAGAACAGGAAAACAAACATCGAGATATTGGAGACCTTCTATGATCTCACCGGTCTCAAAACACAAGGGGGAAAGTGCCACGGCTTCTACATCAAGCCCACAAAAGACTCTTACACCGTCAATAGCTGCGCTGCGTGGACCATCAAGGGCACTCCCCTGAACATGATCAACCGCGGAGAATCTGAGAAATATCTTGGCCTGCAGTTTGACCCCTGGACTGGGATAGCAAAAACCAACCTCCCCACAAAACTAGAATTCTGGCTCGAACGAATTGATCAAGCCCCACTTAAACCTCTGCAAAAACTTGATATCCTCTAAACATACACCATCCCTCGACTGACCTACCTGGCGGACCATTCAGAAATGAAAGCAGGAGCTCTGGAAGCCCTTGACCAGAAAATCCGAACAACGGTCAAGGACTGGCTGCACCTACCTTCGTGCACCTGCGATGCCATCTTGTACTCAAGCACGAAGGACGGCGGTTTGGGCGTGGCCAAATTGGCGGGACTGATCCCCAGTGTACAGGCCCGGAGACTGCACCGCATTGCGCAGTCCTCGGATGAGAAACTGAAGGAGTTCCTAGAGAAAGATCAAATGGAACAACTGTATAGGAAATTGTGGATTCAAGCTGGAGGGGAGAGCGAAAAGATGCCTTCAATTTGGGAAGCACTACCGGCAAATGTAGCATCCATTACAGCAGACACACTTTCGGAGTGGGAAGCACCGAGCCTGAAAACTAAATTTCCTAAACCTTGTGATTGGTGGAGAAAAGAATTCCAGAAATTGACCAAATTAGTGTCCCAAGGCCATGGAATTAAAAGTTTTGAAGGTGATAAAATTAGTAATGATTGGCCCCAATACTATAGACGCATACCTCACAGGAAACTCCTCACTGCACTACAACTTAGGGCCAACGTCTACCCCACGAAAGAATTTCTCTCTCGGGGTAGAGAGGAAAATTACATCAAGGCCTGCAGGCATTGCGACGCGGACAATGAGATCTGTGCCCACATCATCGGCTGCTGCCCAGTGACGCAGGACACTCGAATCAAGACGCACAATCACATCTGTGACTTGCTTACTGAGGAGGCGAGGAAGAAAGACTGGGTAGTGTTCAAGGAACCACACATAAGGGATACCACCAAGGAACTCTATAAACTGGATTTGATATTTGTTAAGGATGGATGTGCACTCGTCGGGGATGTGACAGTATGATACGAAGCCTCCAAAACATCTCTGGAAGAAGACGCTGCAGAGAAAGTGGACAAGTACAAACATTTGGAAACCGTGGTGCGAAACCTCACCAACGCAAGGGACGTTGTGTTTAAGGGCTTTCCCCTTGGAGCCTAGAGGACATGGTACAAAGGGAACTTTGAGATTTTGGATACATTTGGCCTCTCAATATTGAGGCAAGTGAGGGTTGCAAAGACTTTATCCACAGCAGTGCTCTTATCATCTGTGGACATTGTAAATATGTTCGCCAGTAGGGCCAGAAGATTACATGATTTAGGATAGTGAATTTTTTGTAGTTTTTAAACTTTGTAAGTTCTTTTAGAGGTTTTATTGTTTTACTTCTATGTTGTCTTTCGTATACAATTTTTATTTTGTTTCACTCTTATATTTCTATATTTTAATAAACTAGATGGTAGCTAGGTTCGTAAGGAAGCCACAAGCCAGTTAGGTAGCTCATAGTGAGTAGGGACAGAAACTTGAATTCATATCGCATCAATTACCACCTGATTTGGACCAATTTACCGGATATGAACTAATTCACTGGATTTGTCCAAGGTGGACAGGCCACCTTTACATAACCTTGAAAAGGATCATATATTAATTATATGTGTTTGAAATATATCCAAATGCCTTGTCATCTAATTAGTTACGTGCATGAATGGATGAACGAGATTCCCACTGTCCCTACCTACTATCCACCAAAACCACAGCCAAGGGAACGGGCTTGGCGGAATCAGCGGGGAAAGAAGACCCTGTTGAGCTTGACTCTAGTCTGGCGCTGTGAAGAGACATGAGAGGTGTAGAATAAGTGGGAGGCCGGGCGCGCGCTCGGCGGTGCGGGGCGACCCGCCCACCGGCATCCCGGCCATCGGTGAAATACCACTACTCTGATCATTTTTTCACTTATTCAGTGAGGCAGGGGGGCGAGCCCCGAGGGGGGCACTCGTTTCTGGCGCCGGCACTCCCAGGGTCGCTAGCGGCTTCTCTATCGGATAGTGAACCCCTGTCTCCCAGTCACTCTATTGACCGGTCTGCATGCAGGCACAGGAATGAGGCTGAGCACTCAGACATCCCTTAGTGGCTTATTCAGCCATCCTATCTCTCTTTTCCCTCGAGGGCCCCTCAATACACACTGTATCCTCTGCACACCTGCAGGTCCTTCTCTGTCGCCCCAGGAGGAAAGTCAAGACAAGTGGAGCTCCTCCGGGAAAATCCCAGGGCATGCTTCGGACGTCCATCTATCCCTCCCTGCCCCTGTGGGGACAGAGACGATTCCTCCTACCAGGCTCGCCAGTGCCTGTTTTGCGGAGATAAACAAAACTCCACAACTTTGTGCAAGTTGTAAAGCCGGTATGTTTATTACAGTGCTGGATGCATGTGGAGATTACTCTCCTTAAAAGACTTCAGGTCCCTTTTTATCCCCCTCTCAAATACATATGCATACAATTTCACAATAGGTTCATACATATTCATTTTTACAAATGGCGCCATTTCGATATTTGCCGCTAGTTCTTCTTTATCAGAAAGAATTCCTAGGTCAGGTGTACCTGCTCTCACAGCAGTCTTTCTGTCTCCCCACCTCATCTCTTTCCTTCACTGAAGCAGTTTCTCTGAGCCTAGGCTTTTTACGAGAGCAGGCAGTCAGACTAAATAGCTTTGTTTTCAAACTACAGACAACTCAAAGATGTACATTTCAAAGATGTACCTAAATCAAAATGGATTTCTACTCTGGAGAATTTCTACCCTGTCTCACCACAGCCTCAGCCAGGGATTGGCTCCCAAGGCTGTTGCCATGGCCACCAGGACTGGGACAAGCTGGGATGCTCAGGTCTCCATGGACCAGAGTTTAGGAATGGGATTCCCCAATTTCCTGCTCCCACTAAAACCACACTGCCATGCACTGACCTTCTACCTCCCATGGAAAGCACAGAAGACAAAGATCCAAGTGTGGGATGAGAACAATTTACTTGGAACAGTAACCAGATAAGGAACAATCAGGAAAAGCCACAACATTGATAACAGAAGGGATAAGAAAAACTATTTGCAGGGAAAACTACACCACCACCGACTGTCTCTTCCCAGCCACATATTCACTTCTGCCCAGAAAGGACACCCTTCTCCTCGGGGGAGAGAGAGAGAGAGTCCCTTTCCTACCCCTGGCAATGACCTGATGTGGGAGAGAATATGACACAACCATGGCCAGACCCTCATGTTCTTGGACCAACATCATGTCATTGGCAGGGGCAGGAAAAGGGACAGGTGTCTTCCCAGCACTGATGACAGGGAACATGGATCACCAGGCTTCTTCCAAACGGGGGTCCTCCAAAGTGGGATGAAACTGGAGAGGTGCAGAAAGCTTTTCCTGCAGTTGGGGCATTTGCAGGGCTTCCCTTACCAGTGTCTCCGTTGGTGTTTGGTCAAATGAGAGCTCTGGGTGAAGCTCATTTCACACTGGGGACACTGGTAGGACCTCTCCCCAGTGTGGATGCGCCGGTGGGTGATGAGGTGTGAGTTGCGGGTGAAGCCCTTCCCACAGTTGGGGCAGCGGAAGGGCCTCTCCTCTGTGTGAATCTGCTGATGCCTGAGGAGATGGGAGCTGGTGTGGAACCTTTCCTGACACTCAGAACACTGCCCAATTAACAGAAGATAACTGTGCCACTTCTAACAGGGCAAATGATCCCAAAGGCAGTGAATTCAGGGAGTGCTTGACATCATGATACCTTCTGCTTTCCCTGATCCTCCTTTGTCCCTCCTCTTCCTCCCGCTCCTCCTCTTCCATCCCTTCTCCACCTCCTCCCTGAGCTCATCTCCTTCTCCTACTTTCACCACTTCTCGCTCTCCCCCTTCTTCCCCCCCTTCCTTCCTTCCTCCTCCTCTTCCAGCAGCAGCCACACCCTTGGTGACCCATTCCTGCAGCCCTCGCAGCCCGCGGCAGAAGCGGCGATGGAGCCAGGACAGGTCGGGATGGGCAGCGCGGGGCTCTCGGCTGCTCCCAGCCACTGCGGGCGGGGGGAAGCCGGCCCGGGCCAAAGGAGAGGCAAACTGGGCAAACTGGGGGCTGCACATCCAAACTGGGCCTTGCTGGGGACCCTGCCTGGCCACTGCCAGCCCTTGGGGCTCCACCCAAGAGATCCAGGAGGGGTGAACGCAGACAGGGCTGGGGGATCCCAGGAGTGGCAGCACTGGGAGGGACTGGGCTGTACTGGGATCTTACTGGGATCATACGGGCAGTGACTGGAATTGTACTGACATCATACTGGATTCATACTGGGAGCAGCTGGACCCATGCCAGCGGAGACTGCAATCACACTGAGGAGACTGCGATCATACTGGGATCATTCTGGGATCATTCTGGGAGCATCTGGACCCATGTCAGTGGAGACTGCAATCACACTGAGGAGACTGGGATCATACTTGGATCATACTGGGACTGAGTAGGAGCCTGCCAGGTGCAATTGTGACCCTGTTGGAGGCAAATGGCATATACTGGGAGTGAGTGGGATCATGCTCTGGCTGAGCAGGAGCAGCTGCGAGCAACTGGGAACATGCTAGGAGCAAGCGGGAGGAACTGGGAGTGATTGGGTGCATGCTGGGGGTCATTGGAAGCAAGTGGGCTTCTACTGGGATGAACTGGGATCATGCTAGGAGCAAGTGGCAATATGCTGGAAGGAACTGGGATACACTGGGAAAGACTGGGAGAGACTGGAACAAAAGTCAGGGTGAAAGGGAGCAAGTGGAACCATGTGGGGAACAAGTGGTTCATAATGGCAGCAACTGGGACCACACTGGGCTCATCTCTGGATCGTACTGGGAGTGACTGGATTAACACTGGCAGTGTCTGAGAGTGACTGGGAACACACCATGCACATCATCCCTGGACTGGGGGTGACTGGGAGCAACTGGGACCATCCTGGGAGTGCTCGAAAGTAACTGGGATTATTCTGGGACCATACTGGCAGTGCTGACATGTGACAAGGATCATACTAATACATAAAATTTCAATAGTCAATGCGAATTTTATTTCTATATCTTGGGTTTGAAAGAAGGCAAGCAAGCAGTGCTGGGGGGCCGGGGAGTCACCGCTCCACTCACGGCAAACACCACTTACAAATTCAGTAAAGTATAAATACTGTTTTGAAGCCTACAAAGCATTTTCCAATGTGCTTGGTTAGTACAAATGAGTAAATATCAATAAGCTGGAATCAGCATTTTCATCATCTTTCCAGGTGGTTGTTGGCTTCCTGTCCTTCTTGTGCTCGTCTGGAGGGAGGCCCCTTCACCGCTGTCTGCTACATGATTTTGTTAAGCTTTTTATTATACACAAGCGTTTAGTCGCATTACAGTCCCCTTAGCTTTACCACAACTTCCTCTATTTTATTCTCAGCATCAGCCATCTTGCTACCTCATCTCTTTACTTTACCACACTTCCCCTATTTCAAAGCTTTATTTGGCTATAGAAAGTTTCAAAAGCCTTCTTTGTATCTATCCCAAGGAATGCATCCATTTTCCACACAGCAGATACAAGCATTTGCTGATTCCATTGCTGATTGACACAAATCACAAAAACTTTTTTTACAATATTGCTCACCAAATGGATGATGTGGGGATCTGCTTCCCTTTGCTGTAGGGCATGTAGAATGTGCTGCTGCCTTACGGTGTCAAAAGCCTTGGCCATGTCCACAAATACAACACCCAGGGGTTTGTGTTCTCCTTTTGCTGACTGAATGATGATTTGCAGCAGTTTCAGGTTTTCAGAGCATCCCACTGCTCTTATAAAGCCTCTTGGCCTTGGGCTGAGGGGGCAAGCCTTGGTCAGTTTGGCTGTTAAAATCCCAGAGAATAAATAGTCTTAGCAAGATGGAACCAATCGGGATGGGCCTCCAGTTGTCAATGTCCTTTAGGGGCTCTGGTTTGGTTGACTTAGGAATCAAAACAGTCCTGCACCCCCTCACCATGTCTGGATTATTCCTGATGGTAACCATAAGCTGAAGATCTCCGTGGTCCAGGAGTACTCTGGATCCATCTTCTTGATGTATCAGAGTTATCCCAAACTGGGAGCCGAGTTTTTGCTCATCTCCTGCCTATTTTTCTCCATTTCTTTTGCTGCAATTAATTCTCTGAAAGCACTGTTGTGGGCTTGCCCATTAATTTGGAAGTTCCCAAGGCTATCAAATGTTCTGGGTTTTTCCCATCTGGCTTTTAAAACTGAAAATGTTCGATTTTCTGTTGGGATTTCACAGGACAAACACTCTATGTCATTCAGGATAATTTTAGCAAGTTTTCCCCTATCTAGTTGGAACAGGTCCTGGAAGCAGAGAAAATTACCCTTCTTAACTGCTCTTCTTTTCATCCACTTCTGAAAAGGTCCTAGTGATCCTTTTTCCTGGGTCCCCATTTTTCTCTGATCTCTGGTTGCTGTTCTTATCTGGCTGATTGATTCAAAGCACAAGAGGCATTCCTGTGCTGATTGGTTGACTGTTGATTGCATCTCCTGGCCATCTAGGAATGGCCAAGGGAAGGTGTTAACTGTCCCAGCTGATACCATTCACTGAGGCTTCTGAGATAATGGGCCTGCAGCTGCCCCTCCCTCTGTCAGTTGCTCTTTCCCAGCTGCTGTTATCCTTATCAGAGTGGTAACTCATCTTGGGTTCTGTTTTCCTTCCAGCAGCTGCTCTCCCAGGCATCTAACTCCTCCCAAGATCTTTGTCCAAGTCTGTAGTAAACGCCACAAGCCTGGCCAAGGCACCGTGGAGGATTTAACAATGGGAACGCTGACACAGCAGCAGAGAGGTGTTCCGACCCCAGACTCACAACTTATCTTTGTACCCTTATAAGGAGAAAAGTTTTGTTAACCCTACAATTGGTCACTTGTAGTCCTTCTAACTTTTGTCCATTGGTCAAGTTTGGAGCCTGGCCAAGGATATAAAAGTAGCATACTGTACCCTACTAACTTTGGAAGAGGAAGAACTGGGTCCTTTCACAATCCCCTGAATAAACCATCTTCGTGGAACAGCCGGTGTCTCCTCTTCTCCTCTCTCTACGTCTGCCTAAAGCCCTATGCCCGAGGAAGCCAAGCCTAGCAGCAGCTGAAATCCCAAAGAGCTGACAATCACTATAAGAGCTGTTATCACCCTGCTAGCTGGGAGGCTCCCCCGTGGGTTGGGTCCGAGCGAGCTGGCATCGGATACTCTTATCCTCCTGGGGATAGAGGGCCAATGCTCCGCTAATAAGACCCCCCATGGCTTCATAACAAGTCCATCCTCAGGCCCCCAGCTGCTCTCCTGCTTTGATGACTCATGCCCAGGTTCCTCATCTACATCCTCAGCTGGTTTCTTGGGCAGCAGTCTCCTTTTGTCCCTGCTTTGTTTAGCTGTTTGCTTATGATTTGTGTCTTGCAATGAGTTTATTGATGCTTTTGCTCCCCTCAAACTGAGCCTCCAATCTTATCAGTAGTTCTTTCTCCTCTTTAGTCCAGCATCTTTTGTGGGCTCCTGGGTTGGAAGTCTCTTTTGGCTGGGACACAGCAACCCTTTCCTGATTTCTAAGCAATGAATGTGCCAATCTTTTGTGTTGTCCCAGACCAATTTTTCTCTTGAAGTCCCTGCTGCATTCCTCACATATCCTCTCCCTGCCTGGAGTCATTTCTGCTGTTGCCCTGCATTTAGGAAAGTGACAAACTACACCATGATAATTGCTCTTCTCTTTTCTACATTGAGCACACTGCAAACAAACCCTTTGTTATGTTTGCCCAATTATCCCTTCATAAAAAAAACCAAACAATATTTGAGATAGCAGCAATTTTAATTAAATAGTTTAAAAATATATATAAATAAGGGATAATTTGGTTCAAATAATAACGCATAAGCAAAAGATAACCGCGGGGTACGGAGTGCAGGGTTCTGGGACCCTTGCCACCTCACGTACAAGCTTGCCAAGTAAAAATTACCCCCTTATATGCCATGGGTTAATACCATCTCCTACTATTTTCGGTTCGTCATATTTCTATCTCCACCCTCATCACCACCTTTACCGCACATGTGCCACCACTCAGTTTGGTGGTCACACAAGTCTTTTGGGGGTCGTCTGATGAAGATTTCGTAGTCTTCCTCTGTGTCCTTTAATTGACCTTTGGGTTACACATGCGCACCAAGTCAGTACAATGTAAGCCAAGACTAACATATCACTATATCTACATATCAAGGCAATAAATCCCTTATAATTAGCATTTTCTGGGACCCAACCAAGTTTTGCTTCCTTTCTACTCATTTTTAGCAACTGTATCTTCAGCTTCTTTCCTCTTGTCCTTGTGAACATCTGCCTGGGGGGGGGGGGGGGGGGAGGGGGTGGAGCCCCTGCTCTCCCTCTCTTCTTTGGCATTACCACTTTGAACTATTTTTATTATTCCCAATTAATATAATAATTAATATAATTACTGCACCAATATTGATTATTGTTTCAATTTTATCAGCACGAATCATACCTATTTATCACACCTTTTTTTCCCGTGGGTTACCCTCAGATGTTCAATCAAGCCCAACACACAATTCACCCAGATACCGCAGCAAGGACAAGGTGGATTTTTTATCAGGAACAGTCACAGTAAGGATGTCTTCCAGTGTCTGTTCCCCATGGTTCTCTGTCTGAGCTGGGGATGTCGCCGGCTTGGTGTTGTTCTCCGGCTCAGCAGGCCATGTTTCTGGTGTGCCCTCAGTCTCACAATTGCTGTTTCTCTTCCCATTGACAAGCATAAAGGATTCACAGTTCCTCAGAAGGCAGATCCTCAGTCCCACACTTGGCTGTGGTGCGAGCTGCTCATAGATCTCAGGTAGCCTGCTCAAACCCTCCCAGCTTGTGGGAAAATGAACACATTAAAGTTATTAATAAACAAGTCCAATCTATAAAACAGTAAGTTCAGCAGAGAAGCCAATTCATGTTCTACCAAACTGGGCGGTTCAGAAGGTAAATTTTGAGGCTCTAGGTCTACCCAGTTTTTAGACAACAGGTCCAGCTGGTGTTTAGAAAATAAAGACACCAGGTTTACTTTGCAAAATTGAGACAAGGTTTCCAGTTTTAGACCCTAGGACACCAGGTTTAGCTGGTCATGTTTAGAGGCTGGGTTTTAAAATGGTTCCCCATGTTACGGGTCCAGATAGTAAATTTGCCACAATTTTAGGACAGGTAGTAAAAGAACAGTAGTGGACCTCCAAGTAGGTAGAAATCTTTTGCCCACTTTAAAACTCTGGGGCCAGATTTTGGGCAAAGAGCCACCCCACTCTTAGTGTAAATTTGTTTCAGGAGGATGAAATTTCAACAGGAGGACATTGAACTGGCCATCCCCACTGCCTCTGTGCTGGGGCAGAGATCAACTTGGTTACATTACACATGTATCCAGCAGGACCACGAGGAGGTGCAATCTCTGCAGCAATGCCCAGTTTGTAACCATACTCTCAAAAACAGCCTTAGGAGAGTCATAGTTGCTCTTGCCACTTGCCTGCATGTCATTGAATTTCTTCCTTTTGACATTCAGAGCACTGAGCAGAAATCACATCACATCAACACACACCTCGGGCCTTTGGGATGCTTTGTTTTAATTTAACAGTTGGATTCCCCTGGTTTGCACAAGTTCTAAGCTGGCTGCTGGCCAAGGTGGGGCACTGGGACCCTCACTCGCAAGAAGTGCTCAGACGATGCCTTTTCCCAGCAGTTGACAGCAGGGCATGGAGCCACAGATACGGCTTGATCATAGCCAGGTGTTCCACAGCAGCTGGGAGTCTCACAGCAGCCAGGTATAGCTTGGCAACAGGCACGGGCAGCTCCATAGCAGCCAGGAATGGCTCAGCAGCCAGGCACCCCCTTACAGTGCCAGGGCTCTCTCCCGCCGGGGCTGGGCACTGTCTCACCGTGGCTGGGCACAGCTGTAGGGGCGCTTTCAGTCACAGCAAAGCACAGAGAGGTGGTTCCACCGCAGGCAGAGATGGCTGCAGGGGCAGCAGCATGGCACAGAGGAGCTGGGCCGGGCACTGCTTCTGAGATCTCAGCAGGTGTGGCAGGGCCTGGTAGAGTGTCCGATCCAGCTGTTGTCTCTGCTTGGACAAGCGCAGAATGGTTTGGGACAGCCCGCGGTTCAAAGGACGAATCTGGACTCTTCGACAATTCGGTCTTCAGATTGTTTATTATTTCTTATCTTACAAAGTTTTCTTCTCTGCCAGCCGGGATCTGACCAACAAGGCATCCAAGGGCATTCTGACCACCCACGGGGAGGTCGTGTCTTTTTATAATAAAAACTGCATACATCATATTTACTTTTTATCCTCAATACCTTTCACCCTTGTTAACAAGTGCACCTTCACCACAAACCAATCCCCAAGTGCCAGCATCACCACAGAAGATGGATGACAAGAAGAAGAAGAAGAAGCATGAGACACACCCTGATTCCTCCATCTTGTCTCCATAATCCCCCTGTACCAAAATCCCAAAATACATATTTCACCTGGTAAATGTGTCATCCCCCCACCACTCAAACTCTAGTGATTCTCATGTCCTCATACACATCCTTAGAAGGGTCAAAGTCCAGCCACCAAGAATGTCTGGCAACATTCCAGGACCTCTGAGCCCCGCCAAGGGTTCTCTCGGTGACTCTGGACATCCGGAGCGATGTGCTGAGCTCCTACAGTAGAGGGGCAGCAAAACCCGCTCCATGGCCAGGCACTGTCCTGCAGGAGCAAGGCATCTCACAGTGGGGGCACCTGGGTGCCTTGCAGGGCTGCAGTGGCAAAGCGCCTCCCTGCTGCTACCAAGTGCTGCTTCTGGGGTTCCAGCTGTGGCAGCAGGGCACAGCAGAGTGGCGGAGTGCCTGTTCAATGTGGCTCTGCAGCATGATGTCTCTCCACCCTCTGGATCGTCAGCAGTGTGCTCCATTGACAACCCGCACTGGGCTTGGGTGGTTGTGGCAGTTTCTGCCAGCACGGGAGAACAAGGGGCAGCAGAGGGCACAGCAGACCAGCAGCACAGCAGCCAGTCCTTTCAGGTGTCTTGGTAGCCGTGGCAGGGCATGGAGGGGCTGCAGGGTGCTCATTTAGCAGAGAGGCTGCTTGGGACACCTCCACCACTGACCCCAGGGACAGCACACTCAGCTGACAGCGCCCTCCCACCTGGGGCAGCAGCACGGCCCCGGGTGACCAGTGGACATCCTGCTGGGCAAACACCTCTGCCAAGGCTGGCAGCACAGTCCGGGGGCCAGCAGGGCACTCCCCGGGCAGGTCACCCTCACCTGGGGAGGCTCCATGGCTCTGCCTGATGGCCTCCTGGTGGGCTGTGCCTTCTGCACTCATCCTCTTCCCTCACTCACCCAGCACAGCGTCTGCTCTCCCTGCTGCCTCCCCTGGCACCCTGCTTTCACCGTTAGCCTTGGTGGAGACCCAGTGAATGCCCCAACTTTCCCCTCTTTGTGACACTGCAGCTGTGGAAGCCCCATGTCCCTCTCTCTCTGACACCACAGCAGTGGTAGGCCCAACGTTCCCCTGTCTGTGACACCACAGTGGTGGCAGCCCCAAAGTTCTCCCAGTGACACCACTGCTGTGGCAGCACCAGTGTCCCCTTCTCTGTGGCACCGCAGCAGTGGAAACCCCAAAGTTCTCCTCTCTATGACACTGCAGGGGTGGCCCTCCAAAGTTTTACTCTCTATGACAGCACCACAGTGGCAGTTCCAACATTCCCCTCTCTGTGACACCTCAACATTTGCAGCCCCAGTGTTTCCCCATCAGTGACACCCCAGTGCTGGCAACCTCAGTGTTCCCCTCTCTGTGACATGACAGCAGTGGCAATACCAATGTCCCCCTGTCTATGACACCAACGCAATTGCAACCCCAGTGTTCCCCTCTCTGTGAGGTGGTGTCCCCAGCATTCTCCTCTCTGACAGCACCATAGTGGCAAGCCCAACATTCCCCTGTCTATGGAACCAGAGCAGTGTCACCCCAACAATTCCCTCTCTGTGATACCACAGCAGTGGAAGCCCCAGTGTGCCCTGTCTGTGACACCACAGCTTTGGCAGCCCCAGCATTCCCCTCTATGACTCCATGATAAAGGGAGTCCAAATATTCTCCTCTCTATGATACCACAGCTGTGGCAGCCCCAGCATTCCCATGTGTATGATACCACAGTGGTGGCAGCCACAATGTTCCCTTTTATGACACTACAGCAGCAGCCACCTCAACATTCCCCTCTCTGTGAAACCACAGCTGTGGCAGTTCCATTGTCCCAGTCTCTGTGACACCACAGCTGTGGCAGTCCCATTGTCCCGGTCTCTGTGACACCACAGTGGTTGCTGCCTGAACGTTCCCCTCTCGGTGACGCTGCAGCTGAGGCAGCAGCACTAGAACAGAAGCAGCAGCTGTGGAACAACAGGGGAGGAGGGGAGGAGCAGAGAAGGAGCAGTGGAACAGCGGGAGATGAGCAGTGTTGGAGCAGCAGTGGAGCAGTGGTGGAGGAGCAGAGGAACCGTGCTGAAACAGCACAGCACAGCTTTGGAGCAGCAGTGGAGTGAGCATGGAAAGGCAGAACAGTGGTGGCACAGGAACTCCAGCCATGGAACAGTGGTGGCACAGGAACTACAGCCATGCAATAGTGGTGGCACAGCCCCGCAGCTGTGGAGTGGTACTGGAGATACTGAAGCTGTGGGACACAGAGCGGCTCCCAGCGCTGTGTCCTGCAGGAGCCGGCCCCGCACACACCAGAGCGATGCCCCTCAGGCTGACCCAGAGCAGAGGGCAGAGGCAGGAATTGCTGCTGGGCTGTGGAAGGTGTGGATCGAGTGCATTTAATGGTGACCTGGGGGTTTGATCCTGCTCATTGTGGCTGCTTTTGTGCTGTCGGACCCATTCTAGTTCATCTGAAGTCATGAACTCAGGAGAATCTTGGGACAAAAGGAATCAAAGTGCCTTCTGTCTGGCCTTACTTGGTTTGGAAAGACAGGTGCCTGCTAAGGAAGGCAGGAGCCTCTCCTGAGATGGAGAATGTTGACCCTCCCCCTCCGAATTGCTATAAATTTGAAATAAAGGGGCTCTCAGGCAAGAAATATGAGAGCAGGAAATAACAGTTCTTTAATTGGGAAGAAAATGAAAGGATAAAATAAACAATGCAGTAAACTAAAACAACACTGACAGGTTCAGAACCCAACCTGACACCCTGTTGGTCAGGGTGCTGGTAGCAATCCAATTGGAACTGTGGCTGCAGTCCTCCTGGAGTGTCAGGTGTGGTTCTGTTGGAGCAGGGCTGCTGTAGAAATAGGTGTAGTCTTTCTCTGAAGATCCAGTGGAAGAAGAGGCAGCTGCTCTTCCTCTGGGAAATCCAGTGGAGAAACTGTGCTGCTATTCCAGAATCTCCAGATTCTATCTGGCTAGAATGCTTGGCTCTTCCCTCTGGACGAGCATCTCCCAATGGGATGCTGTGGTTCTTATCAGTCATGCAGTGACATTCAATAGCCTGTTATCAGCAGATGTCCTACGCCAGAGGGAGGAGTAGCTGTGGAAGAAATAAGGAAAACTTCCATACAGATGGCAAATAGAATCCATCTTGCCTTGCAATGTGGGACACCTGCAGAGAAAGACATCTTGGTAGAAGTTGAATGATTTCTGATTTGGGAACCAAAGTGGGTCTGTTATTGGCCTGTGGTTTGTTCTCATCCAGGAAGAATTTCTAAAGTGCTGCAATTTGGCATTAAGAACGAGGAACGCGCCTCTTCATCTGGATATTGCACATGGACTACAGAGCTATTTGTGGTCATTAAGATAAGAAAACCACTGGAGATCTTTTCCTGATTTCACTCTTTATTCTTGTCTCTGGGATTACACCTCCAACACTCCCTGTTGGAGTCTTCTTTCCATAATCTGCTCCTCTGGAGTTGGGATGTGACAAATCAGCAGTGGGAAGAGGGAGGGACCATTAAAACTGCAAACTCTGTTCTTACAGTCTCTGGATTTCCAGTGCTTAGAAATTGTCATGTTTTCAACTGTCTGAACTAATCCCACATTTCTCACTTTTTCCCTGGCGGAAAACCTTGCTTTGGCCCTATTTAGGAACTGACCCTGGGAAACACTTCATTGCAGATGCTTTTTTGGTGGTTTTGCTAAGAGAAGACAAGATAATCAGCACAAGGGGCAGGGATGAGGGAAAGGGAAGAAACAATTCCTTTCTTTTATCTTCCTTGTGGAAACTCTCCTCTAGAGGCTGTGCTTCAGCCGGAGACTTCCCAGGCCTAGGGCTGAGGGAAGCAATACAGCTGGGGCAGTTGAGGCATCTCCTCCCTGGTCTGTAGCCCTGGGGCTGGCAGGAGACACAGGTGCCCCCCTTGCAGCCCTTGCACCCCCTGGAATGGGGGATTCCTCCTGCCTCTGCCAGGTGCTCATGATCCTGGCATTAGCCCTCTCCTGGGTGCTCCTGCTCTGAGCTCCCTGCCATGGTCATTGCTGGTGCTGGAGGGCAGGAGGGAGGGATTCAGTGCAAACCTGGGAGGTGCCAGTGGGCTCAGAGATGGGTGGAGGTGACAGTGACACAGTGATGGGAGGTGCAGATGGACACAAGGACAAGACAACACCTGTGGGAAACCCTCTTGGAAATTTGGGGGACTTTGAGTGTAAAATACACACGGACACAGACACACAGACACAGAATACTGCAAAGCATTTCCCAGCTGTCTTAGGTTGGACATGGCGGGTGTAATCTATTCCTATCTGATGGGGCAGTTATCTTCCATTAATTGGGCAGTTTTCTTTATCTCTTCCACAACCCATCCTCCCTCCCAGGAGATACCTTCTGTTAATGGGCCATTGAGTGCCACTGCATGACTGATAAAATTCCATCATCCCATTGTGAGCAGCTCCGCCCAGAGGGAGGAGCCAAGCATTCCTACCTGGATATAATCAGAGAGCTGGAAGACCAGAGTCAGCCTTTTCCACTGGATTCCCAGAGGAAGACCAGGCCCAAAACCACCACCACTGGATCTCCAGAGGAAAACTCCACCCTCCTACAGGATCCCTGCTTCCACAGAGCCACAGGACGACTGCAGCCACCGTTTATTGGGACTGCCACCCCCAATGTGACCCACAGGGTGTCAGGTCACATTCTGAATCTGTCAGTGTTTTTTCTTTGTACTATTGCATTTATATTTTAATTTTCCTGCTGAATAACTGTTATTCCTATTCCCATATCTTTTGCCTTAGAGCTCCATAATTCCAAAATTATAACAATTCGGAAGGAGAGTGTTTACATTTTCCATTTCAAGGGAGGCTCTTGCCTTCCTTAGCAGACACCTGTCTATTCAAACTGAGACAATGCCCCAGGACACCCAGGCAGTTGTGGAGAAAGTCAGTGCTTCTTTCCCCTTCTCTCCTGCTCCATCTCCCAGCCCAGCATGGCCCCCGGCTCCAGGACAGCCCCACTGCCAATGCCGTCCTAGCGGGGATGCACTGGGGGGATCTCCTTCCCCTTCCCTGTGGCACAGAGGTAAATCCCATCCTGTCCTTGTCCTTCCTCCCGAAGGCAAGAAGCTGAGGATGGAGACCAGGGAGGGCAAATCCCCACAGCAGAACCTCATGGAAGAGGCCATTTCAAATGGCTCCATGGAACAGGAAACCAATGGGGAGGAGAAGTCCCAGAGGTCCCACAGGAGGAGGGGCTCCAAACCCAGCCCAGGGTGCTCTGAGGAGGAAAGACCCACCCTGAGCCAGGAAGGCGGACAGAGCTTCAGCCAGAGCTCCAAGCTGGTGGTGCATGAGCAGCTTCATGGTGAGGAGAAGCCTCACAAATGCTTGGAGTGTGGGAAGAGCTTCAGGCAGAGCAACACCGTGATCTGCCACCAGGTGATCCACACAGGAGAATGACCCTGCAAATGTGGGGAATGTGGGAAGGGCTTCAGCTGCAGCTCTGAGCTTGTCACCCACCAATGCATCCACACTGGGGAACGGCCCTATGAGTGTCCTGAGTGTCCAAAAAGGTTCCACACCAGCTCCCATCTCCTCATGCATCAGCGAATTTACACAGAGGAGAGGCCCTTCCGCTGCCCTGACTGTGGGAAGGGTTTCACCCACAACACCCACCTCATCACCCACCGGCGCATCCACACTGGGGAGAGGCCCTACCAGTGTCCCCAGTGTGGGAAGAGCTTCACCATCAAAAACCAACGGAGGCACCGGTAAGGGAAGCCCTGGGAGTGCCCCGAGTGCAGGAAGAGCTTAGTGCGCTGCTCCAGCTCCATCCCCCACTGGAGGACCCCTGTTGGGATGAACCCTGGTGATCCATGTTCCCTGTCATCCATGCTGGGAAGATACCTGTCCCTTTTCCTGTCCCTGCCAATGACATGATGTGGGATCAGAGAACATGAGGGTCTGGCCATGGCTGTGTCATTACAGTCACTCCCACTTCAGGTCATTGCCAGAGGCAGGAAAGGGACTATCTCTTTCCCCTGAGGAGAAGGGTGTCCTTTCCTGGTAGGAGGAAATATGTGGCCAGGAAGAGACAGTCGGTGGTGGTGTAGTTTTTCCTGCAAATAGTTTTTCATATCCCTTCTCTGTTCAATATTGTTTTATTCCTGTTTGTTCCTTATCTGGTTGCTCTTCCCAAGAAATTGTTCTTATCCCAGCCTGGGATCTTTGCCTTTTGAGCTTTCCAAGGAGGTGGGAGGGCAGCAGGCGGCAGCACAGTTTTAGCAGGAGCAGGAAATAGGGGAATCCCATTCTTGAACCCTGGCCCATGGAGACTGAGCATCCCAGCTGCTCCCACCCCCGGTGGCCATGGCAACAGCCTTGGGAGCGGGTCCCTGGCTGGGCCTGTGGGAACCTCTTCCCTCTGGTGCCCAGGGACAGGAGAGGAGGGAACAGCTGCAGCTGAGTCGGGGCAGGCTCAGGTTGGATGTCAGGAAAAGGTTTTTGCCCAGAGGCTGCGGGAGCCCTGCCCAGACTTCCCAGGGAATGGTCCCAGCTCCAGGGCTCTCTGAGCTCCAGCAGCGTTGGGACAGCCCTACCAGGCCCAGGCTGGCATTGTTGGGGTGTCCTGTGCAGGGCCAGCAGTTGGACTGGAGGATCCTGATGGATCCCTCCTAGCTCAGCCATTTCTGTGGTTCTGGGATCCCATGAGCCTGGGCATGGGGCTGCAAATGGTTGCCATGGCAATGGACTCTGGCTCCAGACCTGAGCTGGTGTCCATGGCAACCACCCCTGGGATGGGGTCTCCATGGAGCTGCCGAGGGACTGACCATGCGTATTGGTTTAGGTTTGCCAATTCTAGATTTCCTGACCAATGCACCAATTAATGTGCTGGGTTTTAGCGCTGGCCAAACACCAGTGCACCCACTAGAATATACAGCATTTCCTGCTGTGAGATAGGATTAGGAGGAAGGCAAAGCAGGTGCAAACCTTTAAAAGGATATAATGGAAGTTTTTTAAACTGTAAGTGATAAAAAGAAAGAATAGTAAGAATCAGAATAAAGCTTTTAGAACACTCCTCCTCCCCACACAATTTTTTCTTTCCCACTCACAATGTCCAGAAATAATTCAGTTCCTTTATCGCTTCTAAAAATAGTCTTTCTTCTATTCACATGGGGGGCGAGTCCCTCTAGTACATTCATGGAGAGTGTTCCACAAGGAAACAGTTCTCTCATGGCTTCTAATTTTCAGGAATAACAGCTGCCTGGGAAAGTCTGCAATTGTGAAGTCCCTTCCATTTTTTCACAGCTTTTCCTGCAGTTGTGTTTATGGGCCATGCCAACTGATGGGGTACTGTTTTAAAGACAAGCTGTTCAGGAGCAAAGGTTCTCTTTATCTATCTCTGAAATCATCTTCATCTCTAGGAACAGAGGTCTTCTTCTTCTTCTTCTCTCGCTGGGGGCACAGGGTCTTCATCACTCCTCTCTTTCTCTGTTCAACTTCTTATGGGATCACAGCTCCTTCAACATTTGCTTCCTTTAGCATGGAGGCCTTTGCCTACAATTTGAATGAATCATCTCCCCATACTTTGATGCCTTTTAGAGAAACAGAGCCTGATGAATCAATGACATCCTTCTCCATAGCTCTACAAGAGGATTTCAGCCCCACGATCAAGGCATTTCTTCATGCCTCCCATCTGGAACTTGACTCTTTCTTCACTGACCCTGGTGTGTTCATGTTGTTTCTTTATGTGTTCTCACTTTGTCCTTTTCTCTCTCTTGAGGGAGGATGGAAGCACTGAAAGAGTCCATATCTCACCTGGGGCCTGCAGATGGTTCCGTGACCCCGGCCGGGCTCGGTGCTTGCGGCCAGAGCTGTTTTACGATGGAGGTTTCTGCAGCTGCTGCGCTGGGGCTGTGTCAGGATGGGCCGAGCTGGGGCAGGGCCAGGATCTCAGCAGCCAGGCCAGAGCACAGCAGCAGCACGGCCGGGGGCCGATGGCTTCTCCTCCCCCTGCCTGGTGGTTTTTGGGCTGTCCTTTTAGGGTTTTAGGGTTTCTCCCAAATTTTAGGGCAAATCTGGGAGAAAACCTCCAAAAGGGCCCCCTTCAGAAAGCCAACACACACGGCTCCTCCCTACACCGTGTTTTGGAAAAATTTTCTCTGAGAGAAGTGGAAAAAACCTGTTTATTTAACAGGCCAAGCACTCCCCAGCAAAATGAACAATACCAGATGACAAACCTCATTCACTGCTCTGAAGAGATGACAAATTCAGAAAGTCTCTCCTGGCAGTGGTTGCTCTGTTATCAGTCCCTCCAGTGCTTACAAAGGCTGTTGCCCAGAGTAGGCCTCCAGCAGGATGCAAAGTGTGAGCTCTTGGTGTTTCCCCAGGTCCTGGTCTGCAGCAGGTCCAAATGGTTCCAAGAAAAGGGAAAGAAAAAACAGTCCATGGAAAACTCAAACTGCCTCAGCTAGCTAAACTAACTAATTAACTAAAAAGCAAAAGGAGTACAGTGTTCTTCTCCATCCATGCCCTGAAAACAGCAGTGTTCCAGCAGACTGTGGAGGAGTGCGTCCAGTCCCTGATAACAAACTCTGTACTTCTTCTCCCCACGTTCCCTTTCAGCCAGTCTTGAAGGCACAGAATATAATATCCAACATAAACAGAACACACAATTGGGTATACAAGCATCATAACATCACCCGAGGACATGGGTGAATCACAGCTGAGGCAGAATCTTGGCTGAGCTGGCCTGGCCTGGGGCACCTCCTGGGGCCCGGCAGATCCCAAAACTGCAAAGAAAAAAGGCTTTTCCGGAACACAAGCGATGAGCTTGTCGTCTTTGAAGAGTTGATGTCACAGCCTTGGATTTTTGTTGAAGAAATGTCCAGTCCATCCTTGGATTTGTTGTAGGAATTTGTAGAAATTTCAGTCACAACATTAGCATAGGTTCGGTCCATTCCGGTTTGTGTTGAAGCTATGAAGAAATCATCCATGTAGTGTAGAGTCTTGAATCTTGAAGATTTCTGTCGAGCTGAAGACAAAACTTGTACAACAAGACATTAGCAAATCATATACATCATGACAACTTTGTCTGTTTTGGTAAGAATGTTTTCACATGACAATCCTTTTAACATGACTTGGTTAATAACAAGCAAAGAAACACAGGTATTTTGAAGACCCGATATAGTTTGTGTTTTATTCGTTTTTTCTGATTCAGGGGAACAGACAGTAGCTGTCCCGGGAACCAGGCCAGATTCTGAAATCATGCCAGAGGAGTTTCTGTAACAACCAGTTTTTCCGGGACTCTGGCCAGGGTCTGAATTCTTGGCAAGGACATTACTGTCCTTCCCGGGAGCTCTGCCAGTAAGGCGTGAGCACACACCCCTGAGTTCTGGGCAGAGACCTCTGAACAACACTGTAGAGAGCCTAATTGCTGAGTGGCTTGATGAGAAAGGCCACAGTGGCTATAAGATGATCAATATGAGCAACAAGTAGGGCAAGGGTAGCTGTGGGAACCAAGGGTAGCTCTGTGATCACAGTGCCCTTGTCAGCAAAACAACTTGGCCTGAACCTAGCAGACGTGCTGTAGAAATCATAGCTAGCGAACAACAGGAATACAGAAGTATAACTATGTTGCAGAAATATAACTATGTTGCAGATATTGACGCAAATGCCTTCTGACCAATAATGAGCTCAGCTTTTGCAATATGTATGAGACTAATTAAGAAGTGTATTTAACCTGTCAATGGAGATCAATAAATCGAGCTACGTTGATGAACCATATGGTGTCACGTCTCCCTTCTCCGACACAACACGCCTTTCTTGAAGCCCTGCCAGGAGGGACAGAGGCGGGCTCGGTCAAAGACCCCCCCCCCTCGGGGGTCCCGCCCAGAGGGGTTGGGAGAGGGGTGTGTTCTACGAAATGGTGTGTTCTTTAATTTGTGGAACACAGCCAGCATTTGTTTTCTGTAAGGAACACAACCTTGAATTTTTATTCTTCTTAACTTCCAAAGAACAAAGGCATGTTTCACAAGGAGCTGGGAAGCAGCCAACTTCAGCCTGAGAAAACTCTGGGACCCTGCCAATACCACACAGTGACTGTGAAATATTTTTTCTACCAAAAGAGACAGAATTCGAGGTTTTTAAAATCTCGGTCTGTTTTCCCTCTGAAACCTTTTGAAAATCACCTGTTTTAAGCATATTTTTTTGTTTGGGGATTGCTCCCCCTGGACAGGACAGGGTCCTGCTAGCCGAAAGCAAATCCACAGCTCCACTTTTTGCATTTTCTGTGTTAGAAATCTGACAAACAGCAGAAAAACCAGGCAATGACTTATTTGAACAATTTACCAAAAGGGAACTCCCAGAATCACAAAGCAAATTACTTTGAGGAACAGAATTCAATGGGACATTTTCCTGCGAAGGGGAAACAGTAGCAAATCTGACCCCTAAAGCCCCCTGCTCCTGCAAAGCAGAATCAAAAGCATTTTCAACATTCCCAGTTTGAATATTCTCAGGACATGTAATTTCCTTATCACAAAGCTTCTGTAAACGAGTATCTTTCCCTTCCGAGCGACTATCATTACAACCAAGAGACACATTAAGCAAATTATCATTTCCACAGCGCAATATTGATTCTGAACCTTTTTCGCGACATGGTAAAAGTCCATTTTTTCCCGGGGGGGGGGGTGAAGAGCTGCTCTCATCTGCAGAGACACCGATCACCTCTGAAGAAACAGGAGACACACCCCGAGAGGCAAATCGTTCCGATTCACAGTTTTTGGAAGAAGCAACGCAGTCAGCCCCCCCGGGATCAACACAGGACGGACCAGGAGAAAGAGAAACAACTGGAGCGACCCCCGAAATTCCTCCCAATAAGGACGTTAACTCGGTTTCACTTGAATTTGAAGGATCTGAACAAGATACTTTGTTTAGCAAGTTCGAGGACTGTCTATTACAGTCATTCGGTTTAAAAGTTTCCATTAAAACACGACAGGCAGGCATAAGCTTGCCAGCAGATTCATCCTTTTTGAGAGTAAATAGATTATAGAGTCTCCAGTTTATTTGATCCCAAAAAACAAAGGTAAAAGCAGACTGTAAGTTTATATTTCGAGTATTAGCTTTAGTCCAGATTAATAAGTCCTTTAACTCAGTTTTTGAGATATTTGAACGTCCTTTTTCCTGTAATATTTTGTCAAGGTCATGAAAGACGTCCCATTCTGAGTTCGTTAAATTGTTTCCCATCCTTACATTACCCAGGAGACCCTTATAATATGTTACTTACATGCACGAAAGACGTAAAAAACCAGGGGATGCAACAGAACACCTCGATTAACTCCTGGGTCTCCAAGGGCAGCAATCGTCGATTTATTTCTTCTTTATTCTAGTCTACTCCAAAAGCCTCACGATAGAGGCCCCACTGGGCTGGTAGCAGGGCAGGGCTCAGTAGTGGCAAGATGACAGCAGCCACAGCCACGGCCCAGCCCAGCCTGGGCCCAACGGCCTCCCCTGGCCCTGCCCAGCAGCCGATGGGGCCTGGGGGCTCCCCAGGAAGGGCCCAGCCTGCAGCAGGGGCAGCCCAGCCCGCCCCAGCCAAGGTGGGGGCCAGGATGGCCAGTGAGCTCTGTGGCAGCTGGAAAAGATAGAGGGGTTTCCCAGGATTGTTCCCTTTTTATATGCATGTTCACAGAGGCATATTGGCTTTCTCAGTGGTTTAACAGATTGTCATTTCTCAAAGCTAATTACTGATTGGTTTTTGTGTCAGACACAGAGGAAATTGCAGCTTCTCTTTGCATCACTTTTGTAAATGCCTCCCATGCAAAACTAACATATCATAGCAACAGTGGGGCCTGGTGTTGTTTGCCTTCTAAGGAACCGAGTTGCCACAGGCCCTCAGAGGGGTTCCATGAAAACATTCCAAGAGTCTCCAGGCTGTTCAAGGGCTGTAATGTCACACACAGAGACAGGGGCTCCATGGAGACCTCCCAGGGCTTTCTGGGGATGGTAAAGAGTCCTGTGGTCAGGATGTGGCCGGGATGTCCTAGACACTCACAGGGGTTCCTGTCATGGGCACAGTGGGAGCTTCAGGCAAAAGCTTTGTTTCTTTATTGGAGAAACTCCTGCTGAGTCATGAGGTGGAGAAATGACATCCAGCAGCCACCACAGAACCCCAAAAACCCTGCAGGACCCCTAGACTTCTACACTTCCTTCACAGAGAGGAGACTGGGGGCAGCTGGACCCAATCCCAGCCCCAGACTTTGACAAACGTGCAAAAGATTGGCCAGGGGGGATTGAATTTTAATGCAATTTGTCCCACAGGATTAATGATGCAATACCAGATAGATTTCTAGAAATACAGCTCTGATTTGATTCTGATCATGATTAGACAGAAATATCTTGATCAGAGTTCTTTCCTCCACAGCACTGGAGCTCTATCCATTAGAATATTCTGCTCTAGGCAGCAGTTTTCAAGTCAACAGGGCCTTGCTGGAGTTGCTGGAGCCCATTGCAGGCAGAGCCTCCTGCTCCAGCAGCAACTGCCTTTCCTGTGCCATGAGCAGGGCAGGTCCCGCTGCAGGAAAAGCCCCAGGCCAGCCCCAGCACAGGGAAGGCCTCGGGCACAAGGGCAGAGTGCCGTGCTGGGAGCTGCGCCAGAGACAGCCTGAGGCACCAAAGGCACCTTGGCAGCAGCAGCTGCTTGCAGGCCATGGCCAGAAGCCTCCCTTGGCAGCCCGGCCTGGTGGCCACCACTGCAGAGCTGCTGCCTCAGGGCTCATTCCTGGCTGGGCTCTGAAAGCCGCTTGTGCTCCAGGAGTCTGACTGGGAAGCCATTGGCCCCAGCTCCTTGGGGACAAGATATTAATGACAAAACTCTTCATGCCAGCAGAGACAAGGCAGGGGCAGAGCAAAGGGGAGAGCCAGGCCCAGGGGACAGGGCTGCCATGGTGATGGCTGTGAGGTCACTGCCCAGCAGCAGCCTGGCTGCCCTCAGCAGACATTCTGGCCAGAAGCCTTGTGAGGTCACCCAGCACAGCAAAGAACCCACACAACAGGAATTCCATCCTTGGGAGGGGATGGAGTTTCACTATGTTAGGTTGCACAAAGCTCTTGCTCTTGGACAATTTCTGGGATGGTGCATCCACTTCTCTGGAGAAACAGCTGCAGTTTTGTTTCACTCTCAGCAATGTAAAATATTTCCGAATTCTAACAAATGTAAATCCAGACTCATTTGCTTTAGACATATTGACTCTTGTTCTGCCACTGCAAGATTTGGGAGAAAATGCCTTTTGGGCACTATTTTCCCATTTTGACACACCTTGGAGAGGACACAAACATCTCCCAAGATGGGGTTTGGAGGCCTCATCACATAACCAGCAGGTAGAGGCTGCAGGCTCTGGGCTCAGTGGGGTGGAGACTGAGGACAGAACCGTAGTAGCCTGGCAGGGGCTGAAGGGTGGTTTCAGAGAGGCTGGAGCTTTTCTTCCTAGAGGATATAAGCATGAGAAGGAAATAATGGCAGCAAGGGCAGCTGGGGAGGCCCAGGCTGGGCACCCGCAGAAAGGAATTTCCCTGCCAGGGCAGGGCTGTGGTGCAGCACGTCCCCAGCAGGAGCCTGGAGCAGCCCAAGGCTTTGTGTGGGCAGGCAGAGGCAGACAGGAGGCAGAGCTGTCAGCAAAGGAAGGGCCCAGGCAGGTGGGGCAGCTGGGGGATGCCGACAGCCTGCAGGGACAGAGGCACAGCTTTGCTCAGCATCAGAGACACCTTTCTCTTGCTTGTCCCCACCTGTCATCACTGTCTCCACTGTTCTGCTCTACCTGAAACCTTGGGACATTTTCACATGACTGTGTCCCTCAATGGGACCAATTAAACGTTAAAGATATGTTGGACTTTGAATCTGATTTTGAGTTCTTGAGAGGGTTTTGAGAACACTCTGAAGGACTGATGAGTCTGGTGCAAACAGCATCAAGGCCCTGAGAGGGTCATTAAAGTCCCTGTGCTGTGTCTGTGCTGCTGAGCTGGGCTGGGCTCCTGGCCCAGAGGCAGCTCCTGGCAAGGGCAGCGCTGCAGAGAGACAGCTCTGGCCAGGAGCAGCTCCTGTGCACAGCCCAGCAGGGCTGGGGCACTGCCAGGGCCCCTCAGGGACACCAGCAGGCACAGACAGAGCTCACAGGGGCTCAGCACTGGCAGGGGCTATGGCATGCCCAGAGGGGGCTGTGTCACAGCTGCACCTCTGTGGTTGTGTCATAGAGGCACAGAGCAGCTGTGACATCAGCAAGGGGCAGTGTGACAGCATAGAGTGGGTTGTGTGAGGTCACAGATTGTGCTGTGACTTCACAGAGTTTGTTGTGTGAGGTCATTAAGCAGCTGAGGCATCATAGAGGGCTCTGTGTGACATCACAGAGGAGACTCTGACACCATGGCATGGCTGTATGACATCATAGAGCAGGTTGTGAGGTTAAAATGTGTGCAGTGACATTACAGAGTTTCAGTATGACATCACAGAGAGGGTTGTGTGACATCACTGATGGGGTTGTGACATCACAGAGGTGGCTGTGACATCATAGAGTATTGAGTGAGGCCTTATAGCAGACTCTACCATCATGGAGGGTGGCTCCGTGATATCAGAGAGTGGGTTGTGACATCACTGGTTGTCTGAGTAAGATCACAGAACAGGCTCTGACATCTTAGAACGGACTATGACATCACAGTGTGACTTTGTGAAATCAGTGTCTTCTGTGATGTCACAGTGTATCTGTATGACATCTCAGAGTGATATCCCAGCATTGGCTCAGGGACATTACAGGAGGCTGTGTGACACCAAAGGTGGCAGTGTGACATCACAAGGGAACTTTGTGACATCCCAGAGTGGGCTGTGACATCACATGGGCAGTGTGACATCACAGGAGCTGTGTGACATCACAGAGATGGCTGTGTGACATCACAGGGTCTGTGTGAGGTCACTGGGGAGGTCACTCTGCCCCGGCCCCCCTCACAGCTCCCCCCAGAGCAGTCCAACCCTGCTCGTGCACAGCGGGGTCCCCTGTCCCCCCGGGTCCCCCCGGCCCCGCAGCCTCCCCCAGAGGATGTTCCACGAGATCGACCCCAGAGCCTGACACGGGGACAGGGGCCGGGGCCCTGGGGGTGGCACAGGGGGACAGGGACCCCCCGGCAGTGTCCCCATGTCCCCCAGGGCCAGAGCCTGGGCCAGGGCTCCTTCACCCTGCTACAAATGAGGGCTTGAGAGCGCTGAAAAAATCCCCCACAAGGGAGCAGCAAAAACCAGATTTAATATCAAGGGACAGCAGCACAAAGTTCCTTGGCAAGAGTCACTCTGCTCCTGACTGGACACTTCAGGCACACCAAAGAAACAAAGCAACAACAAAACCAAACAGAATCCAGGCAGTCACACCAGAAATTAACTGAGAACTGCCCCTCTGTATGTGTGTGTGACACAAGGACACTGAGGGCAAGGATAAAATGAATATGGCCTAAAAGCTCAACAGAGCTCAAACTTAACAGGACTTATATCTTAACCTTAACTGATACTTTCAACTTTACAATTTAGCAAAAGAGTAGAGCATAACAGCATTTAGCCTAACTTAAACCTATGACTTTGCACTTTAAAAGAGGGCCCCTGGGAGGCCAAGCCAGCCAGACCTGTTCCATGTTCCCTGGGTTCCATGGGGCCCCACAATGTCCCAATGGTCCCTTGCTTCCATGAGGCCCTGAGGTGTCATAATGCCCCCTTGGTGACATGAGGCCCTGAAGGTTGGAATGGTCTCCAAGGCTCCATCAGGCCCCACAGAGCCCTAATGGTCTCTGGGTTCCATGAAGCCCCACTGTGTCACCATGGCCCCTTGGTTCCATGGGCTCCAGTGGTGCCACAATGATCCCCTTGGCTCCTCTCGGTTCCATGGGCTCCAGGGGTGCCACCATGATCCCCTTGGTTCCATGAGGTCCCCACAGTGTCCCAGGGATCTCCATGGGAAGGAAAGAACCCAGCCCCAGTGTTGCAGGGGCAGCCACCACAGGCTGAGGCCAGCCAGCCTTGACAGTACTGGCAGATTTTGCCTGGGAGCAACCCTTGGATAGTCAGAATTTCAGAGGTGGAATCCCAATTTCAATGGACACCTGGAGGAGAAGGACAGTTCTTTTCCACAGGAAGGAAAGCACGGAACACTGGTGGTGTTTCAGGGGAAGATGAAAGGCGGCCATCAGAGGCCTAGGCCAGCCAGACCTCTCTGTCCTGGCAGCTTTTGTCTGAAAGCAACCCTTGGATATCGGGAATTTGGGAGGTGGAACCCCAATTTCAGCCCTTTCTGCATAGATAAGGATGGTTCTTTTCCATAGGAGGGAAAGCACCCAGCCCCAGTGTTTGGACAGCAGGAGAGAGGAAGCCCCAAGAAGCCCAAGGGCAGCCAGACCTGTCTGTGCTGGCAGCTTTCACTCGGGAGCAATCCTTGGATGCACAGACTTTTGGAAGTGGAATCCCAATTTTGGCCATGGTCAAGATGGGTGTTTTTTCCCATAGGAAAGTAAAGGACAAAGTCCAAGTGTTTTGGAAGAAGATGAGAGGTGGCCACCCTCAGGCCAAGCCAGCCAGACCTGTCTCTCCTGGCAGATTTCATCTGGGAACAATCTTTGCATGTAAGGAAATTTGGAGAAGGAATCCCAGTTTTGGCCATGGGCCCCTGGAGGAGATCAGGACAGTTCTCTCCCATAGGAAGGAGAGCCCAGAGCCCCAGTGCATCAGGGGCACATGAGAAGCAGCCCTCGACATGCCAAGGTCAGCCAGACCTGTCCAGCAGCCCCCGGGAGGCCAAACCAGCCACACCTGCTCCCTGTCCCCTTGGTTCCATGGGGCCCCACAGTGTCCCACGGGTCTCCTTGATTCCAGGAGTCCCTGCAGTGTCACAGTGTTCTCCTTTCTTCTGCAGTGTCACAACGGCCCCTTGGCTTCCCTGAGCCCTTGCAATGTCACCATGGCCCCTCGGCTCCCTGTGGCCTCGCTGTGTCACAACGGCTCCTTGGTTCCACGGGTCCCACAGCTTCATCCTTGGCCCTTGGTTCCATAGGGGGCCGGAGTTTCACAATGGTCCCCCTGATTCCGTGAGGCACCAGTGTGTCACAAAAATGGTCTCTTTGCTCCCATGAGGTTCCATAGTGTCACCATGGTGTCCTTGGATCTGCATTGTCCCAATGGCCCCTTGGTTCCATGAGTTTCTGGACTGTCAGCAATGGTTTCTTTGTTCCAGAGGGGCCTTGATGTGTCACAAGGGCTCGGTGATTGGGGTTTGTGTCTCACCCACGCTGGAACCCCAGCAGTTGGTAGCTGTGTGCATTTCTTTCTATAGAGCTTCTGTCTTCCTCTCTCTCTGTCTTCTCCTTCTAATGCTCTTGATATGGAACATTTTTGGGTACCTCACATACTGAAGTGATTAAACGCTTCCAGGTGCAACGGGCTGAGGTAATGAAGTTACTGCTATGGTGTTTTATGTTGAATTGCATGTTTTATTAAATCTTTTTCCAAAGTTTCTTGATTTTCTGTACTTTGCCAGTAAATTTTTGTGTCATTTTGACCTCTTGAGAACATATGGTTGGTGTCTCTCCTGCACACCAAACTCCAGTAAAGGAACCCTTTGTTACTGTGAGAAATGACTGCTGACTTTGAAAATTTTAAAAGGTTTAGTCAACCTTAAGAAAAATGACAATAGAAGGACTAAATAAGGAAGAACAGGCCTGGGAGCTTTCCTCATGGCTGCCTACCATGTGCCTGGCTCATCCTCAAGATGGACGCTTCACCTTTTATACCCCGGAGAAGAAAGGGGGGGGGGGGGGAATCAGCCAACCCTGGCCCCTCCCACAGTCTGTCAGTCAGCTCTTCTTTGCTGTTTATTGGTGAAGTCTGCTGTCCTGCAGCTTGATTGGAGAGTCAGGTGCTGTCATACCACGCCCCCTCCCTAGGAACAAGTTTTGTACTCACCTTCTTTCCACCTGTCCTGGATGGCTCGGGCTGTCTGATGGTAACAGTAGGGGGGAAGGGGGACTGTGGGGAGAACAGAGGACATCTAAACAACAGACTGCAATAACATAATCACACATCAATAAAGCTTCTCTTAATACTCACACAGTATTCATCCCTTAATTGCCAGAGCCAATCATCTCATTAGCCATCTATAACACAAAGGGACATAAAATCACTGTTAAAAGGCTTGGTTCGATCTAAAATTACCCAAAGAGACCTAAAATCCACCCATACAGGCCTAAAAACAGCCAAAGACATCTAAAATCCACCTAAAACCTGCCCAGTTTATCCTAAAATCACCCAAACAGGCGCAAACTCCACCCAAATGGGCTTAATTCATCCAAAGGGATCTAAAATCCACCCTCAAGCCCACCAGATATGGCCTAAAATCAGCTAAAGGGGCCTAAAATCCACCCTAAAGGCTTTATATCACTCCAAGTGATCTGAAACCCACCCTAAACCTGCACAGTTTGGCCTAAAATCACCCAAATGGACCTAAATTTTCCAGGACTGACACCAAACCCAGCAGCAGAACCAGCACCATCAGCAAGACTGAGACCAACACTGGAACTGAGATTGGCAGCACTACAGGACCGGCACCGGGACTAGGACTGAGACCCAGACCAGAACCAGCAGCAGAACTGGGACTGGGAACAAGACTGGGACCAAGCCTCACACTGGGACCGGCACCAGGAGCGCTTTGGAACTGGGACTGGCACCGGCAGTGCTCCAGGACTGGGATCAGGACCGAGACTGGAACCCGGCACCAGGACTGCTCTGGGACCGGGACCAGGACCAAGACCAGGAGCCCTCCAGGACTGAGACCGAGACCATCACAGGAACCAGCACCGAGACTGGCAGCGCTCTGGGACTGGGACTGAGACTGAGATTGGCACTGGGATCCCTCCTGGACCTCTGTGTTCACTCCAGGGAGCTTTGGCTGTGCCCCCAGGCAGGATGGGGAGGGACCCCTGGGCAGGGCGGGATGCCCTCGGTTCACATTGATCCGGTGCAGCCATCCCGGTCCATATGGTCCAGTTTGTATGATCCCAGTCTCTGCTCCTAATCCATATGGTCCCAGCCTGTGAAATCCCGGTCCATTTGATCCCAGTCTGTGCAGTCCCAGGCCATATGATCCCACTCCGCATGATCCCAGTCTGTATGGTCCTGATCCATATGGTCCCAGTCTGTGCAGTCCCAGTCTGTAGGATGGATCCCAGTCCGCATGATCCCAGTCTGTATGGTCCTGCACACCACACAGTCCAAGGGTCTGGAATTCCAGTTCCCAGCCAGGAAAAGATGTTCCTGATGTGCCTTGAAGGCAAAGCTCTTAAGAAGGGGCCGAAAGCCAAGTGGAGCAAGATCCTACAGTGACATTTCACTGCCAGCCTTCAGAACTTCACCCACGGCTGTTGTAGCTCCTGCACTGGGAATTAAATCAGGGGAGGGTCATTGGGGGCAGCTGCCCTGGCTCAAGGGAGGCACTGAGAGAGAAACAGAGCAGGCAAAGAGAGGCAGGAGAGAAAGGAGGACACAAACACAATCAGCTGAGAAGGTGGCACTCTGCAAACAGAACTGCAACTGACTGAAAATTAATGGGACAGAAATCAGTAACTCTGAAAGTTTTATTTATTATCAAATACATCCCACACTACCAGCCCCATACAATCCCCACCCCACCACTCCAAACTGGGATCTCACTTCTCCCAATCTCTTCCCAACCACATCTCACCCTGGCAGCTGTGAAATCAAGTGAGTTTGGCATGGGATTGAGTTTTTTTAAGGTGGGGAAAAAGCCATTTTGATGTGGGATTGAGCCTGTATAAATTAAAATTCAGTTGTTTTCAGTGGGATTCAGTTGTTTTGAGGTGACCCTCTTGGCTTTTGCAGTGCAAAGAGATGAAGAACACTGCGCAAAATCCCCCCCCCTCAGACCACACAAATCCTCCAGAATATTGTCCCCAAACCATCAACTCCCCTTTAAAAACCTCTAAAATTCTGGAACTTTAGACATCTTTGATAAATTTATTTCATTTAACCCTGTTTTGGCTGTTTTTAAGGGATGAAGATGAAGCAAAAGAAAATTAAGGTCAAACCAAAAGGAGAAGCAGCCAGGTGTGTTCCCAACATGGATCACAGGGAATGTGAGTGACCAGGGCTGTGCCCAAAGTGCCTCCTCCAGTGGGGGATGGAGCTGGAGCAGCGCACAAAGCTCTTCCTGCGCTCGGGGCACTCGCAGGGCTTCCCTTACCGGTGCCTCCGTTGGTGTTGGGTGAAGGTAGAGCTCCTGGAGAAGCTCTTCCCACACTGGGGATATTCGTAGGGCCTCTCCCCAGTGTGGATGCGCCGGTGCCTGACGAGGGTGGAGTTGTGCTTGAATCCCCTCCCACAGTCGGGGCATTGGAAGGTTCTTTCCTCTGTGTGAATCCGATAGCGCAGGAAGAGATAGGAGCTGGTCTGAAACCTCTTCCTGCATTTATCACACTTGTAGGGGATGATTGTGGACAGTTTTTTATTGAGACATAGTTGATGGGAAAAGAGACGTGAGAAAATACATCTGAGAAAGCAACAGCTGCCTAATTCAAGGATACATTTTCCTTGAGCAAGAAGCTGTTCAAGAAAATATGTGATAACAGGAGGTAAAAAAGAAGCCACAAACATCCTGAGAAAGGTGGGACTGACTTTTTATAGCTGACCAATAGTGAGCTCTATTTTTGCAATATGTATGAACCTTATTACTGTGATTATAAAAGTGTGCCTATTAATCAATAAATCTGAGACTTGTCGATCATCAGCAGATGAGCAATGTCTCCCATCTTCCTCGTCAGATGATGAGGTGGGAGTTCTGGCTGAATCCCTTCCCACACTCAGGGCATTGGAGGGGCCTCCACTCTGTGTGAATCTGATAGTGCTGGAGGAGATGGGAGCTGATCTGAAACCTCTTCCCACACTCAGAACACTCGTAGGGCCTCTCCCCAGTGTGGATCTTTTGGTGGATGATCAGGCTGGAACACTGCCTGAAGCTATTCACACATTCCCCACACTCGTGAGGCCGTTCCCCAGTGTGGGTCCTCTGGTGCTTGATCAGGCTGGAGCTCTGGCTGAAACTCTTCCCACATTCCTCACATTTGTGGGGCCTCTCCCCAGTGTGGATACGTCGGTGCCTGACAAGATGGGCGTTCTGCCTGAAGCCCTGCCCGCAGTCAGGGCAGCAGAAGGGCCTCTCCTCTGTGTGCGTGCGCTGGTGCAGGAGGAGATGGGAGCTGGTCTGAAACCTCTTCCTGCATTGATCAAACTCATAGGGACATTCTCCAGTGCGGGTCCTCTGGTGCACAATCAGGTTGCAGTTCCACCTGAAGCTCTTCTCACACTCCACCCACGTGTGGAGCTTCTCCCCATCATGGAGCTGCTCATGGAGCACCAGCTCCGAGCTCTGGCTCCAATCTCCGGCCATCTTCCAGCCCAGGCTGGCTCTTTCCCCCTCAGATCCCCACCATCTGCATTTGCAGCCCCTCCTCATGTGGCATCTCCGGGCCTTTTCCTCCCCGTTGGCTTCCTGCGCCGTGGAGCCACTCAAAACGGCCTCTTCCACCAGGTTCTGTGGCAGGCATTTGTCCTCCCTGCTCTCCATGCTCAGCTCCTGCTCTGGGGGAGGAAGGACAAGGACAGGATGGGATGTGCCTCCATGCCACAGGCAAGGGCAAGGAGATCCCCCCAGGGCTGTGCTGCAGCCGGGGCTGTGCTGGGCTGGGAGATGGAGCAGCAGAGAGAGGAAAGGGGCACTGACTTCCTCCTCACCTGCCTCAGTGTCGCGGGGCATCTTCCTCTTCCTCGCAGCCGCCCAGGAGTTGGCAATGGGCAATCCTGGTTTGGGGAAAACAAGGGATGAGCACGTTTGTAGGAACATCGGGGGGGTAGGATGGTCAGGACAGACGGAGACGAGAGATCTCTGCAGCCAGGTCGTGGAACTTGCGGTTTATTGCAAAGGGCCTGGATGCAGGGCCCTCCTGGGAGCTGCCAGGCACAGTTCGGAGCAGGTCTGAGAGAACAGAGGGGTAGAGAGGATGAGAGAGTAAGAGCGTAAGGGAGTAAAAAAGCTAAGAGTGTAAAAAGGGTAAGAGAGCAAAAGGATAAGAGAGTGAGGTTCCCGTTACAATACAATAAATCTTCTTCTGTGTTGAATATTCTATTTCTTACTAACCAATCTAGTACAAGATACAAATCCTATAGCATTTACATACAGCCTGTAAGGATCACTACATCACCATACTGTGTTACATTTAAACCCTAAAAACTCCTGTTTGGACCCCTTCAGCTCAGCTGGTAGGGTCAGCTCTGACCCTTAGACCTGTCTGCAAGCAGAGGAATTGTTTCATCAGAAGGGGATTCCCTTCAGTCGGGCCACACCATTGTTTTCCAGTTGTTCAGTAACTAAGGTATCTAAAAGTTTGATTTTATCTCAATCTTGCTCATAGTTTCTATATTCCCAAAATCTTTTGCCAGACAATCATATTTTTGAGGCTTTCCTGTTTCATCTTCCCTTAGACACATTGAGTTTGAAGGTCCCTCTGACCAAGTCCATCTCTACAAGTCACCGGCCACCGGGGCTCCAGAAAAACCACCCAAATACCAAGATTCAGCCCTGAAAAAGCCTCTCAGGAGTTCCCCGTCCCTGCTCCCTCCCCTTTGGTGCTTGGGGGTTCCTCCCTGTCCCAGCTGCTGGGGTCACGCTTGGATTAGGGGTCCCCTTCTCCTCGGTGCCCGGCCTGCCCAGGCTGCTGGCAGTGCCAGCAATGCCAAAAGCTCCCCCCTCTTGGCTCTCCCCATTTCGGGGTGCCGGGGCTTTTTGGGCACCCGGGCTCCCTTCTCCCCTCATTCTCTGCTCTGGGCTGCAGCAGCTCCAAGGAGTCCCCCCTGCCCCCTCTCCAGGCTCCTGAGGCTCCCGCCAATGGCGGTGCTCCCCCCTCTCTGGGCTCCCCACTTTGGGGTCCTGGGGGGACACAGGGCTCTGCTCCTCCAGGCTGCCTCTGCCGGCAGCCGCCACCGCCACCCCCCGATGTCCCCCCGAGGGGCCTTTTCTGCTCAGCCTTGGACTTCTTCATCCTCCAAACATCCCCACAAAAAATCCCCCCAAATCCCCACAAATTCCCCCAGATTCACTGGGGCCGTCCTGGATCAGGGGGCAAACAGGAGCCACTTCAGGGGGCGCTCGGAGCTTTTTGGGGAGGGGGCACCATGGGAGACCCTCAAAAACCGTTGGGGGGGGGAGGCGGGAACCCCTGCTGTGCCCCCTCCCTCCGAAACACCCAGACCCCGGTTCAGGGTTGGCCTGGGACCCCCCGGGCCCCCAAATCTCCCCTGGGACCCCTTCAGGAATGCCAAACCCCCCAGAGCTCCCCCAGGTTTGGCCCAGAACCACCCTGGACCCCAAAAACCTCTCCAGGACTCCCAGACCTCCCCCCAGTTCTCCCCAAAGTTCACCCCAGATCCACCTGAGACCCGCCCAAAATCCATCAGACTGACGCAAATCCCCCTCAGACCCCTCAATCCCTCCCCAAACCCTATGAAATCCCCTCAGACTTCACCAAATTCCCCAAACCCACCTCAGAACCCCCCAGATCCACTCACAACTCCACAGTTTCTCTCACAATCCCCCAAAATCCCCTCAGACCCTCCCAATTCCCCTTAGATCCCCACTAAACCCATCTGAGAATGCTCCAGACCCTCTCAAGCTTCCCCCAAGGCTCCCTAGAGCCCCCTCAGAGCCACCAAAGCCCCCTCAGATCCCTTCATTCCCCCCAAACCCACCGCACACCCCTGTGTTTCCCATCTATGCCCCCAAAAATCCCCAATTTCCTTTCAGACCCACGCCAACCCCCCCCCCCCCTCCCCCAGGTTTTTTTCTTGGCTCCACCTCAGCTCCTCCTCACCCGCTCTCCCTTCACAACCTCCCACCTCCGCGGCGTGCCCGGGCTCCCAGCCAATAGCAGTGTGCCCCGCCCTGAACCAACCAATCACCGCGCTGCACGTCCCTAAACCAATCAATCACGACGTGGCTTCCCTCACCAAAGCCCGCCTCTCCCACGCTGCCCCAGCCAATCAGAGGCGAGCCGGAAGCGGCGCCCCCTTCCCTGCCGCTGCCGGGACCCCCCGGGCTCGGGACAGGAGCGGGAGGGGCCTGAGAGGGGATCGGGGTGGGGGGGAGGGGGGGGGGGGCGGGGGAGGGTCCGGGGGGTCTGGGGGAACTTTGGGGAGGGTCCGGGGGTTTGGTGGGGTCTGGAGGGTCTGGGAGGGGTCCTGGGGCATTGTGGGGGGATCTGTGGGGTGCGGATGGGTTCTAAGAGGGGTCTCGGGGGGGAAGTCGTGGGAGATCCTGGGGGGGGTTTGGGGAGGGCTCTGGGGGGTCCTGAGGGTGTCCTGGGAGGGTTTTGGAGGTTTTTGGGAAGGGCTTTGGGGGGTCTGGAAGGGTTTGGGGAGGGGGTCTGGGGGAGTTTGGGGGTTTTGGGGAGAGGTACTGGTGGGATCTGGGGGGGGTGTGGGGGCTGTGGGAGCCTGAGTTGGGTTTGGGGAGGGGTCTGGAGGGTCCTGGCAGGGTCCTGGGTGGGGTCTTGGGAATGGTCTGGGGGAGTCTCAGGGGACATCCTGGGCTGGGCCCGACTGGGGTCTGGGGGCTCTCAGGAGGGTCCTGGGGGAGATTTGGGGGCCCCGGGGAGTCCCAGGCCCACCCTGAACCGGGGTCTGGGGGTTTCAGGGAGAGGGGACACAGCAGGGGTTCCTCCCCCCCCCATTTTTGGGGGGGTTTCCCATCGTGCCCCCTCCTCAAAAAGCTCCGAGAGCCCCCTGAAGTGGCTCCTGTTCCACAGGCCGGTACCCTTGATCCAGGACAGCCCCAGCGAGTCTGGGGCGGTTTAGAGGGATTTTGGGGCTTTTTTTTGGGATTTTGGGAGGGTTTTTGGGGATTTGGAGGTCGCTTTTTTGGGCCTTTGCAGATTTTGTTGCTTAGGGGGGAAGTTTTGGGCTTTTCGGGGGACTATTGGGTTTTGGGGTGGGTTGTGGATTTGGAGGATTTTGGATTTTGAGGGAGTTTATTGGGGTTTTGCAGGGGGTTTGGTTTCTTGGGGGGGGATTTCTTGAAAATTTTGGGAGTTTTTTTTATTTTGGTGGCTTCCACTGGGATTTTGTGGGATTCTCTGGGGTTTTGGAGGATCTTATTGTAATTTTTAGGGGATTTTGGTGGTTTTAGTGGAATTTTGGGGGGCCTTGGGTGGTCTGGGGGGGCTTTGGAATTGTCCCCGAGAGTGGGGAAGGGGCTGAGAGACACCAAAATCTCCTTAAAACCCCTGAAAGTCCCAAAAACTCCACAAAAATCCCAATTAAATCTCACAAAATTAGAACACCCTAGAATCCCAATAAAAGTCCAGAAAATCTCTTGAAATCCCAACAGCCCCCCTCCATAATCCTAATTTAGCCCCACAAATCCCCCAAAGATGTCTCCAAAACCACATGAAGCCCCACAAAATCCCCCCCAAGACCCAAAGAAATCCTGGCAACACCCAAAAAAACCCCAGAAAACACCTCCAAATCCCACAAAAATCCCCAAAAAACCCCAACATTTTCCTCAAAAAACCTAGACCTTTAAAGAATCCCACTAAATGCCTCCACAAATCCAATAAAACCACCACAAATCCCCCAGAAATTCCAACAAAACCCTCAAAAACTTAAGAGAATCTCGACAAATCCCCATAAAATCCCAGCAATCCCCCCCATAATTAAAAAAAAACCCCAAAATATTTCAAAAAAGCCCCAATCACACCCAAAAAAAACATCTTCAAAGTGCCATAAAACCCCCTAAACCCAAACCCAACAATATCCACAAAATCCCTCAAAGTTCCCAACTCCCCCAAACCCAATCCTCTCCAAAAACCCCAATAATCGCCCCTGCACTCCCAACAAACTCCCCCAGCCCCAAAGCCCCAAATGTCCCAGCCCTGTCCAGCCCTCACTGGTCCCTCCCAGTCCCGCCCAGGCCCGCCTGGGGCCGCTGCCAAAACTCCCCGGAGCAAGCTCGGAGCCCATCCCCGGCTGGGCCTCAGCCTCGGCCCCTCGGGGGCATTTTGGGCCAGCCTGGGCAGGTTTAGGGTGGGTTTAGATCCCTGGCAGGCATTCCCAGCCTTGCAGGGGGGATTTTAGGCCCCTTTGGCTGAATAGAGGCAGAATGTGGCGGGTTGGAGGGGGGATTTTAGATCCCTTTGGATGATTTGGGGCCATGTGGGTGAATTTAATTTTGTGTGAGTGATTTTAGGACCTTTTTTTTTTTGTGATTTTGGGCCCATTTGAGTAGGGTTTTGGTTCTTTGTGTAATTTTAGGTCAAACCAAGTCATTTAGGATGATTTGAGGACCTCTTGTGTTGGTTTCAGGCTGGTTTGGGTGATTTTAGGTCAATTTAGGTGATTTTTTGCAAAAAACGGATGGATTTTAGGCTCCTTTGGGAGATTTTAAGCCAAAGCAGGCACTTTCAGGGTGGATTTGAAGCCCATTTTGGAGATTTAAGGCTGATTTTAGGCCATTTTGAGGGAGGTGTCAACCAGTTTGGGCAATTTTAGGCCCCTTTAGTTGGATTTTAGGCCCCTTTGGATAATTTTAATCCCATTTGTCTGATTTTAGGCCAAATCTGCTGGATTTCAGCTGTATTTGAAATGCCTTTGGGTGATTTTAAACCAAACCGGGCCCTTTTAGGACCACGTGTCCCCTTGGCCCCGCCCCTTTCCCCTCACAGTTCCCGCCCTTTCCCCGCCCCCTTTCCCCTCACGGTTCCCGCCCTTTCCCCGCCCCCTTTCCCCTCACGGTTCGGCTTTTGGGAAGGAGGGAGGCTGCAATTTGCTCCCAGCACGGTCCCAGTTGCTCCCAGTTCCTGCCGCTTTCATCCTGCGTGTTCCCAGTTCTCCCAGTTACCCCAGTCACTCCCAGTATGATCCCACTCTCTTCCAAAAGGGCCCCAGTCACTCCCCTTTGCCCCCAGCGTATTCCCAGTTCCCCCAGCACATTCCCAGTTGCTCCCAGTTTGGTCCCAGTCACCACCCATATGGTCTCAGATCCTCCCAGTTTATCCCAGTTGCCCTGAACATTCTCATAGTCATTGCCAGGCACTCCCAGTTACCTCAGCATGGTTCACTTGCCCCCAGTTTTATCCCAGTTACTCCCAGTTTCTCTGGTTATGTCCCCAGCTGGCTCCCAGCATGGGCCCTTTAGCTCCCAGTAACCCCCAGTTAGGGTCCAATCACACTCACTCTTATCCCAGTATGATTGTAGCCACTCCCAGTATGATCCCAGTCACTCCCAGTCTGATACCAGTGACCCTCAGTGTGATCCCAGTTGCTCCCTGTCAATGCCAGCATGACCCCAGTCGCCTCCAGTGTGATCCCAGTGACTCCCTGTCTCTCCCAGTATATTCCAGTCACTCCCAGCATGCTCCCAGTCACTGCCACTTTCTCCCAGTTGCTTTCAGCACAATTCCAGTTGCTCACAGCCACTCCCAGTCAATCCCAGCATGATTCCGGTCACTCTCAGCATGATCCCAGTCTCACCCAGCATGGATCCAACTGCTACCACTGTGATCCCATCATGATCCCAGCTGTCCCTAGAACAGTCCCAGTCAGTCCCCTCCCAGCATGGTCCCACTCACTCCCAGTTGTCCCCAGCATGGTCCCGGCTGTTCCCAGTGTGGTTCCAGTCCACCCACTATGGTTATAAACACTCCCAGTTTATCCCAGTTGCCCCAGTAAGGCTTTAGTTACCTCAGAATGATCCCAGTCTTTCCCAATTACTCCCAGTTGCCTCCAGCATGATCCCAGTTTCTGTCAGTTGCCCAAAGTATAGTCCCAGTTGCTCCCAGTATGATCCCAGTTGTGGTCTTAGTCTCCTCAGCCTGGTTCCAGTACCTTCGAGCTGATCCCACTTGCTCCCAATGTTTCCACATTTTCCTCCCAACATGGACCCAGCAGCTCCCAGTAACCCCCAGTCAGGATCCATTCACACCCTTTGCAATCCCAGTGGCTCCAAGGACGATCGCAGTAACTCCCGCTACAATCCCAGTCACTTTCACTATGATCCCAGTTGCTCCCAGTCACCCCCAGTATGGTTCCAGTCATGGCCAGCACCTTTCCAGTCACTCTCAGTCTGGTTCCAGTAGGATCCCAGTCACTCTCAGATACTCCCAGAACTCTTCCAGTCACACCCAGTATAATCCCAGTCAGTTCCAGAATGATCCCAGTATGACCCCAGCATGGACACAACTGTTCCCATTATCACCCAGCATGGTTCCAGTTGCTCCCATTTACCCCCACTATGGTTTTAGTCTCTCCCAGTATAACCCAGCTGCCCCCAGCATGTTCCCAGTCACTCTCAGTTGGTTGGAGTTGCTTCCAGCCTGATCCCAGTTGCTCACAGCCACTCCCAGTCACCCTCAGTGCAGTCCCAGTTGCTGAAAGTGTGATCCAGTATGATCCCAGTCTCCCCCAGCATGGGCCCAGGTGATTCCACGGTGATCCCAGTAGGATCCCAATTGCCCTCAGCATGGTTTCAGTTGCTCCCTGTTCCTCCCAGTGTGATGCCAGTAGCACCCACTTGCCACTGCTATACTCTCAGTCACTCCCTATATGATCCCAGTCCCTCCCAGCATGATCCCACTCACTCCCAGTTGCCCCCAGCATGATCCCAGTTCTCCCCAGCATGGTCCCAGTTGTTCCCAGTGTGATTCCAGTCACCTCAGTATGGTTACAGACACTCCCAGGATATCCCAGTTGCCCCCAGCAGGCATCCAGTCCTTTCCAGTTCCTCCAGTTTGCTTGCAGCATCATCCCAGTTTCTCTCAGCTGCTCCCAGTAGCCCAAAATGTGATCCCAGTCGCTCCCTTTCAACCCCAGTATGATCCCAGTAAGCTCCAGTTTGATCCCAGTCACATGCCAGCCCTCCCAGTGTGGTCGCAGTATAATCCCAGTTGCTTCCAATCTCTCCCAGTATGGTCCCAGCTGCCTCCAGCAGTTGCTTCCTAGATCAGCCCAGTCAGTCCCAGTATGATGCCATTTGCTGCCAGTGTGCTCCCAGTTGCTCCCAGTCAGGTCCATTATGGGGGATGATGTGCAGGGTGTGTTCCCAGTCACTCTCAGATACTCCCAGTATTAGCCCAGTCCCTCCCAGTATGATCCAAAGCTGAGCCCAGTGTGCTCCCAGTCCCTGCCAGTATGAACCTGTTGTGCTCCACATGGTTCCAGTTGCTCTCCTTCATCCTCACTTTTGTTCCAGTCCCTCCCAGTATCTCCCAGTGTAGCCCAGTTCCCTCCAGCATGTTCCCAGGCACTCCCAGTTCCTTCCAGTATGATCCTATTTGCTCCCAAGCACTCCCAGTCAGCCTCAGTGTAGTGGCACTCACTGCCAGTATGATCCCAGTCACCCGCAGCATGATCCCAGTTGATCCCAGTATAAACCCAGTTGTTTCCAATCACTTCCAGCATGCAATCAGTCACTCCCAGTGTATCCCATTTGCCCCTAACATGGTCTCAATTTCCCCCTTTCATGGTCTTGCTCACTCCCAGTATGATCCCAGCATGACATCAGTACAAACCCATTACAGTCCCAGTCACTCCCAGTACGATCCCAGTCCAGCCCAGTCCCTGGCAGTGCTGCCACTGCTGGGATCCCCCAGCCCTGTGTGCATTCCCCCCTGGTGGATGTGCCGAGAGGAGCCCCAAGGGCTGGCAGTGGCCAGGCAGGGTCCCCAGCAAGGCCCAGTTTGGATGTGCAGCCCCCAGTTTGCCCAGTTTGCCTCTCCTTTGGCCCGGGCCGGCTTCCCCCCGCCCGCAGCAGCTGGGAGCAGCCGAGAGCCCTGCGCTGCCTATCCCGACCTGTCCCGGCTCCATCGCCGCTCCTGCCGCGGGCTGCGAGGGCTGCGGGAACGGGGCACCGAGGGTGTGGCTGCTGCTGGGGGAGGAGGAGGGGGGAGGGAAGGGATGAAGGGGGAGAAAGAGGTGGGGTTAGGGGAGAGGAGGAGGAGAAGGGATGGAAGGGGAGAAGGAGAGGAGATGGGAGAGGAGGAGTGGGAGGAAGAGGAAGAGGAGGGACAAAGGTGGATCAAGGCTGAGGAGATGGAACCACGCGGTTGATCTCTGCCTGTATTCGCAACCGCCACCTGTGGGATCATTGCTCCCCCATCGCGCAGCTGAGCAGGGAGAGGGAGCCCGGCCCAGATATCCCGGGGGATCCCTGGGTTGGGTCTTTTGTGGGGGATGTTTGGAGAATGAAGAAGTCCAAGGCTGAGCGGAAAAGGCCCCTCGGGGGAACATCGGGGGGTGGCGGTGGTGGCTGCCGGCAGAGGCAGCCTGGAGGAGCAGAGCCCTGTGTCCCCTAGGAGCCCAAAGTGGGGAGTCCAGAGAGGGGGGAGCACCGCCATTGGCGGGAGCCTCAGGAAGCTGGAGAGAGGCAGGGGGGACTCCTTGGAGCTGCTGCAGCCCAGAGCAGAGAATGAGGGGAGAAGGGAGCCCGGGTGCCCAAAAAGCCCCGGCATCCTGAAATGGGGAGAGCCAAGAGGGGGGAGCTTTTGGCATTGCTGGCACTGCCAGCAGCCTGGGCCGGGCGGGCACCAAGGAGAAGGGGAACCCCCAATCCAAGCGTGACCCCAGCAGCTGGGACAGGGGGGAACCCCCAAGCACCAAAGGGGAGGGAGCAGGGACGGGGAACCCCTGAGAGGCTTTTTCAGGGCTGAATGTTGGTGTTTGGGTGGTTTTTCTGGAGCCCAGGTAACCGGTGACTTGTAGAGATGGACTTGGGCAGAGGAACCTTCGGACTCACTGTGCTCAGCCCTTGTTTTCCCCCAAACCAGGATTTCCCATTGCCAGCCCCAGGGAGGCTGTGAGGAAGAGGAAGATGCCTCAGGGCACTGAAGCAGATGTGGAGGAAGTAAGTGTCTCTGGAATGCTTAAAATCGGAGGGTTTTGGGAAATATGCAAAAGACATGCCTCAGAGACAGTAGAACTGTGATTAGAGCATTGCAGCAGCCATAAGATTGGTCAGCAGATAAATTATATAAGAGGTAGAAAGTAAGGAGAAATAGAACAATGGTCTGTGCATTAACGCTTATCTAGAAAAACTCCTTAACCTGCAGAAAAGTATATCTAGCAAGATATTAGAAAGTTCCAAGCTTAATGGAGCTCTGTGCATTGTGTTTTAAGGCTTACAAGCAGGTATTTTGTCTGAAATAAACAAGCATTGTTTAAATCGAAGGTATGTGTGCTTGGATGGAACTACTGTCAATATGCTTTTGCTTTGTGTGATTGGTCAAAAATCTTTTAAAGTAAGTTTTAATATTAGGTTCTTTGTCTGCTACCTGGGATGTGAGCTGCTGGCATCTTCCCATTGTCATAACCATGTAATGAGACTGATGCTGGAAAATAAAACAGCTCAAGACGCGTTCCTAGCAGTCCTGTGCTGTTTGTTATTTGTGCACAGTCTCGAGAAGTGCCCCGATGAGTGCCCCTTTCCCCTCTGTGCTGCTCCATCTCCCAGCCCAGCACAGCCCCGGCTGCAGCACAGCTGTGGGGGATCTCCTTCCCCTTGTCTGTGGCACAGAGGCAAATCACATCCTGTCCTTGTCCTTCCTCCCCCAGAGCAGGAGCTGAGCATGGAGAGCAGGGAAGACAAATGCCCGCGGCACAACCTGGTGGAAGAGGCTGTTTTGAGTGGCTCCACATCGCAGGAAGCCAATGGGGAGGAAAAGCCCTGGAGATGCCACATGAGGAGGGGCTGCAAACGCAGCTGGCGGGGATCTGAGGGGGAAAGAGCCAGCCTGGGCCGGGAAGGCGGCCGGAGATTGAACCAGAGCTTGGAGCTGGTGCTCCATGTGCAGCTCCATGATGGGGAGAAGCCCCACATGTGGGTGGAGTGTGGGAAGAGCTTCAGGTGGAGCTGCGGGCTGACTGTGCACCAGAGGATCCACACTGGGGAGAGGCCCTACTAGTGCTCCGAGTGTGGGAAGAGGTTTCTGACCAGCTCCTGTCTACTCCTGCACTATCGGATTCACACAGAGGAGAGGCCCTTCCGCTGCCCCAGCTGGGGAAAGGGATTCAGGCAGAACGCCCATCTCATCATCCACCAGCGCATCCACACAGGGGAGAGGCCCTACGAGTGTCCCTAGTGTGGGAAGAGCTTCTCCAGGAGCTCTACCTTCACCCAACACCAACGGAGGCACTGGTAAGGGAAGCCGCGCAAGTGCCCCGAGCGCGGGAAGAGGCACCGGTAAGGGAAGCCCTGCGAGTGCCCCGAGCGCAGGAAGAGCTTTGTGCGCTGCTCCAGCTCCATCCCCCACTGGAGGAGCCACTTTGGGCACGGCCCTGGTCACTGACATTCCCTGTGATCCATGTTGGGAACACACCTGGCTGCTTCTCCTTTTGGATTGACCTTAATGTTTTTCTCTTCTCCATCTCTTTGAACTCCATAAGCCAATAGGGATGGATCTGTCACCTCAAAAGCACCCAAATCCCAGCGAAAACAGCTCAGTCATACCCCAGAAAGGCTCATCCCACCTCAAAAAAACTGAATCCCACACCAAACTCACTTGATTCCACAGCCACCAGGCTGAGATGAGGTTGGGAGGAGATAGGGAGAAGTGGGATCCCAATTTGGAGTGGTGGGCTGGGGATTGTGTGAAGCTGGCTGTGTGATGTATTTGATAACAAATAAAATTCTCAGACTTACTGATTTCTCTCCTGTTCATGTTCAGTCCGTTGCAGTTCTGTTTGCAGAGTGCCGCCTCCCAGAGTGTCCCCTCACAGTTGCCGCCCTTGGCCTGAGCCCCCCCCTTTCCCCTCACAGTTCCCGCCCTTTCTCTGCCCCCTTTCCCCTCACGGTTCGGCCTTCAGGAACAGGGGAGGAGGAGGGAGGGAGAAAGAGGCCGAGCAGCCACAGCAGAAGAGAGGAGGGAGAATCTCGTGGCCCAGGTGCTCCCTGGAGTTGCCGCAGCCCCGGGAGCATTGCCCCCCATCCCGCAGGTGCCCGGGCAGGGGGAGCTCGGCCCAAACCTGCCGGGGGATGCCTGGGTTTGGGGTTTTTTTGGGGGGGATGTTTGGAGCAGGTAGGGCTCCAAAGCCGAGCCACAGATGGCCCTCGGGGGGACATCAGGGGTCACCGGGAGGTGTTTTGGGGGTCCAGGTGCAGGCAGTGGCTGCTCCCAGTATGAGCCCAGCTGGTCCCCCTGTGTGCTTCCAGTTTCCTCATCACTCCCAGTGTGAGCCTGGTCACTTCCCCTCACTCCCTGCAGGATCCTATTCGCTCCCATTATGAGCCCAGTCCCTCCCAGTGATTCCCTATGATGATCCAATTTGATCCCAGCACGGTCCCAGTTCTTCCCAATTTCATCCAGTGTGTTCCCAGTTCTCCCGGTTGTCCCTAGCATAGTCCAAGTCACTCCCAGTATGATCCCAGTCTCTCCCACCAGGTCCCTAGTCCTTCCCACTTGTCCCCAGCATGTTCCCAGTTCCCCCAGCACATTCCCTGTCACTCCCAGTGTGGTCCCAATCACGACCCGGATGGTCTCAGACACTCCCAGTATATCCCAGTTGCCCTGAACATTCTCGTAGTCATTGCCAGGCACTCCCAGTTCCCTCAGCATGGTTCACTTGCCCCCAGTTTTACCCCAGTTTTACCCAGTTCCTCTAATTATGTCCCCAGTTGGCTCCCAGCATGGGCCTGGTTACTACCAGTAACCCCTAGACAGGGTCCAATCACACCCACTCTATTCCCAGTAGGATTGTAGCCACTCCCAGTATGATCCCAGTCACTTGCAGTCTAATCCCAGTTGCTCCCAGACACTCCCCGTATGATTCCAGTGCCCCCAGTGTGATCCCAATTGCTCCCTGTCAATACCAGCATGACCCTAGTAGCCTCCAGTATGATCCCAGTGACTCCCTGTCTCTCCTAGTTTATCCCAGTTGCTTCCAGCTTGTTCCCAGTCACTCCCACTTCTTCCCAGTTGCTTTCAGCATCATTCCATTTGCCCCCAGTTGTGGTGAGTTAGGGCTTGCGTGCGGAAGATTTCGGGCTGTACAGTTAGTCAGGATATCTTTTTACTTTGTAGTTAGACCACTGCTTTGTGCTTGGCCGCACTTAGCTGGACGTGAGCAGAAAGAAATGACACAGGTTACTCAAGCCATAAAAGCTTCTAGACTCTTGAATAAATGCCATTTGTTATCTACTACATTGGTGTTTGGAGCTTATGGACTGAGTGAGCTTAGGCATTAGGCCACTGTGCTGGACTTAGAACTAAGTCGCCACGCTTAAAAGCAACATCTGGTGCTGAGACCTGGGAGTCGAGTGTCTCAGCAGCCTAATTATGAAAGGCAAGAAACTCGCCCTAAGACATCTGGGCATCGAACCTTTCAAGATATACCTGCCCTTCCGTAAACAGCTCTCTGCGCTGTCAACAACAATATCAGAGCATCTAGCTGTGTCCCTTGCAGGCTTTGGAAGAGACACTCGCTATGCAGAAAAACCCCCTTGGACTCGGCTGCTCACAGTCATCGATATTGACCTCCCACCAAAAGTAATCGACCGACCACGGGCAAGACCAACCATCTTCACGGACGCATCATCGCAGACTTCCACCGCAGCGGCAGTATGGCAGTCAAGAGAACAGTGGCAATGCACCAAGACAACCGACCCCACGCTTTCAGCCCAACAGCTTGAAGCAGCAGCCGTGGTGCTAGCGTGTAGATTGTTCCCAGAAGAACACCTTAACATTGTGACTGACTCCATATTTGTAGCCAAGCTCTGCCTGGCTATGTCCAGACCAGGTGTGTCAGTGTCCACCGCAGCAATGATGCTAGAGGAAGCACTTTACTCACGGAAAGGCACCATATCTGTCATCCACGTCAACAGCCATGACCCAATCAAAAGATTCTACCAAATTAGCAACAACAAGGCTGATGTCGCCGCAAAAGGCGTATGGATGCTGAAAGAAACTCGTCAGTTGCACGAATCCCTTCACATCAGAGCTAAAGCGCTAGCGAAAAAGTGTGAGATTTCTACCGCGGACGCAAAGCACGTTGTCGCCATGTGCCCCCACTGCCAGAAGTCACCACTTTGGTCAGGTGACGTCAACCCCAAAGGCCTCAAAGCCTCAGAGGTATAGCAAACAGACTTTACACAATGCCAGCTGTTAAAACCCCGAGCGTGGCTCGCAGTTACCGTAGATATGTACAGCGGCATGATTGTAGCCACACAGCATCTCAAGACCGACTCCAATGCGACAATCCAACATTGGCTGACAGTCATGGCATGGCTTGTGCAGCGGCGTTGGCCAAGTGGTCAAGCGTCCGGCTGGCTCGGGGCGGCCAATGCCCAAGCTGCAAGCGGTGGGTCCCCTTGGCGGCTAAAGGCCCTGGGCTGACCTCACGCTGGACTGCTGCCACTGCTAGGAAGACGAAGACGGAGCCAGGACACTCACTGGGTTGAAGGTAGCTTTATTGCTAAAGCAGGAAGGCTTCCAGGGAGAGCAACCGGGTGTCAGGGAAAGGAAGGTCCCAGTGAGTGACCCCCGGGGAGGGGCGAAACAAGATTATATATTGAGGGAGGTTACCAAAGGAGGAGCTGATACAGAACCAATCGGGGAACACATGGGAGTAGGCTAAACATAACTGACAGAGTACAGGAACGAATTAGGATAAAATAAGGGAGGGGCCCCCGATTCTACAGCCAATCCCTGCCCCGAGAACGGAGAACTCTCTAGAAACTGGGAAGGGGCAGGGAGTGATTGACTGGACTTAGGGAGGGGGTTAAGTCTGCATAAAAGGAGAAAAAGGGAGGGGGAATTACATAACTCATATAACGGACAAAAGGAATGGCGGGAGTAACCAGGGAAACGAAAAGATTGGCAGGTCACTGGCGGGAAGAAACAGGAGGACCAAACCATTATGAGAAAATAGGGGGGAGGCAGTACAAATTAGGGGAGCTATAAAACCAAACTAAATTAACACACCACAACAGGCTTGGAGTTCCAAAACAAATCAAAACAGACAACGGCCCAAACTTCATCTCAAAGACAGTCCAAGCTCTTGTCTCGAAATAGAACATCGCTTTAGTACATAGCATCCCGTACAACAGCACCGGACAAGCCATCGTCGAAAGAGCAAACCAGACCCTGAAAAATAAGCTAGAAGTACTAGCAAAGACGGAAAGCTACACTAATGCCATTCCCACGAGTGACCAGGCGAGCATACTAGCAACTGCACTGCTAGTGTTAAACCAATTCCCTAGAGAAGATGAAACAAACAGTCCGGCCCAGAAACACTGGGCCACTCGAGCACTAGAAGAAGGCCCACGGGTTGTGATAAAAAATGAACTAGAGAGGTGGGAACGAGGTTAGAGACTAGTGCTCACGGGGCGGGGATATGCGGCCGTCAAAAAGGACAGAGACATTAAATGCTGTCCACTCAGATCTATTAAACTAGACCTTCAAAGTGAAACTCATGAGAATTGTGAGACTTTGTTTGCAAGACTAGATCTTTGGACAGCCCCGCAATCCGTATGCCCCACTACCGGGAAAAAGAAAGAGACCACCGAGCAACCAGACGTCATCTGAGAAGGTCGTACCATCAAAATCAAAGCAGCAACGGTGCCTCTGTGTGATCTTGTATCTAGACTTAGCAGGCGGAGGACAAGCAGACACAAAACATTACCCTCACCAGCCATTCAAGTAGGTTCTACGCCATCTCTCAGGTGAAGAAGTCATCAAAGAAATTGTTACAGCCGACACCCCATCTTTCGAGTTCAGGTTAAAAGACATCTTCCCGGGTCGTACAGCGCGTCCCAGATTTCTGGAGACGACATTATTTCAGACCTACTCGTGCCCTGCTTCTAATCCAAAGAAAAGTTATTGTAATTACCCAGGGTATGGATATTGTGGATATTGGAGGTGTGAGACAATTGTGACAAGCAATAAATAAGAGCCACAACAGCCTGATAAGTTCCTGCAAGTTAAGTATACTCCCCATAGCTGTGTAGAACCAAAATTTGATTCGAAAGATTTTGTGCTTACACACCAATACTATAAACTGCATACCTGCACAGGCTATGTAATGATAATCCTGCAGCTGATAATGATAATGATAATGCCCATGACAGCTGAGCCATGGGCAAAGTGCGGACAGTGTTTGTTTATCTCTATCAATACTCCTGGGCGAACATACAAATCGTTAGATTCCCAGCCTCAATACCTCAATCAGTCAGACCTAATCCGGTTCTAGCAATGAATAAAGAGATCGCAGCTAACGATAGTTCTAGCCGCAAAACACAGATGCCAAAACTTACCTCCCCATCCGATCTCTTAGCCAAACCAACCCCCTCCAATCCATTCTTAAGCGTGTTAAATGCTACCTTCTTATCGTTAAACCAATCCAACCTGAACTTCACAGAGTCATGCTGTTATGCTATAATGCACAACCTCCTTTTTACGAAAGTGTTGCCCTCGATCTCCCATTCATCTTCTCAAAGTCAGACAATCCATGCCAATGCAGATGAGACATCCCCCGGAGAGGCATTACCCTAAGTCAGGTCACAGGCCAAGGCAAATGCTTTGGTAATGCAACCTTAGCAAAGCAGATGAGCAATGTCTGCCGACAATTCGTCAAACTGAAGAGAGGGAAATTCCAGTAAGTGATCCCAGCTGCATCGAGAATGTGAGTCTGTCAGCAATCAGGAGTAAGCCCATGTGTACTCCTTGACAAATTCAATCATTCTACAGACTTTTGTGTCCAAGTTCTAATTGTCCCCAGAGTGCTGTATCGCCAAGAAGAAGAAGTGTATCGCTTGTTCGAGGAACCTGACCAGCTCCACAAACGAGAGGTGATAACAGGCATCACCATCGCGATGCTCCTCAGTTTAAGAGCTACCAGTGCTGCCACAGGCATCTCAGCCCTTGCAACGCGACATGAAAGACTAGCACAACTGCAAATGACAGTCGACGAAGACTTGCAAAAGATCGAGAAATCCATCTCTTCCCTAGAAAAATCACTTTCCTTGCTCTCAGAAGTGGTCCTCCAAAACAGGCGAGGACTGGACCTCTTGTTCATGCAGCAAAGAAGCCTGTGTGCTGCCTTGAAAGAAGAATGCTGCTTTTATGCAGACCACACCAGAGTCGTCAAAGACTCCATGACCGAGCTGAGAAACCGGCTAAACCTAAAGAAGATGGACAAAGAAGCTCAACAAGGCTGGTTCGAGTCGTAGTTCAACCAGTCTTCATAGCTCACCACCCTGATTTCTACCCTGATAGGCCCACTCACTATAATCCTACTAACCCTAATCTTCAGGCCTTGCATATTAAACAAACTGGTGCTATTCGTTAAAAGGCATTTAGAAATTACTAACATTTTATTTCTCGAGGGCCGACAATTACTTTAAGGCGTGCCAGTTACTAACACACTTATAATTTTACACTAATTTTACTAACCCATGAAATTTTGTAACCTCTACGTTTTATAACTCTATAAGAATTTTACTAATCATGAGGGAGGAGGGAGATGTGGTGAGTTAGGGCCTGCGTGTGGAAGATTTCCGGCTGTACAGTCAGTGAGGATATCCCCCCACCCTGTAGTTAGACCACTGCTCCGTGCCTGGCCACACCCAGCTGGACGTGAGCAGAAAGAAATGACACAGGCTACCCAAGCCATAAAAACCCCCGAGACCCTTGAATAAACGCCATTTGCTGTCCACCACATTGGTGTCTGGAGCTTATGGACTGAGTGAGCCCAGGCATTAGGCCACCGTGCCGGACTTAGAACCAAGTCGCCACGCCTAAAAGCAACACCCAGTCAATCCCTCCATGATTCCAGTCACCATCAGAGTGATCCCAGTTGCTCCCAGCATGGTCCCAGCTGTTCCCAGTGTGCTTCCATCACTCCCCTATGGTTACAGTCAATCCCAGTATGGTCCCAGTTGAACCCAGTTGTCCCTGCTCTATTCCCAGTCACTCCCCAGATGATCCCAGTCCCTCCCAGCATGGTCTGACTCACTCCCAATTACCCCCAGTGTGGTCCCAGTCCTCAGGATGGTCTTGGTTGTTCCCTGTGTGGTTCCAATCATCTCAGTACGGCTACATATTGAGAGTTTTTAGCAGATTGAGGAGTTCTTGCTAGAAAATTGCCATATTCAGCCAATGCACAATCCAGCCTGCTTGTACTAATGGACAAGGGATACATTCACAAACAATGAATAATGGACATATTCAGAAATGGGTTCGGCATATCCTTGAAAAAGATACAAGAAGAAGAGTCATCAGGACTCAGCAAGTTTGTCAGCAAGCTTGGGAAAGTAAGAAAAAAGTGAGCCATGGGTGGGTGTCCTGGGTTGACTAAATGATGCTTTTATTCCCAATTGTCTCATTCTGTTTATGCTGAATAATAAATTTTGCACCTTTAAGACATGTTCCAGAGAGTGAAGAGAGGAAGAGAAGAAGCAGCAGGTTTTTTCAGACACTGCACTCCTCCTCCACATTCCTGCTCCAGACTGTGTTGTCTGTGGATGGACAGACAGCGGGACAGAGCTCTCTTTTGCTTTTGGTTAGTTGAGCTAGCTGAGGCAAAGGAGACAAAGAAGTTCCCTGGACTGTGGGTTTTTTTTCCCTTTGGAGCTGGTCAAACCTGCTCTGGCCTGAACACCCAGAAGAGCACCAGCAGCTTCACCTGTGGCCACTGGGCCGGGCCTGGCCTGCGACATTTCCAGCACCAGAGGGACTGATCAGAGACTGAGTGAGCTCAGATGCAACCCAGGGAGGGACTTTCTCAGTTTCTCATCTCTTCTGGAGCAGCAAGGGGTTTTATTGTTTAATATTGTTTAGGTTTTATTGTTTAATAAACAGGTTTTTTCCACCTTTCTCCAAGGAGGTATTTTCTCCTGGACCGGTTGCAGGGAGGGACTGATTGAATCTACTTTCCTACCAGAGCCCCTTCGGGATTTGCTCTGAACCAGGACAAATACATCTCTTGGCACCCAACGTTGGACTCAAGAAGGTGGAAAAAAGCCCTATTGATTGTGTGTTGGTTGTGCTCGCTCTCTAGTGAGTTAAAGCAGTCAGTAGCCATGTTGCTTAAATATCTCTTGGGGTGGAGGCCTCCATGTGGTTCCGGTCTCTAGACCTTTTTGAGGTTTCAATACCTTTCTGGTCACTAGGATTATTGTCCATAATACGTAATTTTTACAGTAGAGCAGCACGGATGGGAATAGCTGTTGTACTGGCCTTGGTGATAATGATTTATAGGGCACTTACAAAGATACTGATGTCTGTTTACGATATTTATGGTTTATGGCTTCTTCGTCCTACCCTGCATCCCAGTTCCAGTAGTATGTTTTGGGAATTTATTAGTAATTGCACCCAGTTTGTTAGAGGAGGAGCAGGGAATGAGGCTTTCCAGCTTTTCCTTTCCTTCTTCTCCTTTCAATCAGTTATGTCACTTTTTGAGAATGTTCAGTTTCCCCTGAACGTTAAAGAGACCATCTTTCTGATATTAAATCTGGCATTTAATCTGGTATTTAAGCTTCCTCTATATGGTCTGCAGTTTCTCTAGAATGGGAGCTGAGATATCCAGAGGAGTTGATGAGACCCCTGACCCAGAAGCAGATGCAGGCGTGAAAAATCCTGAGTGGTGTGGAGAATGGGAAAATACAGGCCAAACCCTGAAGGTATTATCTGATCCCGTAGACTGAGATTTTCCATGGGAACAAATTCAGAACCCAGCTGAGGTGGGGAAATACCTAAAAGAGAAGTGCCATGACGATTCCAAGGAGAAAAGGCTCATTGCAATAAGCTGGGCCCTGGCCTATGCTTATCGCACCTTGTTAGATACTGTAGGGCAGCAGACAGAGGCAGAGGGGCAGGGAGATAAATCAGTAGCTACCACAGTCAGGCCAAAGCCAACAGCCCAGGCTCGAAGCCAGCAGCTAAACCAGATAGTGAGCCTAAGCCAGCAGCTAAACCAGGCAATAAGTCTCAAACAATGTCTGTTGTTACCAGCACTAGAAATGGGAAATGCACGGACAAGATCGATCAACCAGTGGATGATGAGATGATGATGATGATGATGATGATGATGATTCAGGAGAAGGACCCTCAATGCCTCCTGAAATAAAAGCAGGAGTCAAAGCAGCAGGCACGAGATCAGAAGCCAATACTGAGTCTTTTTCCCTGAAGGACCTTCATGGCCTAAGGAAGGATTACACCCGATGACCTGATGAATCCATAATTAGTTGGTTAGTCCGTCTCTGGGATGCTGCAGGCGAGGCTACAATTCTGGATGGCACTGAAGTGAGGCATTTGGGGTCCCTGTCACATGATCCTGTCATTGACCAAGGAATTATGAGGGGGGCTAATCCACACAGCCTCTGGTCACGGGTCTTGGACAGTGTTGCACAAAGATACCTGTATGCAGATGATCTTTATATGCAACAAACTCAGTGGAAGACCATAGAGCAAGGGATCAAATGCCCGAGAGAAATGGCAGTGGCAGAGATTATCTTCTCAGATGACATGACAACTAAGAACCCAGACTTGGTACCATGCACGCCTGGGATGTGGTGGAAACTTGTATGACTTGTGCTACATGAACACATGAACATGCTTCTGCCTTAGCCATAATGAAGAGGGATGAGAGGGAAGAGACCGTGCTTGATATGACAAGGAAGCTCTGAGCATATGCAGATGCTGTGCATGGCCCAACACATGCCAGAATCGCAATGGTAGAAACACATCTGCAGAAATTAGAGGACAAAATAGAGGAGAATCATAAGAAGCTCAGAGAGGAGATTAAAGAAAACCTCCTCCAAATCTCAGCAGTACAGATCAGAGGTTCTGGTATCCAAGGCAGACATTTCCCAGATGGCGAGAGAAGGTACACCCCGCGAGCTGAGCTGTAGTTCTACCTGAGTGATTGTGGAGAAAACATGAGGATATAGGAGGGAAAACCTACTGCTGTTCTGGCACGATGGGTGCGTGAATTGAAGGAAGACAGGCCTGAGAGAGGGAGTTCCACCAAAAGGAAAGCAGCTCCAGTTGCCCGTAGCTGAACTGCCAGGTATGATAATGATGATGATGACATGTCCGATCCCCTTGAAGGAACATCCAAGACATATGCCCAGGGAAAGAAGGATAACCAGGCTTAGAGGGGCCCTGCCTCTAGTCAGGTAGAGGCTAGGGAAAACCATGTTTTCTGGTCTGTGTGGATTTGTTGGCCTGGCACATCGGAACCACAAGAGTATAAAGCTTTGATAGATACTGGTGTGCAATGCACATTAATCCCATCAAGACATGTGGGGACAGAGTCTGTTTTTATTGCTGGTGTGACAGGGGGATCACAGCAATTGACCCTGTTAGAAGCCGAGGTGAGCCTGACTGGGAAAGAGTGGAAAAAACATCCTATTGTGACTGGCCCAGAGGCCACGTGTATTCTGGGGATAGATTTCCTCCAGAATGGCTATTACAAAGACCCAAAGGGACTCAGATGGGCTTTTGGCATAGCTGTTGTGGAGGCAGAAAACATCAAGCAGTTGAACACTTTGCCTGGACTATCAGAAAGCCCATCTGCAGTAGGTCTCCTGAAAGTAGAAGAGCAACGAGTGCCAATCGCCACCTCAACAGTGCACCGCCGGCAGTATTGGACAAATCGAGATGCTGTGATCCCCATCCACAAAATGATCCGTGAGCTGGAGAGCCAAGGGGTGGTCAGCAAGACCCACTCACCCTTCAACAGCCCCATTTGGCCTGTGCGTAAATCTGAAGGAGAATGGAGAGTGACAGTGGACTATCGTGCATTGAATGAAGTGACTCCACCACTGAGCTTTGCTGTGCCAGACATGCTGGAACTCCAGTACGAGCTGGAGTCCAAGGCAGCAAGGTGGTACGCCACTATAGATATTGCCAATGCATTTTTCTCCATTCCTCTGGCAGCAGAATGCAGGCCTCAGTTTGCTTTCACCTGGAGGCGCGTGCAGTACACCTGGAACCGACTTCCCCAGGGGTGGAAGCACAGCCCCACCATCTGCCATGGACTGATCCAGGCTGCACTGGAAAAGGGTGAGGCTCCAGAACACCTGCAGCAAATCGATGACATCATTGTGTGAGGGAACACAGCAATGGAAGTATTTGAGAAAAGAGAGAGGATCATCAGGATTCTGCTAGAAGCCAGCTTCGCCATCAAGAAGAGCAAAGTCAAGGGACCTGCTCAAGAGATCCAGTTCCTGGGAGTGATGTGGCAAGATGGACAGCGTCAGATTCCCACCGAGGTCATCAACAAGATCACAGCTATGTCTCCACCAACTAGCAAGAAGGAAACACAAGCTTTCCTGGGTGCCATAGGCTTTTGGAGGATGCACATTCCTGAGTACAGTCAGATCAGGAGCCCTCTCTACCTGGTCACCCGCAAGAACAATTTCCAGTGGGGCTCTGCGCAGCAACAAGCCTTTGCCCAGATCAAGCAGGGGATCGCTCATGCAGTTGCCCTTGGCCCAGTCAGGACAGGACCAGAGGTGAAGAACATGCTCTACTCTGCAGCCAGGAACCATGGCTTGTCCTGGAGCCTTTGGCAGAAGGTGCCTGAGAAGACTTGGGGTGCACCACTGGGATTTTGGAGTCGAAGCTACAGAGGGTCTGAAGCCAAATACACTCCCACATAGAAGGAAATCTTGGCTGCCTATGAAGGAGTCCAGGCTGCCTCAGTGGTGACTGGCCTGGAAGCACAACTCCTCCTGGCACCCCAACTACCAGTGCTGGGGTGGATGTTTAAAGGAAAAGTTCCCACCACCCACCACGCCACTGACACTACATGGAGTAAATGGATTGCTCTTACTACACAGCGCGCCCGTATTGGAAACCTGAATCGCCCTGGGATTCTGGAGATAATTACAATCTGCCAGAAGGTGAAAACACTGGTCTCACTGATGAAGAGGAAGAGGAACAAGTGACACATGCTGAAGAAGCTCCACCGTACAACCAACTATCAGCAGAAGCACTATATGCTCTTTTCACTGATGGTTCCTGTCACATCATGGGGATGAAACAAAAGTGAAAAGCAGCTGAATGGAGCCCCCCACATCAGGTTGCCCAAGCTACCAAAGGATAAGGTGAACCAAATCAACTTGCTGAACTCAAGCCCGTTCAACTGGCCCTGGATATTGCTGAGAGAGAGAAGGGGCCAAAGCTCTACCTTTATACCAATTCATGGATGGTAGCCAGTGCTCTGTGGGGCTGGCTGGAGAGGTGGAAAAAGGCCAACTGGTAGCACAGAGGAAAGCCAGTCTGGGCTGCTGATGAGTGGAAAGACATTGCTACTTGGGTGGAGAAGCTGCCTGTGAAAGTCTGTGAGGTAGATGCCCATGTCCTCAAGAGTCAGGCTAGTGAGGAACACCAAAAGAATGAGCAGATAGGTAAGGCTGCAAAGATAGAGGTATCAAAGACAGACTTAGATTGGCAACACAAGGAGGAGTTGTTCCTAGCTTGATGGGCCCATGATGCCTCAGGTCATCAGGGCAGAAATGCCATAAGTGGTCACGAGACTGAGGTGTGGATTCTCAGGTTGTCCATGACTGTGAGACGTGTGCTGCCATCAAACAGGTCAAGTGGGTGGAAGCCCCTGTGCTGTGGTGGGAAATGGTCCAAAGTATGGGGAGGCCTGGAAGTGAAGCCATTTATTATAATGAACAATAGTTTTTGAGAAATAAAAGAATTAAAAGACACTTAAAAGTATATCAAGAGAATCACAGAAGTTAATAAATAACCTAAAATACACTGTTAGGAAGAACTTTGATCAGTTATCTAGATAAGTTAATAAATAATCTAAAATACACTCACAGGAGAAACTTTGGAATTAGAATATTTGAAGAAAAAAAGCAATATTTGAAGAAGAAAGCAGAAGTGGAAGCCAATAAGTTAAAGTGACCTGCCAAGCTGATAGAATCAAGCCAAGTACAACAGTAACTTCTGCCAAACCATGGAAAAACATGCCAAGAATAACAGGAAGCTGTCCAAATTAGGAAAAGCTTAAAATTTAACTAAGGAAGACCAAGAATTCCCGGAAGACTCCGCCTATACTCCTGCCTACCTATGAATATGCATGTAATAAATGATGTAATCCTTGTTCAAAAGTGTATAAAAAACCCGCTTTTGCTGTTCATAACTTAGAAATCCATTTAGGATTTCTCCAACGCGTTGTCCATTAAATACCTCCTGCCTATAGGCCTCAAATTCTGTCTCTGGGCAGTTTATTATCGCCTTTTGGGGCAAAATTCGGCATCAGCAGATTGACTCCATCACCCTGCCCCAGACACACCAGGGAAAGCGCTACATGCTGACCATGCTGGAAGCCACCACTGGATGGCTGGAGACCTACCCTGTGCCTCACACCAGTGCCAGGAACACCATCTTGGGCCTGGAAAAGCAAATCCTGTGGAGACATGGCACCCCTGAGCAAACTGATTTGGACAACAGGACCCATTTCAAGAATGGCTTATAAACACCTGGGCCAGGGAACATGGTATTGGATGGATATACCATATTCCTTCTCATGCACCAGCTGCCAGAGAAGTTGAACAGTGTAACAGACTACTTAAGACTACCCTGAAGGCACTTGGCGGGGGAACTTTCAGAAATTGGGAAATGAACTCAGCAAAAGCCACCTGGATGGTCAACATCCGAGGGTCCATCAATCAAGCTGGTTCTGCTCAGTCTGAACCCCTGCACACAGTGGATGGAGATAAAGTCCCTATGGTGCACAGGAAAGGTATTTTAGGAAAGACTGTTTGGATTAGTCCCACTTCAGGCAAAGACAAACCCATCCGTGGAATTGTTTTTGTTGAGGACCTGGTTACACTTGGTGGGTAATGCAGAAAGATGGAGAAACCTGTTGTGTACAACAGGGCAACCTACTCCTAAGTGAGAGCTGTGTGTAAGGTTTCATTGTGATACAGGTGGAAATAGAATAAGGAATGGATAATGTCCTGGATTGCAAGATAAGTGTCTATTCTATTTGCCATCTGCTAGAGGTGTGACAGTTATCTTCTGTTAATTGGGCAGGTTTCTTTATCTTGTCTACAAATCCATCCTCCCTCTGGGAAATATCTCCTGTTACTGGGCCATTGAATGTCACTGCATGACTGATAAAAATTACATCATCCCATTGGGAAATGCTCTGCCCAGGGGGAGGAGCCAAGCATTCCTTCCTGCATATAATCTGAGATTTTGGGACATCAGGGGAGCCTTCTCCACTGGATTCCCAATGGAGTAGCAGTGTTCTCCACTGGATTCCTGCAGGAAAACCAGGTCCATCTACACCACCAGTGGACCATGAGAGGAAAACGACACCCTTCTACAGGATCACTGCTTCAACAGAACCACACATGTCACTGCAGGAAGACTGCAGCCACCTTTTAATGGGACTGCTACCAACACTCTCATCCACAGGGTGTCAGGTCGTATTCTGACTCTGTCAGTGTTGTTTTGTATTACTGCATTTTTATTTCTATTTTTATTTTTTCTAATAAAGAACAGTTATTCCTACTCCCATATCTTTGCCTGAGAGCCCCTTAATTTAAAAATTATAACAATTCAGAGGTAGGGGGTTTACATTTTCCATTTCAGGGGAGGCTCCTGCCTTCCTTGGCAGACACCTGTCTTTTCAAACCGAGACACAGGCCTTGGCAGCAGTGGACATCACCACTGCCTCCTTCACCACCCCAAGAGGAGAGCCAGGGGCCAGAGCCTCTTACAAGGAGGGCAGAGAGGGAGCCTCCCATAGAGGGAGTGGTGCCTCCTCTGTTCTGAGTCCTCTGAGTTACTCCGGTGACCCCGAAGGCCAGGGATTTGCCTCAGGAGATGACATCATTGAAGATCGCAGACACACAGCCCGGGGGCTGCATCAGAGTAGGTCCTGTGTGATGCTTTCTAGGACTGGGACCAGCCAAGCTAGACTACTGCTTGCAGCAGTCAGACAGCCCTTGCTCAAACTGCTCTGAGGACGAAGAAAAGGATGATGAAATGGATGAGATCATTGCTGCCCTAAACAAGCGAAGGAGGGGAAAAATAGCAAGAGAGGCCATCAGAGAATGTAGCCCAATTGCCCACTGTACTAGATGAAAAGGAACAAAGAATGAGAATCAACTTTGCATGCCTCATTATGACAAGTAGTTGGCAATCATGGGCTGATATATGTGAATACTCCCATACTTCCTTATACAGTTAGAGCAGTGGAAAACTACTGTGAGAAATATAAAGAGGACCCAGATAAAGTGGAAAAATTAGTAGAATAGGCTATTAACTCACAAAATCCTGACTAGGCTGATCTGAACTCTATGTTAGATACATTACTTGATTCCACTGAGAGACGAATGCTCAATAAAGCCATCACAACACCTGTGGAGGGGAGCATAGCCAGTAGACTGCTTCAAGGCACTGTCCCTCAGATATTCCCCCTTGAGAATCCCGGGTGGGATCCAAACATACCAGAACATAAGGCAAGGTTAAAACAATACCAAAGCCTCGTGGTATAGGGTTTGAAACATTGTGTCCCTAAAGCTATAAATTCATCAAAGCTTTATGAAGCGAGGCAAAATTATGATGAATCACCCACTGATTTTTTAAACAGGTTAAGAAAAACTGCCATCAAATATACTGATCTAGATCCTGAATCAGCTGGTGGTAAAGCACATCTAGTTCTGTTTTTATGGGTCAGGCTTTTAATGATATAAGAAGAAAGCTGTAAAAGAGGGAGTTTGAGATAGGGATAAACTGCTAGAGGTTGCCTGGAAGGTGTTTCAAGATAGGGGTCAAACTGAGAGAGTTAAATCCCAACCTAGTAAGAAGGCAACTCAGGAAAAGTCATCCAAGAAAGCTTCCTCTATGGAGGAGAACCAATGTGCATACTGTAAGAAATGGGAGCATTGGAAAAAGGACTCTCCAGTGTTGAAAGAAAAACCATCAATCCCCCAACTCCCAGTTGTACAAACCTCAAGCAGCTCAGGCTCTGAGTGATGGGGTCTGAGGGCTACTCCCCCAGCAGAGCCCTCAGTTATAGCTAAACTGGGGAAAGATGACATTGAATTTTTGTAGACACTGGAGCAGCATATTCTGTGTTAAATACCTTAGAAGGGAAACTGAGTCACAATACTGTACATATCGTTGGGGCAACCAGGGTAAGTGGAACACGGCCTTTCTTCCAACCTTTAAAATTTAATCTGGGGAAGTATGGGGTTACCCATCAATTCCTCTATATGCCTAACTCCTCTAAACCATTTCTGGAGAGGGACTTGGTAAAAAAATTTGAAGCAGAAATGAAATTTTAAAAAGGAAAGGGTATACAAGTTGTAACTCCTGAATCTACATTTGTCCAAGTTGCTGTACTTTTTTGCAGGAAAAATGCAGTGAAATCCCTGCTGAAGTCGAAAATATGATAAATCCAATAGTGTGGGCCAGTGATATCCTAGGAAGATCCAAATGAGCAAAACCAGTGACTATTAGGCTCAAACCAGGAACTATACCAGTAAGGCAAAAAAAAACCCAACAAAACCAAAACCTTTGAAATTACAGAACCATAAGGAACTGGTATCTTTAATTGAAGAATTCCTACAAGATGGCTTATTAGTACAATGTGAGTCCAAGTTCAACACCCTCATATTAGCTGTTAAAAAGGCAGATGGTAAGAATTATTGATTAGTACAAGATTTAAGAGCAATTAACAAAATCACAGCAGACATACAGCCAGTGGTAGCCAATCCCTACGCTCTTTTGACCATATTGACAGATGAATTAGGGTGGTTTAATGTTGTCGACCTAAAGGATTCCTTTTTCTGCATTCCGGTGCACAAAGACAGCCAAGAGGTTTTTGCTTTTGAGTGGGAAAAACCCAAGACAGCGAGAAAAAGTCAATTTACATGGGCAGTTTTACCACAAGGGTTCATAACCAGCTTCACAATATTTGGAAACCAACTGGCAAAGGAATTAGAAGACTGGAGAAGACAGGAACCAGAAGGAGTTTCTTAAGTACATGGATGGCATCCTGATTGCAGCCAGCACCAGAGACAACTGTGTACAACTTACCGTGAGTTTATTAAACTTCTTAGGACTGGGTGGGTACTTGGGGCTTGAGATCTTCCGTGGACACCAACAGCTCAGCAAAGAACGAAAAGAAGCCATCCGTTGACTCTCAGAGCCCTGTACCATGACAGAGATGCAAGCTTTCCTGGGAATGGTAGGGTGGTGTCATTTATGGATAGCAAATTATGGACTGCTGGTAAAACCCCTACATGGAGCATTAGAAGCAGCTAAGAGAGGAATTATCATATGGACTGAAAACACCAGAGCAGCTTTTAAACAGCTGAAACATTCTCTGATGTCAGCTCCAGCATTGGGACTGCCAGACTTAACTAAACCTGTTGAACTTTTTACAGATGAGAGACTGAATAGGACTTTGGGGTTACTGGCACAGCGCCTCGGTAACCAAAGGAGGGCTGTGGCTACTTTTCTAAACAGCTGGACAATGTAGCCCAAGGCTGGCCAGGGTACCTGAAGGCTCTGGTGGCCACTGTCATTGTGATGGAGGAAGCCTGAAAACTCACCCTGGGGTGACACATTGTAGTGTATGTACCCCATGCAGTAACAGTTGTACTTGAACAAAAGGGGGGGCATTAGTTATCCTGTAACCAGATGCTTAAATACCAATCACTGTTATTAGAGCAGGATGATGCTGCCTTGAAAACCACTTGTGTTGTCAACCCTGCCATGTTTCTCTCCTCCACCTTAATTGATCGTAAGCCTGAACATGATCGTTTACAGACTATCGAAGAAGTCTATTCCAGCCAATCAGACCCAAAAGACATGCCCATGGAGAATCCAGACTGGGAACTTCTTACAGATGGGAGCAGCTTCATGAAAAACGGCAAAAGGATGACAGGCTATGAAGTGACTACACAGCACAAGGGTACCAAGGCAAAGGCCCTGCCAGCAGATGTGTCATCACAGAAAGCTGAACTGATTGCACTGACAAGAGCACTAGGTCTGAGTGAAGGAAAGAAGGTAAATGTATGGACTGACTATAAATATGCATTTAGTGTTGTCCATGCCCATGGAGCCATCTGGAACAAAAGAGGATTCCTGAACGCTCAAGGTAATCAAATCAAACATGCTGAACAAATACTCACTCTCTTAGAGGGCATTAAGAAACCTTCAGAAGTAGCTATCATGGTCACCAAATGGTATAAAGGTCACCAAAATGGTAAAGGTCACCAAAAAGGGAAAACCACTCCAGAACTGGGAAATCGCTTTGCTGATAAAGCAGCAAGAGGGATTGCAGAAAAACAGATTCTTGCAGTAATTCCACAAAAAGAGGTTGAATTGTCAGGGTTCATCCCAATATATGACCAAGGAGACCACAAACTAGTTAAGTTCCCTAAAGCTGAGATCGCAGAGAGTGGATGGGCTGTTACACCAGCAAATCAGGTTGTAGTCCCACCCCTGATCCTTCAGGAGCTAGCCCAGAGGGAACATGAAAACACACATTTCAGGGTTGAAAAATCTTCGAAAACACCTAAAAAAAGGTATTAATAGGAAAGGGAATGACTGAAATTGCACAATCAGTAGTGAGCAAATATGAAATCTGTTATAAGAACAATTCTGACATGAAGAAAAGAGTTGTGTTAGGAGTAACAAAAGCAGGGGATCTTCCTGGAGATTACTGGCAGATAGATTTTGCAGAGTTACCATGCAAGGAGGGATACGCATCCATACTGATATTAGCTGACATCTTCAGTGGATGGCCAGAGGCTTATCCCTGTTGCACTAAGGCAGCCAAGGAAGTGGTGAAAGTTTTGCTCAATCATATAGTTCTGAGGTTCAGAGTTCCTTTGGGAATGTCATCAGGTAGGGGACCTCACTTTGTTGCAACAGTGGTAATCGAAGTTAGCTGGATTTTGGGAATTTCTTGGGATCTGCATACACCTTATAGACCCAAAGAGAGTGGTAAAGTTGAACGTATGAAGGGGACTCTCAAAACAAAAATTAGCAAAATTTGTCAGGAAGCATCCATGAGATGGGTTCAGGCCTTGCCTATAGCTTTACTAAGAATTTGCCTTCAACCGAGGCGAAGAGATAACAGCAATCCCTCTGAAACACTGTGTGGCAGACCATATCAGATTCCACATATTCCGGGTGAAATTCACATGAAGGCAAAACTTGATTTGCAGAAATATATAATGGCTTTAGGTTCCACTTTGCAGAAGCTCCAGAATTACATCGTGCTATCCAGACCCATGGGACTGGACACACCTGCACATCCCTTCCAACCTGGGGACTGGGTCTATGTTAAGTGGTGGGACAGTGATCCTCTACAAGCCAAGTGGAGAGGAGTATTCCAAGGTCTGTTGATCACCCTCACCACAGTCAAAGTCTCTGGTAAAGGACCCTGGATTCACTACTCCAGAATTAAGAAAGCTTCTGCTCCCGAAACAACTGTAAAACCAGAGACTAATGCAAATGAAAACCTGTTTCAAATGATTCCTCTTCTGTGCCCAAAGAAGAATATTATTCTTCTTTGCAGGATACCTGACTGTGCAAGACATTACTGTTGTTAGACATTTACTGTTAGATATGTACCTGTTTATTATTAGATGTTTGTATTAATAGTTGTTTATTATTGTTAGATACTCATCTATTATTAAATACCTATCATTAGTAAATATTTAGAGGAGAGACTCAACGAGGTAAAGGCTTTGTTGAACCCCTAATGGGGGGAAATTATGCCTCAGGTTTTAGCTTTTATATTTTTCAGATTCTGTTCTGCTTTAGTGTGTAAGTCTAGGCTTCATATTAGGGGGTAATAAGCTCCCTCCAGAGAGTAGGGAGACAAAACAATTCCTTCTCTAGCTGGGGACCAAGGACAAATGATCCAGATCTCAGGCCCAAGAGCATAAACCACGGTGGACCAAAGAGAGAAAACAAGAAGGATGGGACTTCATGGGCTAAATCTGTAATTGGACAATTAGCTCCAATATGCTAATGGAGCAACACTTATAAAAGTGTGAGACCTGTGGCCTGTTGTCCGGTTTTGTGGCCATTTTGGGTTATGGTGCCCAAGGTGGATCCATTGAGGCCTTTAATAAATACCTACTTTATTCTTTAGCTCCGTCCAGCCTCTGTTCTAGGTCAGCCTTCACGAGGCCTCAGATGGACGTGGAGCAGTTCCTGACCCTACGGATGGACCTGGAGCAGTTCCTGACCCCAGGGAAGCTCATGGAGCTTTCCTGACCCCATGAATGGATCTGGAGTCCCACTCCCACACATGGACACCAAGCTCTGCTGAGAGTTTATTGATCATTCCGGGGGAGTTCCCAGGGGTTCAAGGTGGGGTCCTCCAGGGGCAGCAATCTCCTCCTGCCACTGGAGGGGTTGGCACACGGGTGTCACCAGCAGTCCCGATCCTACAGCCAGAGCCCAAACCATGACCTGGAGAGGTTCTTGACCCCATGGATGGTCCTTAAGCAGTTCCTGACCCCGTGGAAGGACCTGGAGCAGTTCCTGGCCCCATGGAGCCTCCCAAGAGCAGCCAGATGATGCTGCCCCAAGAGGTGGCGTCAGGGTGGTACTGGGGGAGACTGGGAGGCACTGGGGTGTACTGGGGCACACTGGGGTGACCCCAAGGATGGTGGCTATGCCAGGGGAGAGTCCAGGCCCCACAGAGCTCAGGGTGCTCACCTCAGATCTTCTCACTCGAGAGGCTCTCACTGTCCCCTGTGGAGAGACCCCAAGATGTCACCAGGGTGCCCCCAGTCCCAGTAAGGTGCCCCCAGTCCCAGTAAGGTACCCCCAGTCCCAGTAAGGTGCCCCCAGTCACTCCCAGTAAGGTGTCCTCACTCCAGAAAGGTGTCCCCAATTCCAGAAAGGTGCCCCCTGGTCCCAGTAATGGATGGGAGGGTTGGGGTGAAGGGAGGCCCTCAGAGATGGGGAAATGGGGACCCCAAGGGAGTGGGATGGGGGTGATGAAGGCCTGGAACTGTGGGGGGGGAGGAGGAGGAGAAAGAGAAGGAGGAGGAGGAGGAGAAGGAGGAGGAGGTTGAGGAGGAGGAGAAAGAGGAGGAGGAGGAGAGGGAAGATGAGGATGAGGATGTGAGGATGAGGATGAGGAGGAGGATGAGGAGGAGGATGAGGATGAGGAGGAGAAGGAGGAGGAGGATGAGGAGGAGAAGGAGGAGGAGGAGGAGGAAGGAATTCCAGTGTGGGGGGACATGGGTCTGAAACTTGGGGTGGACGGGGACAGGAAAAAATAGCACAGGGGACAAAATCCCAAAATCTGAGGGTTGTAGGAGGGGCTTTGGGAGTAGGGGTACAAGGAAGGGGATTTGGGTTGCGTTTGGGATTCGGGTTTGGATTTAGGATTTGGGATTTGGGATTCAGGTTTGGGATTTGGGAAGGGGATTCAGGTTTGGGTTTGGTTTTGGGATTTGGGTTTGGGAAGGGGGTTTGGGTTTGGGACTTGGGTTGGGTTTTGGATTTGGGAAAGGGATTTAGGTTTGGGATTGGGTTTTGAGATTTGGGTTTGGGAAGGGGGTTTGGGTTTGGGGTGTGGGATTTGGTTTGGGTTTGGGATTTTGCTTTAGGATTTGGGTTTGGGTTTGGGATTTGGGAAGGGGGTTTGGGTTTGGGTTTGGGATTGGGATTTGGGTTGGGTTTGGTTTGGGAAGGGGGTTTGGGTTTGTGATTTGGGTTTGGGTTTGTGATTTGGGTTTGGGATTTGGGATTTGGGTTTGGGTTTGGGATTTGGGTTTGGGATTTGGGTTTGGGATTTGGGTTGGACTTGGGATTTGGGTTTGGTAAGGGATTTGGGTTTGGGATTTGAGGACATCCCACAGATGAGCAATGGGAATGGGCAAGGTGAGAAAGAGGGCAGGGAATGGATGGGGAACAATGCACTGTGAGGGTTACTGGGGGACACTGGGATAACTGGGAATACAATGGGGCCCTCTGGGAACAACTGAGGGGCACTGGGATAACTGGGAATACAATGGAGGCCCTCTGGGAAGCACTGGGAATTACTGGGGTGTACTGGGATTTACTGGGATGCATGGGAATAAAATGGGGAGGACTCTGAGAAGCACTGGAATGTACTAGGGTGTACTGGGATTTACTGGGGTGTACTGGGATTTATGGGGTGCAATGGGATGGGTGGTAGCCCTCAGAGGGGAAGTCTGGCCCCAAATTCCCAGTTCTCACCTCGCTCTTCTCGACTGTGGTTCCCCCCTGTAGAGAGATGGTGACACATCACTGGGGTGTCCCTGGTCCCAGTAAGGGATGGGATGGACGACTGGTTCCAATTCTCACAGTTCCCTCAAAAACTGGCTCCCAGTTCCCCCCAAAACTCCAAAACTTGTCACGAGCATGGAACAACCCACCACATCCATGGTGCCCTGGGGAAGGGGAGCAGAGGGACCTCAGGGTTGGACCTTATGGGGCAGAAGGGGTCTCCAAACCCCCCATCCCATGGCTGCAAAATCCCAGGAAGGAAAATCCCCAGAGATGCTGACCCAAGGGAAAATCCCAGAGATCCCAACCCAAAGGGAAATCCCAGAAAGGCAAATCCCAGAGATTCCAACCCAAAGGAAAATCCTAGAAGGGAAAATCCCAAAGATTCTGACCGTAAGGAAAATCCTAGAGATCCCAACCCAAAGGATCTCCTGCTCACAGTGGTGATGGAACCCTCCACTGGAGCTGAAGTCGTGGGGGCAAACCCAGCCCCGTCTCAGGTCCAGGGAACATTGTCTCCCAGGCAAAGCATCTGCCAGGAGGCCCAGCAGGATGGAGAAGAGCAGGGCCACAGTGAGCACAGCCACCTTCATCTTCCTCTGGCTCTGGGCAGCACTGCCTGAGGCTGCAGCAGGTGAGGAGCACTTTTATCCCTGCCGGGACTCCTCCCTGCACCCTCCCTGCCAGCCCCCAGGCCAAAGCCCGGCTTGGCACAGCCCCCAGCCCTGGCCACAAGCCCAGCCCTGGCACAGGGTCCATCCCACCCCACCTGTGGCACGGATCCAGCCCCCTTGCCCGGCATCCCTCCAGCTTCCTGCATGGGGCAGCTGCCCCTGGAAGGGCCCAGGCACCTGGGGGGGGCAAGGGGGGCAGGCAGGGAGCCAAAGGCACCCGGGGACCCTGTGGGGACAACTCCCAGTCCAACACAATCCATTCTCCAACAGCCCCCAGTGCCAGATCCCCCATCTCCTGCTACCCCTCCCCTCCCAGAGCTTTCCCTGTGGGACACCCCAGAGCTGAGCCCAGCCCCAAACCCTGTGGGGCTGAGCAGAATTGTCCCTGTTACCATTCCAGTCTAACGGGGAAACTGGGGCTGGACTGACCCCACTTCTTGGGACACCAGCACCCTGGGATCAGGAGAATGGGGAGAGGGGAGGTCAGTGTGTGACTGTCCCATGGGGACACCTGGGTGACTGGGATCTCCAGGCTCTGGAGGCACTGGGGAGCACTGGGGAATGATGGCCCTGGGACACCAGGGCTGGGCTTGGGGCAGTGCTGCAGTGGTCACAGTGCACAGCTCCAGCCCGTTGCCAGCACTGCTGCCCCAGACTGCTCCAGGCCCCTGGGGGAAGATCCCCTGCCTGGCCCCAGTGTCCCACCCAGGACCACTGTGTCCCGCTGGATTCCCCCAATCCTGCTCTGCTGAGCTGTCCCACAAATCGGGTCCCAGCAGAGCTGTGGCTCCAGACTGGGCTGGCACTGGGACGCAGCTCCCACAGAGCCCCTGGCCCCTGGGATGGCCCTGCCCTGCCCTCAGCCCAGCGCTGGCCCTGAGCAGGGGTCACCTTCCTGCCCGAGGGTCCCGCACTCCTGTCCCAGCTCAGAGCCCCTGTCAGGGTGACCCCCGAGGGCACAGAGCAGGGACAGTCCCTGGCAGGGCCTCCCATGAGCCACTAGTGCCTCCATTCCCCATTCCGTGACCTTTCCAGGAGATGTTCCCTCCTCACGGGCCACTGACCACACAGAAGGGACCTGTTGTGCTCACCTGGCAGAACCTGTTGGGCATCTGCCCTGACCGGGCACGCTGTGTTTGCTCCAGAGCTGCTGCTGACCTGGAGGATTTTCCTGCCGCCCCTTTGTGCTTTGGGCCTCCTTTGTTGGGGAACTGGGGGGCCTTGACCCAGGAGGGTCCAGGGGAGGTGGCCCACTCCAAGGGGGCAAATGTCCAGTCCCTGGACATCCCAGTGGCCATTGGGGACCATCCCAGCTGTGAGTCCACCGGCTGGACATGGCCAGGCTCGTGTTTGTAGATCAGCAGCTCCTGGGAATAGGGAAATGTCCCCACTTTGATGTTGGACAGAGAGAGGCATAAGAGACATCTCTGGGCCTGCAGGGGGACAAGGCTGAGGTGCCACCTGGGTGTCCCCCTTTCCCTCCCTGAACGGGGCTGGCAGCATCTGGGATAATCCCTCTTGTTCCCGCAGCCCCTTCCCGGGGATTTTTTCCCCTCTTGGGTTCCAAACCCATTTGGGGGCTGGCCCTTCTCAGGGAGGTGTCCTGGGGTGATTGGTAGTGCTTGAGACAGTATTTTGTGTTTAAACTTAGATGTTTATTTTTCTAATCTATCCTGTAGTCTTACAAGCTGTGAGTTGTATAAAATTTTACTAATAAGCTACAAAATGGCCTCGTATCTATTTTTACAAGGTCTTTTAAGGAAAAAATACCCAATTGAGTAATGATACTTAAATTATTTTTACTTTTAACTTAATAACTAATTATTTGTGTCTCGTAATGTGGACTTTTTAGTTTAATTACAACATACTATCTAAACTCGTGAAGAAGAAGGGCTAGCTTCTGTCTTAAAACTTCTATTTTGTTTTATATATATTTTATATTCTAAAACTTTAAACTCTAAGTTTTCTACCACACGATATTACACGCTTTTAATCAAATTACTCACCTATAATCTTAGTTCTGTAATTAAATTTTGGAAGCTTTCTCCATGGTCTCAGGTCAAATGCAGTGCTGTTTTGGGGATCAGAGTCTGTCAGCACAGAAAGTCTAAATTCTTCAGCATCCAGAACTCCAACACGTGGGGAAATCCCTCTTGTTCCCACAGCCTCTTCCAGGGGATTTCTCCCACTCTGGGGTTCCAAGTCCATTTGGGGCCTTCTCAGGGAGGTGTCTTGGGGGGGTCACAGAGGGAAAGGGGAGGAGGAAAGGGGGCCCTGTTCTTCGCGCTTTTAGGTCTCATGGACATCAGAGCTCCCTAATTCCCAGGAGCTGTGGGCTGGGGGAGAGGGCACTCAGCCCCAACAAGGGGCTCCCTGTGCTGGATTGGTTTGGACAGGGAGAACCAGCTGGGGAGCAGTCGCTGGCCTGGCCTGCTCTGAGCGCAGAATCTGGGAATCCTGGAATGGTTTTGTTATGTTTGCCCAATTATCCCATCATAAAAAACCAAACAAGTTTTGAGGTAGCAGCAATTTTAATTGAATAGTTTAGAAAATATATATTGACAATATAGTTTGATTAAAAATAAGGGATAATTTGGTTCCAATAACAGTGCGTAAGCAAAAGATAACTGCGGGGTACGGAGTGCGGGGCTCTGGGACCCTTGCCACCTCACGTACAAGCTTGCCAAGTGAAGATTCCCCCTTATATGCCATGTGCCAATGCCATCTCCTCCCATTTTCAATTCATCACACTTCTACCTCCGCCCTCATCACCACCTTTACCGCGCATGCGCCACCACTCGGTTTGGTGGTCGCACAAGTCTTTGGGGGTCGTCACTGATGAAGGCTCTCCTCTTCCTCGATGTCCTTTAATTCACCTTTGGGTTACATATGTGCACCAAGCCAGTACAATGTAAGCCAAAAGTAACATATTACTACATTTAAGCATCAAGGCAATAAATCTCTTATAGCTGGCATTTTCCTGGAACCCAACCAGGTTTTCCTTTCTTTCTGTTAATTTTAGTAACTGTTATCTCTTGTTATTTTCTCCTGTCCTTGAACATCTGCAGGAAGGGGGAGGTGGTGGAACCCCTCCTCTCCCTTTCTTTCTTGGCATTACAACTTTTAACTCTTTTATTATTTCCAAATATTAATTACTGTACCAATATTGATTTCAATTTTATCAGCAAGAATCATACCTATTTACCAGACTGGAAACATTTCCCTGTTCCCAATGATCCAAAACCAGGAGCAGGTGAGTGCAGAGCCCATGGAGCCAAGGCTGGGATCATCTGGAACGGCCCCTTGGGTGTGCAGGGCTGGGAATGTCCCTGAGTCAACAACGTTCCTGAATTCTGCAGCCAAGGGGGCACAAAGCACCCACAGAAAACAGGAAAACCTTCCAGAACCTTCCAGGTCACTGCTGGCTGCTCAATTCTGCACAAAGGAGGCACAAAGCACCCACAGATAAAATTAGACCCTTCCAGGTCACTGCTGGTGCTCCCCAATCCAAGGCAAACAGTCAGGGCAGGCCCCGCAGGGTTTCCCCCCTGTCTCACCCCAGGTCCCTGCAGTGTGGGCAGTGTCCCCTGAGCAGGGAACATCTCCTGGAAATGTCCCTGGGTGTCCGTGGGCAATGGAGGCTCTGGCAGCTCTGGGAGCCCTGCCAGAGGGGGGGATACAATAAACTGCATTTTGGGTACAATAAACTGCATTTTGGGTACCATAAACTGTACTTTGGATACAATGAACTGCATTTTGCCAGGGACTGTTCCTGCTCTGGGGTGGTGCTGCCTCGGGATTTCTGCTGCTCAGGGTGACCCAGATGTGGCACAAAGTTTCTTTTCCCAGCCCAGCAGTTGAAGAAGGAGTCAGAGCTCTTCATTTCTTGTTCCCAAAGTTTTTTATTGTCCCTTATTTATAAAATTCTTTCTCCTGTCCTGCTGAGGTCTGTTCAGCAGGACAGTCCAGGCACTCTGCCTCCTTTGGGGTGATGCTATATTTTTATATTTTTAATTTATATTTATATTTTATATTTTTATGTACTTGATATTTTATACATATATATATATTTATACATCTTTTATATTTATATTTTATTTATATTTGGTTTTTTTTACATTTATATAATATTTCTATATTTATTTTTTATTCATTTATTTTAGATTTATATTTTTTTTTAAAACTATGTGTACAATATTTACAATTACTTCCCAACACCTATCACCCATGTTAGACAGTGAGCTTCTATCCTAAACCAACCCAAAAGTGCCACCATCACCCAGAGGATGGAGGTCAAGAAGAAGAAGAACAAAGGCTGGACATGCCCAGATTCCTCCATCTTGCCCCCTGAACCTCCATTCTAAAAGACCCCAAAATTCTCCATTTTTACCCCATGATAAATTCACTGTTATTCTACTTAGCTGCCCTCGTGGGGATTCCTGCCCTCGGCAAGAAAGGTGTGAAAAACCCTGCCAATCACCGTTTTTAAAATTTTAAAAATTTAGTAGTAAAAAAATGGTCATAAAAATAATATTATAATTAAAGTAATAAAAATTTGGGCCATTTGGATTAGAACAATATGAGACAATAAAAACTAAGAGTTATGGACAGTCCAGGTGCCTTTTTCTGGGCAAAATAAGCTCAAAAAAGGACTCACATTAACAGAGGATTAACCCTTATAAACAACAGCCTGTTGTATATATATATATCTCATACATGATGCATAAATTCCATTCAAGCACAGGATTCTGTCTGGTCAGTGTCAGCTTCTTCCTCTGAATCCTGACAGTGCCTTCAAGGTGGGAAGAAGTTCATTTCTTCTGTTAATGGGGCAATAAATTCTCTTTCTCTGAAAGATTTAGGTGTCCCAAGGCCACCCTGGTGTTCCAGTGCCACCATCCCAGATGCTATGAGCACCCCAGCAGTGCCCAGCCCTGGTGTCCCAGTGCTCCCAGTGCTGCCAGTGCCCACAGCTCTGCAGGTCCCAGTGTCCCCTCGGTGTCCCCATGGCACAGTCACACCCTGAGCTCCCCCTCCCCACTCTCCTGACCCTGGGGTGCTGCTGCCTCGAGGTTTCTACTGCTCAGGGTGATCCCAGATGTGGCACAAAGTCTCTTTGCCCAGCCCAGCAGTTGAAGAAGCAGTCAGAGCTCTTCAATTCTCATTCCCAAGGTTGTTTTTTGTTCCTTATCTATAAAATTATTTCTCTGACTTGACAAGGTCCGTTCAATAGGACAGTCCAGGCATTCTGCCTCCTTTGGGGCGATGTTATATTTTCATATTTTAATTTATAATTTATATTATTATATTTATATTTATGTATATTATATATCTATGTATATTTATATATTTATGCATATTTGTACATATTTTATATAATTTATATTATATTTTCTTTATATATTTATATTATACATATATACACATATTTAATATTTTTCTATTTATATTGAATCTATATTTGTATATTTATTTACATTTATATAATATTTGTATGTTTATTTTTTATTTATTTATTTTAGATTTATATATCTTTTTAAAAACTACGTGTACAATATTTACAATTCCTTCCCAATACCCATCCCCTGTGTTAGACAGTGAGCTTCTACCCTAAACCAACCCAAAAGTGCCAACATCACAGCAGAAGATGGAGGCCAAGAAGAAGCAAGAGAAAGGCTGGACATGCCCAGATTCCTCCAACTTGCCTCCTGAAACCCCATTCTAAAACCACCAAAAATCAAATTTTCACCACGTGATAAATTCACTCTCATTGTACTTTGGCTCCCTGCCTGCCCCCCTTGGCCCCCCCGGTGCCTGGGCCCTTCCAGGGGTAGCAGGAGATGGGGGATCTGGCACTGGGGGCTGTTGGAGAATGGATTGTGTTGGACTGGGAGTTGTCCCCACAGGGTCCCCGGGTGCCTTTGGCTCCCTGCCTGCTCCCCTTGCCCCCCCCCCCCCCCAGGTGCCTGGGCCCTTCCGGGTGCAGCTGCCCCATGCAGGAAGCTGGAGGGATGCCGGGCAAGGGGGCTGGATCCGTGCCACAGGTGGGGTGGGATGGACCCTGTGCCAGGGCTGGGCTTGTGGCCAGGGCTGGGGGCTGTGCCAAGCCGGGCTTTGGCCTGGGGGCTGGCAGGGAGGGTGCAGGGAGGAGTCCCGGCAGGGATAAAAGTGCTCCTCACCTGCTGCAGCCTCAGGCAGCGCTGCCCAGAGCCAGAGGAAGATGAAGGTGGCTGTGCTCAGCATGGCCCTGCTCTTCTCTATCCTGCTGTGCCTCCCAGCTCAGAGCCAGGTGAGGCTCCAGGGCCCTGGGCTGGGGACTCCCCAAAAATCCCATCCTTTTGGGGCTCCCCAAAAATCCCCTTCTTGTGGGGCTCCCTAAAAATCCCATCCCATCCATCCCATGGATCCCATCCCTTCCCATCCTTTAGGGGCTCCTCATCCCATTCCATTGATCCCACCCCACTGATCCCATTGATCTCATGGATCCCATCCCATCCCATCCCATCCCATCCCATCCCATTCCATCCCATTGATCCCATCCCATCCTTTTGGGACTCCCCAAAAATCCATCCCATCCCATCCCATCCCATCCCATCCCATCCCATCCCATCCCATCCCATCCCATCCCATCCCGTTGATCCAATTCCATTGATCCCATTGATCCCATCCCATCCCATTAATCCAATCCCATTGATCCAATCCCATTGATCCCATTGATCCCATCCCATCCCATTAATCCAATCCCATTGATCCAATCCCATTGATCCCATTGATCCCATCTCACTGATCCCATTGATCCCATCCCAAACGGGGCTCAGGTGGCCCCAAGAGCTCCAGACTCCCCCAAGCCCAGCCTGGGCTGAGCCGGGCCCAACTGGGCTGAACTGGTCCCAGTCCCAGCCCAGCCTCAAACTGGGAACGCCCCTCCCCCACCCCGATGGCTCCCGGGGTCCCTTTCCCGCCCCTCCCCCCCTCAGGGCCTGTCCCCCCCCCCAGGGCTGTCCCCACGTCCCCCCAGGGCCACCAAGGCCAGAGCAGGGCCAGACCCGGGCAAGGCCTGGCTGGGGACACCAGGGCCACCCCTGACCAACCTTTGCTGTCCCTGCCCAGGCCGCCATGGAGGGCAGTGGAGTGATCTGTGCTGGGGTGAGACTGGGGGCACTGGGGGTACTGGGATGGACTGGGATGGACTGGGATAGACTGGGATAGACTGGAGGCACTGGGATGGACTGGGGGGACTGGGGGAACTGGGGGATACTGGGGACCACTGGGGGGCACTGGGGGGCACTGGGATGGACTGGGATAGACTGGGATGGACTAGGGGAACTGGGGGCACTGTGGGGCACTGGGGGCCATTGGGGGGCACTGGGAGGGCGCTGGGCACACCCCAGTGACCCCAGGGATGTCTCCTGCTCTCCCCTCAGCAAATTGGTGGCATCGGGAACAGCAAGGTGGGCACCTGAGTGCTACCCCCAATCCCCAAATCCCAAATCCTCCAAACCCCAAATCTCCAAATCCCCAGTCGCCCAACCCCCAAATCCCCAAATCCCGTAAATCCTCAAAAACCAAATCCCCAAATCCTCCAGTTCCCAATTCCCATCCCCCAGTCCCCCCAGTTCCCCCGAAGTTCATGCAGTTCCCCCAGTACATCCCAGTCCCCCCTCAGTTCCCCCAGTTCCCCCCAGTCCATCCCAGTCCCCCCCCAGTATCCCCCAGTCCCATCCTTTGCTCTGCCCCTGCAGTCCAGGATCGTGGGAGGCATCGGGGGCTGCATCCAGGTGAGACTGAGGGAACTGGGGATACTGGGGGGCACTGGGGATACTGGAGGAAACTGGGAAGCACTGGGGATACTGGGGGGGCACTGGGGGGAGCTGGGGGATACTGGGGACACTGGGGGGCACTGGGGGATACTGGGGGGCACTGGGGGGCACTGGGGGGAACTGGGGATACTGGGGGGATACTGAGGGGCACTGGGGATACTGGAGGATACTGGGGGGCACTGGGAGGCACTGGGGATACTGGGGGGCACTAGGGTCACTGGGGGGGCGCTGGGGGGAACTGGGGGATACTGGGGGGGCACTGGGGGGCACTGGGGGGAACTGGGGGGAACTGGGCATACTGGGGGGGATACTGAGGGGCACTGGGGGGCACTGGGGATACTGGGGGATACTGGGGGGCACTGGGGGGCACTGGGGATACTGGAGGGCACTAGGGTCACTGGGGGGGGGGCTGGGGAGAACTGGGGGATACTGGGGGCACTGGGGGTCAGTTGGGCCCCCCCGCCCGGCTGGGCTGGTGACCCCAGTGACCCCAGTGCCCTCTGCCCCTCTCTCTGCAGAAACCAAAGTTCGGAGTGCAGAGGGCTGAGGTGGGTACCAGTATGGACCAGTGTGGACCACTATAGACCAGTGTGCATCCCAGTGCATCCCAGTGCCCCTCAGTTCCCCCAGTCCCCCCCAGTGCATCCCAGTGCCCCCAGTGCATCCCAGTGCCCCCCAGTGCCCCCAGTCCCCCCCAGTGCCCCCCAGTTCATCCTAGTGCCCCTCAGTGCATCTCAGTCCATCCCAGTGCCCCCCCCAGTCCATCCCAGTGCCCCCCAGTCCATCCCAGTGCATCCCAGTCCATCCCTGTGCATCCCAGTCCATCCCAGTGCCCCCCAGTCCATCCCAGTGCATCCCAGTCCATCCCTGTGCATCCCAGTCCATCCCAGTGCCCCCCAGTCCATCCCAGTGCCCCCCCAGTCCATCCCAGTGCATCCCAGTGCCCCCCAGTCCATCCCAGTCCATCCCAGTGCCTCCAGTGCCTCCCCAGTCCATCCCAGTTCCCCCAATTAGCCCCAGTACCTCCCAGTACCCCCAGTTTGGTCTCTCCCCCCGGCAGTGATGCTCGGCTGACCCTCGGGGTGCGCCGGGGAGAAATCCTGGGGGGGCTCTGGCCCCACCTGAGATCCTGGGGGGCTCTGAGGGGATTTGGGAGGTTTGGGATGTTCCTGGGGGGCTCTGGGGGGGTTTGGGATGTTCCTGGGGGGAGTTTGGGGTGTTCCTGGGGGATTCCGGGGGGCGTTTCAGGAGCCAAGTCCTGTTCCAGGACTGTTGGGGGCTCCAAATCCCTCCTGCTGCCCCAGGGCCTTGCAGAGGGAGGGGGACAAGGGATGTCCCTGGGGTCACCCTGGGGTCATACCGGGGTCACTCTCAGGTCACCCTGGGGTCACCCTCAGCTCCTGTCCCATTCAGGCCGTCAGGATCTGATCATTCCTGGAGAGCTGTCCTGGGAGCCTGGGAATGGCCCTGGAACAATCGATAATCGATAATCAATTATTAATAATTAATAATCTACAATCAATAATCATTAATTAATAATCAATAAATTCTTCAGCAAAGCAACTCTGTGTGTTCATGGGTGCTGTTCTCATATTGATTGGTGTGTCCGTGTCCCTCTGCCTGTCCCTGTGTCTGTCCCTCTGTCTGTCCCCCGTCCGTCTGTCTGTTCCCTGTCCCTGTGTCCATCCCCTGTCGATCTGTCTGTCCCTCTGTCTGTGTCCTCGTCCCTGTGTCTGTCCCCTGTCCGTCTGCCTGTCCGTGTGTCTGTCCCTGTGTCTCTCCCCTGTCTCTGCGTCTGTCCCCTGTCTGTCTGTCTGTCCTTGTGTGCTCTGTCCCCCCCTCACCCAGCCCTCGGGGTCCTGCGGCTGCTATCTCGCTGCGAGTCCTTTCTTTAAAACAAAGTATCTCACATAGCAGAGTTTCTATTTTAACTTTTTCTTATAACCTAAAACTAGATTTAACACTAGATTTAACACTACTTAAGAAAATTAACACGGCATAACTTTCTAACACAACACATACAATATTCATTTGAATATTTGCCAAAAGCCAATCATAAAATACATGCATTTTCCACATTCCCGAGTGAGGCGGGAAGAAGTTCGTTTCTTCTGATAAGAGAGCAATAAATTATCTCTGAAAGGTTTAGGTGTCCTGTGGCTGCTGACTGGTGTGAGTTCTTTCTTTAAAAAAAAAGGATCTTACATAGCATAGTTTCTATTTTAACATTTTGTTACAACCTAAAACTAGATTTAACACACTACTTAAGAAAACGAATACAGCATCACTTTCTAACGTAACACATAACGTAATACTTTATTCGTTTGAATATTTGCCAAAAGCCAATCAGAAAACGCGCATTATTCAAAATGCCCATTGCGGTGGGTGGAAGGCGCTGATTGGGGCCGAGGCAGGCGGAGGCGGCTGCGGGCGGGTCCCTTTGGCAGCGCGGCCCTGCCCGTTCCGGCCGCGTGTCCCTCTCAGCGGAGCGGCGGCAGCGGGAGCAGGTGCGTGGTGCGGGCCGGGCCCGGGGCTGGTGCAGGGCTGGGCCGATCCGCGGTGCCCCGAGCGGGACCGGACCGGGCAGGGCTGGGCCGATCCGCGGTGCCCCGAGCGGGACCGGACCGGGCAGGGCTGGGCCGATCCGCGGTGCCCCTAGCGGAGCCGGGCAGGGCTGGGCCGATCCTCGGTGCCCCGAGCGGGACCGGGCAGGGCTGGGCTGATCCGCGGTGCCCCGAGCGGGCGCTGCCCCGAGCGCGGGGCCCCGAGCGGCGCTGAGGCCCAGGGCTCCGGTCCGGGCCGGGCGAGGCGGCTCCGGGCCGGTGGGCGCTGAGGACGATGGCGGCGGCGCCGAGCCGGGGCCGCGGGAAGGGCCGGGCCGGGCCGGGGCGGCTCTGCCCGGGGGGGTTTGGTTGCTGACAGGGGCGCCGGCGGGGCCCGGCTGCAGCCGCAGGGAGCGGCCCTGGGCGCTGGGAACGGCGGCTCCGGGCTGGGAGGGCCCGAGCAGCAGGAGGAGGAGGAGAAGGCACCGGCCGGGCCCGGGATGAGCGCTGGCATGTATTATCTGAACAGAGCTGATGTCTCTCACGCTTTAGCTCTAGAATTACTCTGAGGCCCGGCCAGCCCCCGATCCCTCCGGCAGTGCAGCTTTTCCCACTGCTGGCATCGAGTGCTCAGGCCAGGCTGGGACCCAGCTTGGGGAGGAGGCTCTGAGGCAGAGGGGGAATTTTCCAGAGTAGAAATCCGTTTGGATTGAGGTGAAATGTGCATCTGTAGCTTGCTGTTTAGTCTGACTGTGACTCTGTTCACAGGTGTCCGAGGATGAGGGAAGAGATGAGGATCTGACTCCATGTTTCAGAAGGCTTGATTTATTATTTTATGACATATTAAAACTATACTAAAAGAATGGAAGAAAGGATTTCATTAGAAGGCTAGCTAAGAATAGCAAAAGAAAGAATGATAACAAAGGCTTGTGTCTCGGACAGGGAGTCCAAGCCATCTGACTGTGATCGGCCATTAATTAGAAACAACCACATGAGACCAATCATGGATCCACCTGTTGCATTCCACAGCCGCAGATAATCATTGTTTACATTTTGTTCCTGAGGCCTCTCAGCTTCTCAAGAGGAAAAATCCTAAAGAAAGGATTTTTCATAAAAGATGTCTGTGACACTTATGCATAGTAAACTTTTTTCCCAAACTAGTTTCCATATTCCAAGAGCTGTTTAGCATGGCTCCTCCTTGGTTCCACCTTTTTAGAGCATGCGCATGCCTTGGTTGTGGTTTTGGTCCATTTTTATCATAACCTTCAGTTTTGGCCGCTGCCCACACTGCCTTCAGATGGTGAGTGCTGATAGCTGCACATTTGTACCAGGTGTCTTCATCCCATGTTCATTGGATGTTATCCCAGTCAAGCAGGCATTTTAACACAAGGACACTTATATCAGCTATTTCACTATTATGTCTAAGCTTATAATTAACAGCAGAAATAAAAACTGTATCTTTATAACAAAGTTATTTTGACAGCACCCATATAAAATCCATGTTAATGTTTGCGCAAAGCCAATATTGCAATATGTGTCTATAACAGGGCCGAGGGCTGGGTGCCCCTCGGCAGCTCCGGCCCGGCAGAATTTTGGGGGTCCTGGTGTTGGTGCTGGCAGAGCCCGGCGCTGGGCTGGGGGTGCGTGGGACCCTCCCTGGGGGGGTTGAGCTGCCCGGGGTAGGCGCTGCATCATCAGCCCGGAGCCCTGGGGGATCGCCCGGGCCTGGCGGGGCTGGGGCTGGCAGAGCGGAGAGGGGGCACCAGAGCTGGGGGAGCCTCTGTAGCCTGCGGGGTCGGACACCCTGATAAGGGGAACCCCGGAGAGCCCGGATAGGGGAACCCCGGCACCCTGGAGATGGTGGGACCATGGACAAGGGAGACACATGGTGTGAAAAATGCATATTTTTGATTGGCTCTTTGCAGATATTAAAATGAATATTATAAGTGTCATGTTAGAAATAACATGTTATGCTGTATTAATTTTTTTATGTAGTGTGTTAAATATAGTTTAGGCTATAACATAAGGTTTAAGTAGAAACTATGTATGTGAAATATTTTTTTAAGAAAGGAATGAGGTACTCACACCAGGCAGCAGCCACAGGACACCTAAATCTTTCAGAGAAAGAGAATTTATTGCTCTCTTATCAGAAGAAACGAACTTCTTCCCACCTCCCTCAGGCTTGAAGACACTGTTAGGATTCAGAGGAAGAAGTTGGCACTGACCAGACAGAATCCTGTGTTTGAATGGAATTTATGTATCATGAATGAAGTGTATGAATATGCAACAAGCTATTGTTTTTAAGGGTTAATCCTCTGTTAATGTGTGTCCTTTTTTGGGCTTATTTTGCCCAGAAAAAGGTACCTGGATGTCTGTAACTCTTTGTTTCTGTTTTCTCATATTGTCCTAAATCCTAATTGTCCAAATTATTATTACTCTAATTATATTACTATTTTTCTAACCATTTTACTACTATTAAACTTCTAAAATTTTAAAAATAAGTGATTGACGTTTTTCACCCTTGGATACCGTGAGCCCTGAACTGGGGATCCCGCCCAGGCAGCACCCCTGGAGCCCCTCTGACACCACCTGGGGAGCCCAGGGAAGGAACTTCTGGGATTGCCAGAAGCCCCAGCAGCCCGGAGAGATGGGACACCAATACACACTGGAGCTGCAGAAGCCCAGACAGGAGGGAGACTCTGAACCCCAAAGTAGAGAGACCAGAGAGAGGAACTCCTTGGGTGTTTTCTTGCTGAATCTTGGTGGTTTGGGGTTTTTTTTGAGGGTGGCTGAATCTTGATGGTCTGGAGGTTTTTATGGACATCAGACACGCGGTGACTTCTAGGGGTGGACTCAGGCAGGAGAAACAGCCTGTGCCCAAAATCCCACTCTTGGCATCCCTCATCCCTCTCTATAGTCCATCCTCTAATATCTCTAAGCCCCTGGGAAGAGCCGAAAGGGATGGAAGTGCCTAAAATGCTGCTGAAGTGCCTGAGCTGCTCCCAGCTGTGGATGTTCCTGTCCACAAACGTCTCCTGGTCAGTGCCATGAGGGGCTGGGAAAGAATTTAGGGGATCCTGAGAGGATTGGAAGGGGTTTTGGTGGCCCTTGGCTCCATTTGTGGTGCTGGGAAGCGGTTAAGGGGGCTTTGGAGGGGTCTGTGGGAGAGTTTTGGGAGTTCTGGAAGGGCTGTGTGCTTGGAGAGAACTTGGATGGGTCCTGGGGGAGGTGGAAAAGAGTTTTGATGGATCTTGGGGCCGTTTCTATTGTACAGAGTTGTTTGGGGTGTGGGGGGGCAGCAGGGATCTGTGGGGTGGTTTGATGGAGCTGGAGTGGCTGTGGGGCTGGGAGGGGGTTTTAGGGCAGCTGTGACCCCCCCCAGACCCCCAGAGCTGCCCCCAGACCCTGCCCACAAGGTGCTGCTGGGGGACAGGGGCTCCATGTAGGGGTTTGTCTTCCTGGCACCCTGGGAGTGAGGGGGGATCCCCAGGGGCTGTGTGTGACCCCCCCCACCCCATGCCAGTGTCACCCCCTTGTTCCTCCCGTCAGGGCTCCTGCCTCAGTTCCTGCTGCTTGAGAGGGAATTTGGTGAGGTGGCAGAGGGAGGGGATGAGCAGCCCCTGCCAGTGGATGACCCTGGCCCAGCCCCTTTGTTCAGCATCAAGCTGGGCTTGGAGCCACAGGAGGAGGAGGTCAATGGGAAGCAGATCCTGCAGCTGGGACAGTGCTTGGGGTCAGGGCAAGGTCCTGCCCTGCACACCTGGCTCAGGTGTGACCCTGCCCTGGCAAGGGAGTGGGACATTCCCATCCCCCCGGATCAGGGCTGGGAACAGCACTTGGAGCACAGACTTGGAAATACTGGGAGCTCACTGAGAGAGTGAATTATCCCCCTTCTCAGGCCGCTCTGCCTGCTGAGAAATGCTCCTTGGGCCTCGGCCTTGGCCAACAGCCCCTGGGCTCAGCTCCTCTGCAGCTCATCACAAACACTGTCTGCTCCAGGCACTGCTGCTGCACAACCAGCTCCTGCTTCCTTTAGCAGCAGCCCTGGGAACTGTTTCTGTTCCCTCCGTGGCACAACATCCCTGTTCTCACACTGCCAAAGAAAGCTGGTTTTGCCAAGTGCGGCCAGGATGAACCATTGCTGGGACTGAAGCCCCTCTCTTGGGGTCCTGCACACAGTGCTCCAGAAGGAGCCCTTGGAGCTCTCCTGGGCCAGCGACTCCCTCTGAGTGGGGCCTCTCCCAGCCGGGAACTCTCCCGTTTGCTGCACTCGGGGATCCCCAACAACGACAGAGCCTGAGCCGATCCCCCCACTCCTCCAGGCTCAGCCCTTTGCCCGCTGGGGTGAGGCCAAAGGATCCACAGGAAGCATTCCCTGCCCTCAGGGGAATTTCTCACAGGTGTCTTGCACTGACTCTTGGTGTCCATGTGCACACAGGAGTGCCTGTGCTGGGGAAATGTGGCAGAAATGCTGCTCTCTGAGGGGCTTGTGTGCCTTGGATAGCTGAGTCAGTCAGGCCTGTAAGTAAGGTTAAATCACAAGGTCTAAGTGAAGTTAAATGCTGCTAAGAGTTGTTCTTAGTTGCTAAGTTTTTACCTTTAATATAAGTTATAAGCTAAGTTAAATATTGTTAAGTGTTATTCCTCTGTTAAATTGCAAAGTCATAGGTTTAAGTTAGGTTAAATGCTGTTACGCCCTGCCCTTTTGCTAAACTGTGAAATTGAAAGTATCAGTTAAGGTTAAGGTACCCTGCCCTTTTGCTAAATTGTGAAGTTGAGGGTATCAGTTAAGGTTAAGGTACAAGTTAAGTCCTGTTAAGTTTGAGCTCTGTTAAGCTTTTAGGCCGTATTCCTTTTATCCTTGCCCTCACTGTCCTTTTGTCACACACACACACACACAGAGGGACAGTTCTTGGTGAATTTCTGGTGTGACTGCCTGGATTCTGTTTTGTTTTGTTGTTGTTTTGTTTCCCTGGTGTGCCTGAAGTGTCCAGTCAGGAGCAGAGTGACTCTTGCCAAGGAACTTTGTGCTGCTGTCCCTTGATATTCAATCTGGTTTTTGCTGCTCCCTTGCTGGGGATTTTTTCAGCGCTCTCAAGCCCTCGTTGGTAACAGGGTGAAGGAGCCCTGGCCCAGGCTCTGGCCCTGGGGGACATGGGGACGCTGCCAGGGGGTTCCTGTCCCCCTGTGCCATCCCCAGGGCCCCGGCCCCTGTCCCCGTGTCAGGCTCTGGGGTCGATCTCGTGGAACATCCTCTGGGGGAGGCTGCAGGGCCGGGGGGACCCGGGGGGACAGGGGACCCCGCTGTGCACGAGCAGGGTTGGACTGCTCTGGGAGGAGCTGTGAGGAGGGCTGGGGCAGAGTGACCTCCCCAGTGAGCTCACACAGCCCCTGTGATGTCACACAGCCATCTCTGTGATGTCACACTGCCCCTGTGACGTCACACAGCCTCCTGTGATGTCACAGAGCCCTCTCTATGTCACTTTGTGATGTCATCAGCAGTGCTGTGATGTCACAGAAGACTGATGACACAAAGTCACCCTATGATGTCACAATCTGTTCTGTGATGTCACAGCCTGCTCTGTGATGTTACACAGCCACCAGGTGATGTCACAACCCACTCTCTGATGCCACAGAGCCACACTCTATGATGGCAGACTCTGCTCCATGGCCTCACACCCTACTCTGTGATGTCACAGCCAGCTCTGTGATGCCACAGAACCCTCAAGAACTCAATTCCATTGAAACACTGAAGTTTCTTGTATTTTGAAGAGATCCCTGTAAGGGACGCAACTGAGAAGGTGTCCCCAGGTTCCAGCTAGAGCAGAACACTGCAGGCAGTGATGACAGCTGGAGACAAGCAAGGGAAAAGTGTCTCTGTGCTGAGCACACCTGGATGTGTTTCAGGAATGCAAAGGTCCAAGACCTGAGCCTCAGCCCCTGGCCAGGCAGATCCTGTCCCTCCCTCATTGCTCAGGGCTCTTCCCGGGATGGGCACTGGCATGTGGGGATGGGCAATGCCAAGGGCAGGAGCATGAGGCAGCCCCTGCCAGGCTGCTGAGCAGGGACAGGGAGGCAATGAGGCCCCAGGCCTGTAAGGGTCACTTGTCCCTTCTGGCTCCAGGGCCAGCAGCCATGGCCAAAGTGCTACAGGAGTTGGCTCTGTCAGGGCTGTCTTGCAGCTGCTGCCCATCCCTGTGCCCTGTGCAGCCCAGGCTGTCCCACGGTGTCCCTGCCCTGCGCCTCTGTCCCTGCAGGCTGTCGGCATCCCCCGGCTGCCCCACCTGGCTGGGCCCTTCCTTTGCTGACAGCTCTGCCTCCTGCCTGCCTCTGCCTGCCCACACAAAGCCTTGGGCTTATTATCGAAAGGGTTAATTAATTTTTACTGTGCCTGCAAGCTTTTAGCACAGGAACAAGGCATGCAGGGGCTGCTTTCCCAGCAAGGATGGTTGGAAGAGAAGATGAAGACATCTGGAACAAGAATGCAGTGATAGAAAAAGCAAGGACTGAATCTGAGAACTTGGGGTGGGTTTTATGGAAATGGGTAAATTTTAATATACACATAGTGGCTGTATATAAGTGATAACACTTGTTGAATCATATCTCCATGTGAGGAGTTATCACGTGCTGGACCTCAGGCCTGAATAAATGATGCTCTCTTAAACACCAAATTAGTGTTAAGGAGTCTTACTCTGACATTTTGGACATTTGGTGACAGCAGAGGCGCACAGAACCAAGGATCCAGCTGTGACACTTGGAACCTCATGGAGCCACAACTCCATTGTATCAGAGCAAGGCCTCGTGGAAGCAAGTGGGGACAATTGTGATGCTACAGGGCCCAATGGAAGCAAGGGGACAGTGTGACACTGCAGGCCCCCATGGAAACAAGGGGCCATTGTGACACAGCAGGGCCTTGTGGTACCAAGGCTACAGTATGACGCCACCATTGTGACACTGTGGGGCTTTAGGGATCCAAGGGAACAGGGAACAGATCTGGTTGGCTTGGGTGACTGGCTCAACTGACCTCGGCATGTTGAAGGTCTGTTCTCATATGTCTCTGAAACACTGGGGCTCTGGGTTTTCCCTTCTATGGAAAAGAACCATCTCTCCTGTCCAGGCACCCATGGCCAAAATTGGTACTTCTCCAAAATTCCCTATATGCAAGGGTTTCTCCCAGACAAAAGCTGCCAGGACAGACCTGCCTGGCTCAACTTGGCCTCTGGTGGTCACCTCTAATCTGCCCTGGAAACAGTGGGGCTCTGTGCTTTTCTTCCTATGGGAAAGAACTGGCCTTCTCATCCAGGTGCTCATGGGCTAAAATTGGGATTCTGTCCCCAAAATTCCGTATATCTGAGTGTCCTGGGGTGACGTTGTATCCCCATTCATGTGTTCTGTCAATGTTGGATATTATGTTCTGTACCTTTAAGAGTGGCCCTGAAGAGTGAAAGTTTTGTTTTGGTTTTCTTATCAGCCTGGCTGGGACAGAGAGGTTTTGGGCTTTTGCTGCTTTGGTTTTCTCTCTTTCTCTCTCGCTCGCTTGCTCTTGCTTGCTTCGCTCCTGCTTGCTTTGGCTCCTAGCTAGTTTAGCTAAACAGTCCAAATTTCTTCCTGGACTGTTTCTCCTTTTTTTCTCTGACCATCCCGAACCTGCTCCGGACTGGGACCTGGGAAACACCGAAAGTTCACACCTTGTGGCTGCAGCAGCTGCCCCAGCGCCGGAGGGACTGAGGACAGAGCAACCATCCCACCCCCGAGAGAGAGACTGTCTGAATTTGTCATCTTTTTCAGAGCAGTGTCATCCGGTATTGTTCATTTTGTGTGCTGGGGGGTGCTGTGCCTGTCAAATAAACAGGTTCTTTCCACTTCTCTCCGAGGAAATTTTTTTTTCCTGAACCAGTTGAGGGGGGAAGGGCCGTGTGGGTTTGTTTTCTGGAGAGGCCCTCCTTTGGAAATCCTCTACCAAATCTGCCCTAAACCGGTACAAAATCTTGGCGCCCAACGCACAAGGGTTCGAGAGAGAGTGGAAAAAAACCTGTTTTGACTGCATTTTGGTTGCCATTACTCTGTGTTTGTTTAAATCAGCCGATAGCCATGGTTTCTAAACTCATAATGTCTATTGGGGTGAAGGCTTGCGTGTATATCTGGTCCCTCGGGTTTTCTGAGATCTTAATACTTTTGTGGTCCCTAGATTTTATTTTCTTATCCAGAAATAGTTCTAGTATTGATCTTAATACATAGTTTTTGTAGCAGAGGGGCAGTGACCAGAACAGCTATCATACTGGGCTTGGTGGCAATGATTTGTAAGAAGTTTGTAAACATGCTGGGGTCTGCTCCAGGTATGGATGGTTCCTGGCTATGGTTATGCATCCAGTTTGTTGGAGGAGGAGCAGCAGGGAATGAAGTTTTTCAACCTTTGCTTTCCTTCTTCTCCTATGAATCGGTTGCATTACTAGTGAAGGATGTTCAGTTTCCTCTCAATGTTAAAGAAACCATCTTTCTGGTATTCAATCTGGTAACCTTCCTTTATACAGCCTGCTGCTTCTCTAGAATGAGGGCTGAGATTTCTAGACGGGCTGATGAGACCCCTGACTCAGGAGTAGACCCCAGTGTGGAAAATCCCAAGTGGTGTGGAAAATGGGAGGATATGGGCCAAATCCTGAAGGAATTCTCTGACCCTGTAGTCTGGGACTTTCCCCATGAACAAATTCAGAACCCAGTTGAGGTGGGGAGATATCTGAAAGAGAAGTACCAGCATGAGCCTAAGGAGAGAAAGATCATTGCAGTGAGCTGGGCCCTGGCCTATGCTTATCGCACACTGCTAGATACTGTAGGGCAGCAGACAGAGGCAGGGGGGCAGGGAGATAAATCAGCTAGCCCAGTCACTCAGGCTGTAGAAAACACCCCAGGCTTGAAGCCAGCAGCCAAACCAGATAGTGAGCCTAAGCTGGCAACTAAACAAATGGCTGTTGCTACCAGTACTAGAAGTGGGAAATGCATGGAAAAAACCAATCGACCAGTGCATGATGATGATGGTGATGATGCAGAAGAAGGAACCTCAATGCCTCCTGACATAAAATCAGGAGTCAAAGCAGAAGGTGCAAGATCAGAGGCAAATATTGAGTCCTTTTCCCTGAAGGACCTCCGTGGATTATGGAAGGATTACACCTGACGACCTGATGTAATTAGTTGGTTAGTTCGTCTCTGGGATGCTGCAGGCGAGGCTACAATTCTGGATGGCACTGAAGCGAGGCATTTGGGGTCCCTGTCACAGGACCCTGTAATCGACCAAGGAATGATGAGGGGGGCTAATCCACACAGCCTCTGGTCACAGGTCTTGGGCAGTGTTGCACAAAGATACCTGTGTGCAGATGATCTTTATATGCAACAAACTCAGTGGAAGACCATAGAGCAAGGGATCCAACGCCTGAGAGAAATGGCAGTGGCAGAGATTATCTTCTCAGATGACATGACAACTAAGAACCCAGACTTGGTACCATGCACGTCTGTGATGTGGCGAAAACTTGTGTGACTTGGGCCACATGAATATGCTTCTGCCTTAGCCATAATGAAGAGGGATGAGAGGGAAGAGACCGTGCTTGATATGGCAAGGAAGCTCCGAGCATATGCAGATGCTGTGCATGGCCCAACACAGGCCAGAATCTCAGCAGTGGAAACACGTCTGCAGGAATTACAGGATAAGATAGAGGAGAATCATAAGAAGCTCAGAGAGGAGATTAAAGAAGACCTTCTCCAAATCTCAGCAGTACAGATCAGAGGTTCTGGTATCCAAGGCAGACATTTCCCAGGTGGTGAGAGATGGTATACCCCACGAAATGAGCTGTGGTTCTACCTACGTGATTGTGGAGAAAACATGAGGAGGTGGGATGGAAAACCTACTGCTGTTCTGGCACGACGGGTGCGTGAATTGAAGGAAGCCACCAAAAGGAAAGCAGCTCCAGTTGCCCATAGCCAAACTGTCAGGTATGATGATGACATGTCCGATCCCCTTGAAGGAACATCCAAGACATATGCCCAGGGAAAGAAGAATAGCCAGGCTTAGAGGGACCCTGCCTCTAGCCAGGTAGAGGCCAGGGAAAATCGTGTTTTCTGGTCTGTGTGGATTCGTTGGCCTGGCACATCGGAACCACAAGAGTATAAAGCTTTGGTAGATACTGGTGCACAATGTACATTAATTCCGTCGAGATATGTGGGGACAGAGTCTGTTTCTATTGCTGGTGTGACAGGGGGATCCCAGGATTTCACTTTGGTGGAAGCTGATGTGAGCCTGACTGGGAATGAGTGGAAGAGACATCCTATCGCGACTGGCCCAGGGGCCCCATGTATTTTGGGCATGGACTACCTTCAAAGTGGGTATTTCAAAGACCCAAAAGGACTCAAGTGGGCATTTGGGATAGCAGCTGTAAAGACAGAGGGTATCAAGCAATTAAACACCTTGCCTGGGTTGTCTGAGAATCCGTCTGCAGTAGGATGCCTGACGGGAGAAGAACAACAGGTGCCAATTGCCACTTCCATAGTGCATCGCTGACAGTATAGAACTACTCGAGATGCTGTGATCCCCATCCATAAGATGATCTGAGAGCTGGAGAGCCAAGGGGTGGTCAGCAAGACCCACTCACCCTTCAACAGCCCCATTTGGCCTGTGCGTAAATCTGAAGGAGAATGGAGATTGACTGTGGACTACCGTGCATTGAATGAAGTGACTCCACCACTAAGTGCTGCCGTGCCAGACATATTAGAGCTCCAGTACGAGCTGGAGTCCAAGGCAGCAAGGTGGTACGCCATTATAGACATTGCCAATGCATTTTTCTCCATTCCTTTGGCAGCAGAATGCAGGCCTCAGTTCCCTTTCACATGGAGGGGAGTGCAGTATACCTGGAACCGATTGCCCCAGGGGTGGAAGCACAGTCCCACCATCTGCCATGGACTGATCCAGACTGCACTAGAAAAGGGTGAGGCTCCAGAACATCTGCAATATATTGATGACGTCATTGTGTGGGGGAACACAGCTGCGGAAGTGTTTGAGAAAGGAAAGGAAATCATCCAAATCCTCTTGGGAGCTGGTTTTGCCATTAAAAAGAGCAAAGTAAAGGGACCAGCTCGTGAGATTCAGTTCCTAGGAGTGAAGTGGCAAGACGGACGGCGTCAGATTCCTACAGACGTTATCAACAAGATCACGGCAATGTCTCCACCCACCAATAAGAAAGAGACACAAGCTTTCCTAGGTGCCATAGGCTTTTGGAGGATGCATATTTCTGAGTATAGTCAGATTGTGAGCCCTCTTTACCTGGTCACCCGCAAGAAGAACAATTTCCAGTGGGGTCCTGAGCAGCAACAAGCCTTTGTCCAGATTAAGCAGGAGATTGCTCATGCAGTAGCTCTTGGCCCGGTCAGGACAGGACCAGATGTGAAGAACATGCTCTACTCTGCAGCCGGGACCCATGGCTTGTCCTGGAGCCTTTGGCAGAAGGTGCCTGGGGAGACTCAGGGTCGACCACTGGGATTTTGGAGTCGAAGATACAGAGGGTCCGAAGCCAACTACACTCCAACAGAGAAGGAAATCTTGGCTGCCTGTGAAGGAGTCCAGGCTGCCTCAGAGGTGATTGGCACAGAAGCACAACTCCTCCAGGCACCCCGACTACCGGTGCTGGGGTGGATGTTCAAAGGCAAGGTTCCTTCCACTCACCATGCCACCAGTGCCACATGGAGCAAGTGGATTGCTCTTATCACTCAGCGCGCCCGTATAGGTAAACTGAATCGCCCTGGGATTTTGGAGGTAATTACAAATTGGCCTGAATGTGAGAATTTTGGTGCCACAGATGAAGAAGAAGAACCAGTGACACGGGCTGAAGAGGCTCCCCCATATAACCAACTGCCCCCAGAGGAAACATGCTACGCTCTTTTCACTGATGGTTCCTGTCGCATCATAGGGATGAACCGGAAGTGGAAAGCAGCTGTATGGAGCCCCACACGACAGGTCGCAGAGGCCACTAAAGGAGAAGGTGGATCAAGTCAACTTGCGGAACTCAAAGCCGTTCAACTGGCCCTGCACATTGCTGAAAGAGAGAAGTGGCCAAAGCTCTACCTCTATACTGATTCACGGATGGTAGCCAATGCTCTGTGGGGATGGCTGGAGAGGTGGAAAGAGGCTAACTGGCAGCATAGAGGAAAACCAATTTGGGCTGCTGAAGAGTGGAAAGACATTGCTACCAGGGTAGGGAGGCTACCTGTGAAAGTCCGTCAAGTAGATGCCCATGTCCCCAAGAGTAGAGCCAATGAGGAGCACCAAAACAATGAGCAGGTAGATCAGGCTGCAAAGATAGGGGTGTCCAAGATAGACTTAGATTGGGAACACAAGGGAGAGTTATTCCTAGCTCGATGGGCCCATGATGCCTCAGGCCATCAGGGCAGAGATGCCACCTATAAGTGGGCAAGAGACCGAGGGGTGGATCTAACCATGGACAGTATTTCTCAGGTCATCCACGACTGTGAGACGTGTGCTGCCATCAAGCAGGCCAAGCGAGTGAAGCCCCTGTGGTATGGTGGGCGGTGGTCTAAGTACAAGTATGGGGAGGCGTGGCAGATTGACTCCATCACCCTGCCCCAGACACGCCAGGGCAAGCGCTACGTGCTCACAATGGTGGAAGCCACCACTGGATGGTTGGAAACCTATCCTGTGTCTCATGCTACGGCCCGGAACACCATCCTGGGCCTTGAAAAGCAAGTTCTGTGGAGACATGGTACCCCTGAGAGGATTGAGTCAGACAATGGGACTCATTTCAAGAACAGCCTTATCAACACCTGGGCTAGGGAACATGGCATTGAGTGGGTGTACCATATCCCCTACCATGCACCAGCTGCAGGAAAAGTAGAGAGGTACAATGGACTGCTAAAAACCCAGTTGAAAGCCTTGGGTGGAGGGTCTTTCAAAAACTGGGAGCAGCATTTAGCAAAGGCCACCTGGTTGGTTAACACCCGAGGTTCCACCAACCGAGCAGGTCCTGCCCAGTCTGAGTCCCTGAATGTAATAGATGGAGATAAAGTCCCAGTGGTACATGTCAGAGGTTTGTTAGGGAAGGCTGTATGGATCAATTCTGCCTCGAGTACAGACAAACCCATTCAAGGGACCAGGTTGCACATGGTGGATAATGCAAAGAGATGGAACAACACGGTGTGTACCTCAGGGAGATCTGATTGTGGGGTGAGAATGGTATGCAATATCACTGTTCATTGGATGGTACTGCCATTGTCTGTACATTAAACCATACAGACATGAGATAGAAGGAATTGTGTAAGTGTTGAAGGTCTGGGCAAGTGGAAGATGGAGAAGGAAATGTGCAAGTGCCAAAGGTCTGAGCAAGTGATAGATGGAGCTTTGAGCGAATAAAGTGAAAGGGGGGAATCCTGCAGCTCTGTAGTATAGGGCCTGGATTCAGTGGTCCAGTGTGGGGATGTGATGAGGGCATGATGGGTATTGCTTGTAAATTTTGGGGGAACAGATGGGAATTTTGTGTGACTAACTGCATGATGTGTGGTAGTATGTTGATGATATGGGGATAAGGGGTGGAATGTCCTGGGGTGACGTTGTATCCCCATTCGTGTGTTCTGTCAATGTTGGATATTATGTTCTGTACCTTTAAGAGTGGCCCTGAAGAGTGAAAGTTTTGTTTTGGTTTTCTTATCAGCCTGGCTGGGACAGAGAGGTTTTGGGCTTTTGCTGCTTTGGTTTTCTCTCTTTCTCTCTCGCTCGCTTGCTCTTGCTTGCTTCGCTCCTGCTTGCTTTGGCTCCTAGCTAGTTTAGCTAAACAGTCCAAATTTCTTCCTGGACTGTTTCTCCTTTTTTTCTCTGACCATCCCGAACCTGCTCCGGACTGGGACCTGGGAAACACCGAAAGTTCACACCTTGTGGCTGCAGCAGCTGCCCCAGCGCCGGAGGGACTGAGGACAGAGCGACCATCCCACCCCCGAGAGAGAGACTGTCTGAATTTGTCATCTTTTTCAGAGCGGTGTCATCCGGTATTGTTCATTTTGTGTGCTGGCGGTGCTGTGCCTGTCAAATAAACAGGTTCTTTCCACTTCTCTCCGAGGAAATTTTTTTTTCCTGAACCAGTTGAGGGGGGAAGGGCCGTGTGGGTTTGTTTTCTGGAGAGGCCCTCCTTTGAAAATCCTCTACCACATCTGCCCTAAACCGGTACACTGAGATACAGAATCCAAGATATTTATTCTGTTGCTCCCAGATGAAAGCTGCCAGAACAGACAGATCTGGCTGGTCTTAGCCTCTGGTGGCTGCCATTCATCAGCCCCTGAAACACTGGGGCTCCATGCTTTCCTTTCTATGGAACCATGGTAACACTTCAGGGCCTCGTGGAACCAAGGGACTGAGGCCATTGTTGCATTTTAAGGTCTCATGGAGCCAAAGGGCTATTTTGATCCTGAGGGGCACCATGGATCCATGAAGAGCATTGTGGCATTGCAAGGCCCCAGGGAATCATGGAGACCATTGTGACACTGTGGGGCCCCTCAGAACCAAAGGGCCATTGTGACCTGTGGGGCCTCATGGAAGGAAGGGGCCATTGTGACACTGCAGACCAAGGAGAACATTGGGACACTGCAGAGCACTGTGAAACCAAGGGAAGATGGAACAGATCTGGCTGGCTTGGCCTCCCAGGGGCCACCTGACAGGTCCAGGTGATCTTGGAATGTTGAGGGCTGCCTCTCATCAGCCCCTGGAGAACTGAGGCCACATGCTTTCCTTCCTGTGGAAAAGAACCGTCCGTCTTTCCAGGTGCCCACGGCTAAAATTGATACTGCCCCTGAAAAATTCCCTATAGGCAAGGGTTCTTCCAGACAGAAACTGGCAGGACAGAGAGCTCTGGCTGGCCTTGGCCTCTGGTGGTCACCTCTCATTTCAAGGAAGCCCTGAGAAAAGTGTTTGAACAGGTGTGACTGCTGGAACATCAATGAATCTCATGCCCCTAAAACCTCAGATGCTGTTCTGATCATATGTGTCTTTTTTTTCTTATTGTGTATTCTGCATGAAATGTTATTTTCAGCTAAAAATATTATTCTTACCACTTTACCAGTGTTATCTGACACAAAACACTCCCTCTGCATATGGATCCAGGTCACCCGTATAAGTAAACACAATAAAGAATCCAGCGGGAATTATTTGTCTCTGCTCCCATCTGTCACATCTCCTCTAGAGCTGGAGGTGTAGCCGCAGCACTTGGGAGGCCTCAGGGGGTCACAAGCTCAGCTCTCACACAGAGAACATGCGGACCCTGGGTGCTCTTCTTGGCCCCTGCACGCTCAGCCAGGCTGAGATGGACACTGACGGTTTCTGGGCCAGGCTCTCTGAGCCCAGCCCAGCTCCCTGCAAGCTCTGCCAGCTGCCCTGAGCTCTGGGCAGCACCAAGGGCCTCTCCCCAGCCCAGCCCAGCCAGCTCTGGCCCCACAGCTCTGCTCAGGCCAGGCTGCTCTGGCCACTGCCCCACGGCCTCAGCCCCTGCCAAGGGCACAGCAGCAGCTGCAGCTGCCACAGGACTCAGCCCCAGCCATGGGGGAAGGTGCTGGGCCAAGGCCAAAGGAGGCTCCCTGGCTGCCCTGCTCCCCTCAGGCTGAGGTGCTGAGAGCTCTGCAGCCCTGCTGCCATCCCATCTGCCCAGGGCAGCACAAGAGCCCCGGCCTTGGGGCCCTCAAGAGCTGCTCCTGCTCCAGGCCCAGGGCCCATGCCAAAGCTGGGGCAGCCACAAAGCTGTGCCCATTTCTGTTCATTGCTGCTCTGATGGGGATGGATCCTCAGCCACTTGGAGATTGCAGATGAATTTCACTATTCCAGAGGCCTCTTCATTGCTGAGCTCTTCAGTTCAGGAATTCAGTGACAAAGGTTCCTAAACTTTTGTTCAAAACACCCAAACAAGAAAAGCCCGTGGGAATTATCTAAGTTTTCAATCCTTCTGTGGTTAATTAGACACATTTCAGAAATGTATTCAAAGTGAATATACTTCATTGAAAACAATGCAAAGAGAACTGTTTTTCCTGTTTTCTTTTCCTCTTTATAGATTGATATCAGCAATGTCGAATTGATATTGACCCCCAGCACCTCCTCATGCAGTCTGAATAGATATGAAAATCAAGACTTTTATGGCTGACAATCAATCATACTTTGTTTCTACCCCTTCCCCTCTGTTATGAATGAAGTCCTATATAATTCAATAAACAACAAAGTTGAATTTAATAGCTATTTTAATTAAGCAGTAATTTTATATGAAATAATACTATCCAATATAATCAAGCAGATACAAAAAAAATTGGCAGTGGTTCTGATAAAGCATAAGCAAAACCAATTGATCAGGGTATAGGGAGGGCTTTTCACCCTGCCTCATGTATGAGAAACAAAGGAATCCAAACACAACTTCTACACTGTATGCTAATACATACTCATCAATATTTTCCTGTAAATCTCTTCCTATTTTCAATTCTTGAAATCACCACACCCCACAGCACATGCTCCCACTGTTGCTAAGGGCTCTTTTGGCTCTTTGGTGGTTGCACCTGACGAAGGCTTCTCCTCATGGTAACTGTTCTTTGAACAACCCCACAGGCTGCACAAGCGCCTCAAGTCTTGTGTTATAGAAGCCAGCATTATATTTAAAAAAAGCCTTATTATTTCATAGATACCTTACATCCTCCCAAGTTTGTCCATTTCAAGGCCAATTCTCTAATTATTCCAAGGCCTATTCTGTTTTGGGATTTTACTTATTTCAAAGTACATTCTGTATCCTATTTTTTCATAAATGTCTGAAAACATCTGGTTTGTGACACTAATTACGTATCCTTTCCCTCTGTTACTTTTTCTAAAATATGGATATAGTTACAATTGTTAGCATGAATCATATTCATTTATCACACCACCATTTCCCTTATCCAACCCTGGCACTCAGCACCTGAGGAATGGAGTCACATCCAGGGGTGTCCCCAGGGGTCAGGATTGGGGCCAGGTCAGTGAAATCTCTTTATTGCTGATCTGGACGAGGCCATCAAGGGCAGCCTCAGTGAGTTCCCAGGTGAGCCCAAGCTGGGTGGGAGTGTGGCTGTGCTGGAGGGCAGGAAGCTCTGCAGAGGGATCTGGACAGACTGGAGCCATGGGCCCAGGACAATGGGATGAGGTTCACCAGGGCCAGGGACCAGGTCCTGCCCTGGGCTCACAAGCACCCCAAATCCCTGGCTGTGCCCTGGCCCTGATCCCCACAACCTGTTCTGTTTCCTTCATCCCTGCATTGCCGGGGACTTTCTGGGACAAGGGAGCTCTGCTCTGGCTATGGAGGGAGCTCCAAGTGCCACCACTGGAGTGGGAACCACAACTCATGAGGTTTGTGTCCTTTGGGGGTCAGGAACTGGTGAGACTCAGAGGAACAGAAAGTTTCTCTCCATGGCAAACAGACCATAGCTGAATAGGACAAAATTTAATAACAATCATACTTTTCCCTGAGCTATGTGCAATGTCCCAGCAGTGTCTGATGAGTGCACCATTCACAGGTGATTTCCATACTAAAATTAATTTTAGACAAGTGTGGTAATAGATATAAACAGAATTAAGTTCTTGTATCAGGATGCTCATCCTGGTGTGGGGGCAAAACAGCTCAAACAATTCCTGATTTGCAAAGCTGTCAGTGGTGGATGGAGAAGGGAGGTCAGGCTGTGTTTGGTGTTGAGGAAATGCTGAAACCAGCCTGACTCATTTCATCTCCTGTCCTGGCTGATCTCCCCTCTTTCCCCTTACACCCATTGGCTTTTGTCTCCCACCAGGCCTGGTGAAGAGCCTGGCTCTGTGTTCTCCATCCCCTCCTCACTGGCACTGCCAGGCTGGGATGAGGAGCCCCTCAGCCTTCCCTGCTGTGGGCTGGACAAGCCCAGCTCCCTCAGCCTCTGCTCACAGCCCAAGGGCTCCAGCCCCACCTTGGAGGCCCTTCCCAGACCCTGCTCCAGCTGCCAGACATCTTTCCTGCCCTGGGCAACCCAACCCAGGCCACAATGACCTGGATAATCCCCGTCCTTGATGTCCTGGTCACACAGCCCTGGTCCCTTTTCCCCATGTCAGGCTCTGGAGTGGATCCTGTGGAACATTCTTTGGTGGAGGTTGTGGCTCCAGGTGGGCTGGGGAGATCCCGGGGGACAGGGACCCTGCTGGGCATGGACAGCATTGGACTTGTTGGGAGAAACTGTGAGGGAGAGCTGGGGCAGAGTGACCAACCCAGTGACCTGACACAGGCCTGCTGGGATGTCACACAGCCCTTCTGGGATGTCACAGCCTGCTCTGTGATGTCACAGACCACTCTCTAATGTCACAGAGCTGCTCTCTGATGTCACACCAGAGTCTGTGGTGTCATAGTCTGTACTGTGATGTCAGACCTCTGCCCTATGATGTCACAGTTGGCTCTGTGATGTCACAGAGGCAATCTATGATGCCACAGCTGCTCGATGACCTCACATGACCCACTCTGTTATGTCATAGCCCACTCTGTGACCTCATGTTACCAGATGATAAATTGTCTCCACCAGCTGAGCTGACACCTGGAGCTTGTTCTCCACAACCCCAGGCCTGTGCAAACCACACAATGCCCATTGTGTGTAAGGGAGAATGTGCTCATTGAGAAGGGAACTGGAAGTTCAGCAGCCTCAGTGTCCTGCCAGCTCAGCCAGGCCCACTGGAACATTGAGGTCCACGACCACCAGGGACCACCAGAGAGACCCCCAGGACAGAAGAACACATGGGTAAAGGGGAGGGGAAATATGTTAATGATTTTGGGGAAATTATTATCACATGTGTGAAAAAGAATAAAAAATCACCAAATTTGCAGATGACACCAAGCTGGGTGTGAGTGTGGATCTGCTGGAGGGTAGGAGGACTCTGCACAGGACCCTGGACAGGCTGGATCCAGGGCCCAAATCCAACAAGGTGAGGTTTAACAAGTCCAAGTTCCGGGTCCTGTACGTTGGCCACAACAACCCCTGCAGCACTACAGGCTGGGGACAGAGTGGCTGGAGAGCAGCCAGGCAGAAAGGGACCTGCAGGGACTGATGGACAGCAGGCTGGACATAAGCCAGCAGTGTGCCCAGGTGGGCAAGAAGGCCAATGGCTCCTGGCCTGGATCAGGAATGGTGTGGCCAGCAGGAGCAGGGCAGGGATTCTTCCCCTGTGCTCAGCACTGGTTGGGTAGCACCTTGAGTGCTGTTTGCAGTTCTGGGCCCCCAATTCAGGAAGGACATGGAGGGGCTGGAGTGTGTCCAGAGAAGGGCAACAAGGCTGGGGAGGAATCTGGAGCACAAGAGCTGTAAATGGCAGCTGAGGGAGCTGGGGTTGTTTATCCTGGAGAAGAGGAGGCCCAGGGGAGACAAAGTGGTGTCAGGGCACAGGTTGGACTTGATGATCTCAATGGCCTGTTCTACCCTTGCTGATTCTGTGATTCTCTGAAAGCACCCTTGGAGCAGTTGCAGGAGGAGCCCTGGGCCTCCTCTTCAGCAGCTCCAGCAGCCCAGGTCCCTCAGCTTCTCCTGCCAGGCCCAAAGCCCATCCTGTCAGTCCTGCAGAGCCTCTGCAGCTCCTCCTCACTGCCCAGAACAGGGAGCCCCAGAGGCAGACACAGCAGCCCAGATGTGCCCCCCTGGCCTGGGGTGCCTCTGGCAAGGGAGCAGCAGGAGGCACTGCAGGAGCCTGCAGACAATTCCTGCAGCACTTGTAGGATGATCCTGCTCCCCAAGGGACGTTCCCATGGGGCCAAGTCAGGAACTGCAATGGGGAGTGGGGCCAGAGAGGGAAGGGCAAACAGGGATGGGCTGTTTGCAGGGGAGGGAACAGGGGTGGGAGAGAGGAAAAAATTTGTACAAGGGAAGAGTAAAGAAAGCAAAGGTGAAGCAAAGGAAATGCTCAGGGCACTTTGGGAGTGGCTGCCAGGCAGCCCTGGCTCTGAGCAGCAGCGTCTGCAGTGAGACAGGAACTCCCAGCTAATGGGAACAAACTTTCTGGCTGACTGCAGAGGCCACGACAAAGCTGAGTGGTTTCCCTGGTGTCCCCCAGCCCGTGCTGGCCCCAGGGGCTGATGGCATTTGTGCTCCCTCGGGTTCATGTCTCACAGCAACAGCATGGGGGTGCTCTCCCTGCTGTGTGCAATGCAAACAGGGGCTGCTGAGCCAGTGCTGCCATGTCTGTGCCTGCAAGGATGGGGCACCTGTGTGAGCTGGGGGAGAGGCCAGGGCTGCAGAGGGGGGATGTTGTTGGCAGCTCCATCAGGACACTCTGGGACGCTGCCCTGGGCTGTCCAGCGCACTGGGGATGGATCAGCCCCTGCTCTGCTGCTCCTTCCCATCTCCCCAGGGCCCTTGCAGAGCCCCAGCCATGCTGTTTGTCCCCAGCCTGCCCACGGCCAGCCTGGGGCTGCTCATGGGGGTTTTCTGTGCTGAGCATTGGCCTGGCCATGTTCTTGAGAGAGCCTGGGTAAGGAGCCTGGAGCCCCCAGGGCCTGGCCTGAGGCGTCAGCGCTGCCCCAGCAGTGCCCATGGCCTGTCCCTGCTGCAGCCCCGGCACTGCCACCCCCAGGGCTGTGCCCGGCCCCGAGAGCACTCAGGCCCTACAGCAACACCAGGGCCAGCAGGGCAGCGGGGCAGGGCCACGGCAGCAGCACTGGCAACACCAAGTGCTGCTGCTGCTGGGCACAGCTGCTGGGCCAGCACTGATCTGCCCCCAGCTCTGCACACAGACATTGCTGCTGCTGCTCCAGAGAAGGCAACAAAAGGGGAATCTCTGCTGGGAGATCTTTTAGTTCCTTTAAAAGCACCAAGAGCTCATTGACTCAGTCTGTGGCCACAGGGAAGATGGTGAAAAACAAAATGAGAAACGGCAGAAACCATGACATTCCTTTGTGGACAATATGAAAAAAACTAAAACAAAGAAAAAGAACAGCCAAATTGAAACCAATAAGAAGTATTAAGGATGAATTTTATTACAAGTGATTTTCAGAAACTGGCAAGCAGATTAATGCTCCTGAAAGCATCCAGTCATCAGTCTCCACACTGCAGCCTTGAGCTCCTGGTTCCTCAGGTTGTAGATGAGGGGGTTCAGGGCTGGAGGCACCACTGAGTACAGAACTGACATGGAGGGGGGCTTCAGGTGAGCAAATGTGGCAGTGCTGATAAACAGGGAGAGCACAGCCAGGTGAGGGAGGCAGGTGGAAGAGGCTTTGTGCACTCTCTCTCAGAGGGGATCCTCAGCACAGCCCTGAAGATCTGCACGTAGGAGAAAGCAATGAACACAAAACAACCAAATACCAAAGAAGCACTAACTGTGATGAGTCCAACTTCCCTGAGAGTGTTGGAATGTTAGCAGGAGAGCTTGAGGATCTGTGGCACCTCACAGAAGAACTGGCCCAGTGCATTGCTATGGCACAGGGGCAGGGAAAATGTATTAGCTGTGTGCATGAGAGCATGGAGAAAGGCACTGGTGCAGGCAGCTGCTGTCATGTGGGCACAAGCTCTGCTGCCCAGGAGGGTCCCGTAGTGCAGGGGTTTGCAGATGGACACAGAGCTGTCAGAGCACATGATGGTCAGGAGTGAATGCCCTGCTGTGATAAAGAACAGAAAGAAAAAGAGCTGAGCAGCACATCCTGAGTAGGAGATGGTCCTGGTGCCCCAGAGGGAATTGTGCATGGCTTTGGGGACAGTGGTGCAGATGGAGCCCAGGTCGCTGAGGGCCAGGTTGAGCAGGAAGAAGAACATGGGCGTGTTCAGGTGGTGGCCGCAGGCTACGGCGCTGATGATGAGGCCGTTGCCCAGGAGGGCAGCCAGGGAGATGCCCAGCAAGAGGCAGAAGTGCAGGAGCTGCAGCTGCTGCGTGTCTGCCAATGCCAGCAGGAGGAAGTGCCTGATGGAGCTGCTGTTGGACATTTGCTGGGGCTGGACCTGGGACCTGTTAATGGAGAAAAGGACAGTGAAGATTTAAAGGAGATACCTGCAACCAAAATCAAAGCCATTTCCCATGTACCATAGTCTGTAACATGCATGGACATGCTTTTGTGTTTAAGAGTTCTGAGGTTTCTTTTTTAATCTCCCCCATGTCTCTCCTGGTACTCTTGGATGGCAGAAACCCTCAGCATTTCTGCTGCCCTCTGGTAGAACAGAGTGAGTTCCATAAGGCAAGAGGATGAGTGGAGACTGAAGGGAGATGGTCTGTCACTTTACTCTGTTTGGAGTTTCTGTGGGCTTTCACTTTTCTCAAATGGAGGATGTTCACACTCCCACATTTTGCTTAAAAACCCCCAGGTACTGCTGAGAGCAGATGGATCCACCACAGCCCAGCTCCACATTTGTAGAGGACTCACGTTGCTCATTTCACAAACTCAGAAGCATTTTCAGTGTCAGAACACCTCTGTCTTTCCCCATCAATCTTACAACTCAGAGATGTTCTAGGACAGGTTTGCATGCTGGGTTGATGAGAGGTGACCCTTGTGAAACCACTGCCAGACAGACTTGTCCTGGCAATATTGCTATGGGAACAATGCCTGGATATAAGGGAATTTGGTGGTTAAATCCCAGTTCTGGCCATGAGTGCCTGGAGGAGAAGGACAGTTCTTTTCCATAGGAAGGAAAGCACAGAGCCCCAGTGTTTCAGCAGCAGATGAGAAGAGACCCTCAACATGCCAAGGTCAGCTGGACCAGTCAGGCAGTCCATGGGAGGCCAAACCAGCCAGATGTGTTGTGTGTTTCCTTGGTTTTATGGGGCCCTGAGGTGTCACAAGGCTGTCTTGGTTCCATGGGATCCCACAGTGTCACAATGGCCCCAGGTTCCTGAAGGTCCAGCAGCGTCACAATGGTCCCAAGGATTCCTTGAGGCCTTGCAGTGTCACGATGGTCTCTGTGGTTCCGCAGGCCCCACAATGTCACATCACTCCACTGTTCTGTGAGGCCTGCAATGTCACAAAGGACCTTTGGACCCTGGGGGTTTGTGTTGTCACAATGGTCTCCCTTGGCTCCACAGTGTCACACTGGACCATTGATGACAGGAGGCCACTCTGTGTCACAAAGGCCCCTGGGTTCCATGCAGCCCTGCAGTGTCACAAAGGCCTCTTGGTTCCATGGTGCCCCACAGTGTCACAATGCTCTGCTTATTCCATGGGGCCTCATAGTGTCACAATAGTCCCTTGGTCTCACAGGGACCCACAATGTTGCAAAGGTCCGTTGGTTCCATGGCTCTCTGCTGCTGCATTCCCTGCTCGCCTGGGGGGACAGGGGACCCCGCTGTGCATGAGCAGCCTTGGACTGCTCTGAGGGGAACTGTGAGGGGGCCAGGACAGAGTGACCTCCCCAATGACCTCACACAGCCCCTGGGATGTCACACTGCCCCTGTGATGTCACACAGTCCTCTTTGATGTCACTGCCCACACTGGGATGTCACAAAGTTCCCTTGTGATGTCACACAGTCCCCTATGATGTCACACTGCCACCTTTGCTGTCATACAACCTCCTGTAGTGTCCCTGAGCCAATGCTGGGATATCACTCTGTGATGACATACAGCTGCACTGTGACATCACAGAAGACACTGTGATGTCACAAAGTCACACCGTGATGTCACAGTCTGCTCTAAGATGTCAGAGCCTGTTCTGTGATCTTACTCAGACAGCCAGTGATGTCACAACCCACTCTCTGATGTCACAGAGGCACCCTCCATGACGGTAGAGTCTGCTATAAGGCCTCACAGCCTACTCTGTGATGTCACAGCCACCTCTGTGATGTCACAACCCTGTCAGTGATGTCACACAATAGTCTCTGTGATGTCATACTGAAACTCTGTAATGTCACAGCACACACTTTAACCTCCCAGCCTGCTCTATGATGTCATACAGCCATGCCATGGTGTCACAGTCTCCTCTGTGATGTCACACAGAGCCCTCTATGATGCTTTAGCTGCTCAATGACCTCACACAACAAACTCTGTGATGTCACAGCACAATCTGTGACCTCACACAACCCAAACCTGCTCTGTGCTGTCACACAGGCCCTTGCTGACATCACAGCTGCTCTGTGCCTCTATGACACAGCCACAGAGGTGCCGCTGTGACACAGCCCCCTCTGGGCCATGCCACAGCCCCTGCCAGTGCCGAGCCCCTGTGAGCTCTGTCTGTGCCCTGCTGGTGTCCCTGAGGAGCCCTGGCAGTGCCCCAGCCCTGCTGGGCTGTGCACAGGAGCTGCTCCTGGCCAGAGCTGTCTCTCTGCAGCGCTGCCCTTGCCAGGAGCTGCCTCTGGGCCAGGAGCCCGGCCCAGCTCAGCAGCACAGACACAGCACAGGGACTTTAATGACCCTCTCAGGGCCTTGATGCTGTTTGCACCAGGCTCATCAGTCCTTCAGAGTGTTCTCAAAACCCTCTCAAGAACTCAAAATCAGATTCAAAGTTCAAAACTTCTTAAACGTTTAATTGGTCCCATTGAGGGACACAGTCATGTGAAAGTGTCCTCAGGTTTCAGGTAGAGCAGAACAGTGGAGACAGTGATGACAGGTGGGGACAAGCAAGAGAAAGGTGTCTCTGATGCTGAGCAAACCTGTGCCTCTGTCCCTGCAGGCTGTTGGCATCCCCCGGCTGCCCCACCTGGCTGGGCCCTTCCTTTGATGACAGCTCTGCCTCCTGCCTGCCTCTGCCTGCCCACACAAAGCCTTGGGCTGCTCCAGGCTCCTGCTGGGGGACCTGCTGCACCACAGCCCTGCCCTGGCAGGGAAATTCCTTTCTGCTGCTGCCCAGGCTCGGCCTCCCCATCTGCCCTTGGTGCCATCATTTCCTTCTCCTGCTTATATCCTCTAGGAAGAAAAGCTCCAGCCTCTCTGAAACCACCCTTCAGCCCCTGCCAGGCTACTACGGTTCTGTCCTCAGTCTCCACCCCACTGAGCCCAGAGCCTGCAGCCTCTACCTGCTGGTTATGTGATGAGGCCTCCAAACCCCATCTTGGGAGATGTTTGTGTCCTCTCCAAGGTCTGTCAAAATGGGAAAATAGTGCCCAAAAGGCATTTTCTCCCAAATCTTGCAGTGGCAGAACAAGAGTCAATATGTCTAAAGCAAATGAGTCTGGATTTACACTTGTTAGAATTCAGAAATATTTTACAATGATGAGAGTGGAACAAAACTGCAACTGTTTTCCCAGAGAAGTGGATGCACCATCCCAGGAATTGTCCAAGAGCAAGAGCTTTGTGCAACCTAACATAGTGAAACTCCATCCCCTCCCAAGGATGGAATTCCTGTCGCGTGGGTTCTCTGCTGTGCTGGGTGCCCTCACAAGGCTTCTGGCCAGAATGTCTGCTGAGGGCAGCCAGGCTGCTGCTGGGCAGTGACCTCACAGCCATCACCATGGCAGCCTTGTCCTCTGGGCCAGGCTCTCCCCTTTGCTCTGCCCCTGCCTTGTCTCTGCTGGCATGAAGAGTTTTGTCATTAATATCTTGTCCCCGAGGAGCTGGGGCCAATGGCTTCCCAGTCAGGCTCCTGGAGCACAAGCGGCTTTTCAGAGCCCAGCCAGGAATGAGCCCTGAGACAGCAGCTCTGCAGTGGTGGCCACCAGGCCGGGCTGCCAAGGGAGGCTTCTGGCCATGGCCTGCAAGCAGCTGCTGCTGCCAAGGTGCCTTTGGTGCCTCAGGCTGTCCCTGGCCCAGCTCCCAGCACGGCACTCTGCCCTTGTGCCCGAGGCCTTCCCTGTGCTGGGGCTGGCCTGGGGCTTTTCCTGCAGCGGGACCTGCCCTGCTCATGGCACAGGAAAGGCAGTTGCTGCTGGAGCAGGAGGCTCTGCCTGCAATGGGCTCCAGCAACTCCAGCAAGGCCCTGTTGACTTCAAAACTGCTGCCTGGAGCAGAATATTCTAATGGATAGAGCTCCAGTGCTGTGGAGGAAAGAACTCTGATCAAGATCTTTCTGTCTAATCATGATCAGAATCAATCAGAGCTGTATTTCTAGAAATCTATCTGGTATTGCATCATTAATCCTGTGGGACAAATTGCATTAAAATTCAATCCCCCTGGCCAATCTTTTGCACGTTTGTCAAAGTCTGGGGCTGGGATTTGATCCAGCCGCTCCCACGCTCCTCTCTGAGAATGTATTTTAGAAGTCTAGAGTTCTTGGAGGGTTTTTGGGGTTCTGTGGTGGCTGCTGGATGTCATTTCTCCACCTCATGACTCAGCAGGAGTTTTTCCAATAAAGAAACAAAGCTTTTGCCTGAAGCTCCCACTGTGCCCATGACAGGAACCCCTGTGAGTGTCTAGGACATCCCGGCTCTTTGGCAGCCTGGGAACTCCTGGGATGTCAGCGCGGAGCCCCGTGAGTGCCTGTGACAGATCGGTGCCTTTGCAGCCCAAGGTCCCCTGGGATGTCACAATGGAATGGCTGTGACTGCCTCTGACCACAGGGCTCTTTCCCATCCCCAGAAAGCCCTGGGAGGTCTCCATGGAGCCCCTGTCTCTGTGTGTGACATTCCAGCCCTTGAACAGCCTGGAGACTCTTGGAATGTTTTCATGGAACCCCTCTGAGGGCCAGTGGCGGTTCCTTAGAAGGCAAACAGCACCAGGCCCCATTGTTGCTATGGTGTGTTAGTTTTGCCTGGGAGGCATTTACAAAAGTGATGCAAAGAGAAGCTGCAATTTCCTCTGTGCCTGACACAAAAACCAATCAGTAATTAGCTTTGAGAATTGACAATCTGTTAAACCACTGAGAAAGCCGATATGCCTCTGTGAACATGCATATAAAAAGGGAATAATCCTGGGAAACCCCTCTATCTTTTCCAGCTGCCACAGAGCTCACTGGCCATCCTGGTCCCCGCCTTGGCCGGGGCAGGCTGGGCTGCCCCTGCTGCAGGCTGGGCCTTTCCTGGGGAGCCCCCAGGCCCCATCGGCTGTCGGGCAGGGCCAGGGGAGGCCGTTGGGCCCAGGCTGGGCTGGGCCGTGGCTGTGGCTGCTGTCATCTTGCCACTACTGAGCCCTGCCCTGCCGCCAGCCCAGGCTGAGCCAGGATCTGCCAGGACCCAGGAGCAGCCCCAGGCCGGGCCAGCTCAGCCAAGATTCTGCCTCAGTTGTGATTCGCCCAAGTCCTTGGGTGATGTTATGATGCTTGTATCTCCAATTGTGTGTTCTGTTTATGCTGGATATTATATTCTGTGCCTTCAAGAGTGGCTGAAAGGGAACATGGGGAGAAGAAGAAGCACAGAGTTTGATATCAGGGACTGAACTCAGTCCTCCACAGTCTGCTGGAACACTGCTGTTTTCAGGGCATGGATGGGGCAGAACACCATGCTCCTTTTGCTTTTTAGTTAGTTAGTTAGTTTAGCTAGCTGAGGCAGTTTGAGTTTTCCATGGACTGTTTTTTCTTTCCCTTTTCTTGGAACCATTTGAACCTGCTGCAGATCAGGACCCGGGGAAATACCAAGAGCTCACAGTTTGCATCCTGCTGGAGGCCTACTCTAGGCAACAGCCTTTGCCAGCGCTGGAGGGACTGATAACAGAGCAACCACTGCCAGGAGAGACTTTCTGAATTTGTCATCTCTTCAGATCAGTGAATGAGGTTTGTCATCTGGTATTGTTCACTTTGTGTGCTGGGGAGTGCTTGCCCTGTTAAATAAACAGGTTTTTTTCACTTCTCTCCAAGGAAATTTTTCCCAAACGTGTTGTGGGGAGGAGCTGCATATGTTGGCTTTCTGAAGGGGGCCCTTTTGGAGGTTTTCTCCCAGATTTGCCCTAAAATTTGGGAGAAACCCTAAAACCCTTAAAGGACAGCCCAAAAACCATCAGGCAGGGGGAGGAGAAGCCATCGGCCCCCGGCCATGCTGCTGCTGTGTTCTGGCCTGGCTGCTGAGATCCTGTCCCTGCCCCAGTTTGGCCCATCCTGACACAGCCCCAGCACAGCCGCTGCAGAAACCTCCATCGTAAAACAGCTCCAGCCGCAAGCACCGAGCCCGGCCAGGGTCACGGAACCATCTGCAGGCCCCGGGTGAGATATTGACTCTTTCAGTGCTTCCATCCTCCCTCAAGAGAGAGAAAAGGACAAAGTGACAACATATAAAGAAACAACATGAACACACCAGGGTCAGTGAAGAAAGAGTCAAGTTCCAGATGGGAGGCATGAAGAAATGCCTTGATCGCGGGGCTGAAATCCTCTTGTAGAGCTACGGAGAAGGATGTCATTGATTCATCAGGCTCTAATTCCCTAAAAGGCATCAAAGTATGGGGAGATGACTCATTCAAATTGTAGGCAAAGGCCTCCATGCTAAAGGAAGCAAATGTTGAAGGACTTGTGATCCCATAAAAAGTTGAACAGAGAAAGAGAGGACTGATGAAGACCCTGTGCCCCCAGGGAGAGATGAAGAAGAAGACCTCTATTCCTAGAGATGAAGATGATTTCAGAGATAGATAAAGAGAATCTTTGCTCCTGAACAGCTTGTCTTTAAAACAGTACCCCATCAGTTGGCATGGCCCATAAACACAGCTGCAGGAAAAGCTGTGAAAAAATGGGAGGGACTTTACAATTGCAGACTTTCCCAGGCTGCTGCTCTCCCCCCATGTGAATAGAAGAAAGACTATTTTTAGAAGTGATAAAGGGACTGAATTATTTCTGGACGTTGTGAGTGGGAAAGAAAAAATTGTGGGGGGAGGAGGAGTGTTCTAAAAGCTTTATTCTGATTCTTACTATTCTTTCTTTTTATCACTAACAGTTTAAAAATCTTTTAATATATCCTTTTAAAGTTTTGTGCCTGCTTTGCCTTCCTCCTAATCCTATCTCACAGCAGGAAATGCTGTATATTCTAGTGGGTGCACCGGTGTTTGGCCAGCGCTAAACCCCACCACATTAATTGGTGCATTGGTTTAGGAAATCTAGAATTGTCAAACCTAAACCAATACACATGGTCAGTCCCTCGGCAGCTCCATGGAGACTCCATCCCAGGGGTGGTTGCCATGGACACCAGCTCAGGTCTGGAGCCAGAGTCCATTGCCATGGCAACCATTCTCAGTCCCATTCCCAGGCTCATGGGATCCCAGAACCACAGAATTGGCTGAGCTGGGTGGGACCCATCAGGATCCTCCAGTCCAACTGCTGGCCCTGCACAGGACACCCCAACAATGCCAGCTTGGGCCTGGCAGCGCTGTCCAAATGCTGCTGGAGCTCAGAGAGCCCTGGAGCTGGGATCCTTCTCTGGGGATCCTGGGCAGGGCTCCCGCAGCCTCTGGGCAAAAACCTTTTCCTGACATCCAACCTGAGCCTGCCCCGACTTGGCTGCAGCTATTCCCTCCACTCCTGTCCCAGGGCACCAGAGGGAAGAGGTTCCCATAGGCCCAGCCAGGGACCCGCTCCCAAGGCTGTTGCCATGGCAAACAGGCCTGGGACCAGCTGGGATGCTCAGTCTCCATGGGCCAGGGTTCAAGAATGGGATTCCCCTATTTCCTGCTCCTGCTAAAACCGTGCTACCACCTGCTGCCCTCCCACCTCCCATGGAAAGCTCAAAAGGCAAAGATTCCAGGCTGGGATAAGAACAAATTATTGGGAACAGCAACCAGATAAGGAACAAACAGGAATAAAACAATATTGAACAGAGAAGGGATATGAAAAAATGTTAGCAGGAAAAACACTACAACACCACCGACTGTCTCTTCCTGGCCACATATTTCCTCCTACCAGGAAAGGACACCCTTCTCCTCAGGGGAAAGAGAGAGTCCCTTTCCTGCCTCTGGCAATGACCTGAAGTGGGAGTGACTGTAATGACACAGCCATGGCCAGACCCTCATGTTCTCTGATCCCACATCATGTCATTGGCAGGGACAGGAAAAGGGACAGGTGTCTTCCCAGCATGGATGTCAGGGAACATGGATCACCAGGGTTCATCCCAACAGGGGTCCTCCAGTGGGGGATGGAGCTGGAGCAGCGCACTAAGCTCTTCCCACACTCAGGGCACTCCCAGGGCTTCCCTTACCGGTACCTCCGTTGGTTTTTGGTCAAGGCAGAGCTCTAGGCGAAGCCCTTCCCACACTGGGGACACTGGTAGGGCCTTTCCCCAGTGTGGATGCGCCGGTGGGTGATGAGGTGGGAGTTGTGGGTGAAGCCCTTCCCACAGCTGGGGCAGCGGAAGGGCCTCTCCTCTGTGTGAATCCGCTGATGCCTGAGGAGAGCAGAGGTTGTGTAAAACCTTTTTGGACACTCAGGACACTCATAGGGCCGTTCCCCGGTGTGGATGCATTGGTGGGTGACAAGCTCAGAGCTTCAGCTGAAGCCCTTCCCACATTCCCCACATTTGTAGGGTCATTCTCTTGTGTGCATCATCTGGTGGCGGATCAGGGTGTTGCTCTGCCTGAAGCTCTTCCCACACTCCAAGCACTTGTAGGGCTTCTCCCCATCAAGAAGCTTCTCATGCACCACCAGCTCTGTGCTCTGGCTGAAGCTCTGTCCACCTTCCTGGCTCAGGGTGGATCTTTCCTCCTCAGAGCACCCTGGGCTGGGTTTGGTGCCCCTCCTCCTGTGGGACCTCTGGGACTTCTCCTCCCTGTTGGATTCCTGTTCCATGGAGCCATTTAAAATGGCCTCTTCCATGAGGTTCTGCTGTGGGGATTTGTCCTCCCTGGTCTCCATCCTCAGCTTCTCCCCTGTGGGAGGAAGGACAAGGACAGCATGATTATTACTTCTATGCCACAGGGAAGGGGAAGGAGATCCCCCCAATGATTCCCCGCTAGGATGGCATTGGCAGTGGGGCTGTCCTAGAGCCGGGGGCCATGCTGGGCTGGGAGATGGAGCAGGAGAGAGGGGGAACGGGGCACTGACTTCCTCCACAACTGCCTGAGTGTCCTGGGGCATTGTCTCAGTTTGAATAGACAGGTGTCTGCTAAGGAAGGCAAGAGCCTCACTTGAAATGGAAAATTTAAACACCGTCCTTCAGAATTGTTATAATTTTGGAATTATGCAACTCTGTCCTGGCTTGGCTGTATGATGCTTTTATCCCCAATCGTCTTGTTCTGTTCATGCTGAATAATAAGTTTTGCACCTTTAAGACTTATTGCAGACAGTGAACGGGAAGAGAAAATGCAGGTTTTTTTCCTCCAGATACTCCTGTCACTCCCCCACATTCCTTCTCCTAGCCGGCGGTTGTTGTCTGCAGACAGATGACGGACAGAGCGCTTCTTTTGCTTTTTAGTTAGTTTTCAGCTAGCTGAGGCAAAGAAGTTCCCTGGACTGTGTTTTTTTTCTCTTTTCTTTGGACCTCTTGAAACCGGCTCTGGACTGAACACCAAGGAGAGCATTGGCAGCTCACATTTCTGGCCCACCGGGCTGGGCCTGATCTGCAACAATTCCAGCACCGGAGGGACTGATCAGAGACTGAGTGAGCTGCAACCCGGGGAGGGGGTTTTCTTAGTTTGTCATTTTTTTTTTTTTTTAGAGTGACAAAGGGTCTTATTGTTTGATATTGCTTTAGTTTTATTGTTTAATAAACAGGTTTTTTTTTTTCCACCTTTCTCCAAGGAGGTATTGTTTTCCTCCCGGACCAGTTGAGGGGGAGGAGGGGCCGATTGGATCTGTTTTCTCACTGGAGCTACTTGGGGAATTTTTCCCCAAATTTACTCTAAACCTGGACAAATACATAATTGGTGCCCATTCGTGGGGCTGGAAAAGGTGGAAAAAAGCTCTATTAATTGTGTGTTTGTTGTTGTTAAAGCAGTCAGTAGCCATGCTGCTTGAATCCATAATGTCCCTGGGGGTGAAAGCCTTCATGTGGCTCTGGGCTCTAGACCTTTTTGAGATTTCAATACCTTTCTGGTCACTAGGATTATGGTCCATAACACGTAATTTTTGCGGTAGAGGGGTACGGATTGGAATAGCTGTTTTGCTGGTGATAATGATTTATAAAGCGTTTACAAAGATACTGGCGTCTGTTTACGATATGTATGGTTTATGGTTCCTTCATCCTACCCTGCATCCCAATTCCAGTAGCACATTTTGGGAATTTATTAGTAATTACACTCAGTCTAGTAATTACACTCAGTCTGTTAGAGGAGGAGCCTCTAACAGCCTTTCTTTTCCAGCCTTTCTTTTCCTTCTTCTCCTCTGGATCTGTGATGTCACTTTTTGAGAATGTTCAGTTTCCCCTGAATGTTAAAGAGACCATCTTTCTGGTATTTAATCTGGTAGGCTTCCTCTATGTCGTCTGCAGTCTCTCTAGAATGAGGGCTGAGGTATCCAGAGGAGCTGGTGAGACCCCTGACCCAGAATCAGATGCAGGTGTGAAAAATCCTAAATGGTGTGGAGAATGGGAAAATATAGGCCAAACCCTGAAGGAATTTTCTGATCCTGTCGACTGGGATTTTCCACGGGAACAAATTCAGAACCCAGCTGAGGTGGGGAAATAGCTAAGAGAGAAGTGCCATGACGATTCTAAGGAGAAAAGGCTAATTGTAATAAGCTGGACCCTGGCCTATGCTTATCGCACTTTGTTAGATAGTGTAGGGCAGCAGACAGAGGCAGGGGGGCAGGGAGATAAATCAGCTAGCCCAGTCACTCAAGCTGTAGCCAACAGCCCAGACTCAAAGCCAGCAGCCAAACCAGACAGTGAGCCTAAGCCAGCATCTAAACCCATGGCTGTTGCTACCAGTACTAGAAGTGGGAAATGCACAGAAAAAACTAATCGACCAGCGGATCATGATGATGATGATGGTGATACAGGAGAAGGAACCTCGATGCCTCCTGACATAAAATCAAGAGTCAAAGCAGCAGGTGCAAGATCAGACGCAAATACTGAGTCCTTTTCCGTGAAGGACCTTCATGGCTTACGGAAGGATTACACCCGACGACCTGATGAATCCATAATTAGTTGGTTAGTTCGTCTCTGGGATGCTGCAGGCGAGGCTACAATTCTGGATGGCACTGAAGCGAGGCATTTGGGGTCCCTGTCACAGGACCCTGTAATCGACCAAGGAATAATGATGGGGGCTAATCCACGCAGCCTCTGGTCACGGGTCACGGGTCACGGGTCTTGGACAGTGTTGCACAAAGATACCTGTGTGCAGATGATCTTTATATGCAACAAACTCAGTGGAAGACCATAGAGCAAGGGATCCAATGCCTGAGAGAAATGGCAGTGGCAGAGATTATCTTCTCAGATGACGGGACAACTAAGAACCCAGACTTGGTACCATGCATGCCTGGGATGTGGTGAAAACTTGTGTGTCTTGGGCCACATGAATATGCTTCTGCCTTAACCATAATGAAGAGGGATGAGAGGGAAGAGACCGTGCTTGATATGGCAAGGAAGCTCCGAGCATATGCAGATGCTGTGCATGGCCCAACAGAGGCCAGAATCTCAGCGGTGGAAACATGTATGCAGGAATTAGAGGATAAGATAGAGGAGAATCATAAGAAGCTCAAAGAGGAGATTAAAGAAGACCTTCTCCAAATCTCAGCAGTACAGATCAGAGGTTCTGGTATCCAAGGCAGACATTTCCCAGGTGGTGAGAGACGGTACACCCCACGAAATGAGCTGTGGTTCTACCTGCGTGATTGTGGAGAAAACATGGGGAGGTGGGATGGAAAACCTACTGCTGTTCTGGCACGACAGGTGCGTGAATTGAAGGAAGCCACCAAAAGGAAAGCAGTTCCAGTTGCTCATAGCCAAACTGCCAGGTATGATGATGACATGTCTGATCCCCTTGGAGGAACATCCAAGACATATGCCCAGGGAAAGAAGGATAGCCAGGCTTAGAGGGACCCTGCCTCTAGCCAGGTAGAGGCCAGGGAAAATCGTGTTTTCTGGTCTGTGTGGATTTGTTGGCCTGGCACATTGGAACCACAAGAGTATAAAGCTTTGGTGGATACAGGTGCTCAATGTACATTAATCCCATCGAGACATGTGGGGACGAACTCTGTCTCCATTGCTGGTGTGACAGGGGGATCCCAGGATTTCACTTTGGTGGAAGCTGATGTGAGCCTGACTGGGAATGAGTGGAAGAGACATCCTATTGTGACTGGCCCAGAGGCCCCATGTATTCTGGGCATAGACTACATTCAAAGTGGGTATTTCAAAGACCCAAAGGGAGTCAGATGGGCATTTGGGATAGCAGCTGTAGAGACAGAGGGTATCAAGCAGTTGAACAGTTTACCTGGACTGTCAGAAAACCCATCTGCCGTAGGTCTCCTGAAGGTAGAAGAGCAACGAGTGCCAATTGCCACCTCAACAGTGCACCGCCGACAGTACCGAACAAATTGAGATGCTGTGATCCCCATCCACAAAATGATCCGTGAGCTGGAGAGCCAAGGGGTGGTCAGCAAGACCCACTCACCCTTCAACAGCCCCATTTGGCTTGTGCGTAAATCTGAAGGAGAATGGAGACTGACAGTGGACTATCGTGCATTGAATAAAGTGACTCCACCACTGAGCGCTGCTGTGCCAGATATGCTGGAACTCCAGTACGAGCTGGAGTCCAAGGCAGCAAGGTGGTACGCCACAATAGACATTGCCAATGCATTTTTCTCCATTCCTCTGGCAGCAGAATGCAGGCCTCAGTTTGCTTTCACCTGGAGAGGCGTGCAGTACACCTGGAACCGACTGCCCCAGGGGTGGAAGCACAGCCCCACCATCTGCCATGGACTGATCCAGGCTGCACTGGAAAAGGGTGAGGCCCCAGAACATCTGCAATATATTGATGACATCATTGTGTGGGGGAACACAGCAGCAGAGGTGTTCGAGAAAGGGGAGAAAATCATCCAGATCCTCCTAAAAGCTGGCTTTGCCAACAAGAAGAGAAAAGTCAAGGGACCTGCTCAAGAAATCCAGTTTCTGGGAGTGAAGTGGCAAGACGGACGGTGTCAGATTCCCACCGATGTCATCAACAAGATCACAGCAATGTCTCCACCATCCAGTAAGAAAGAAACACAAGCTTTCCTTGGTGCCATAGGTTGTGGAGGATGCATATTACTGAATACAGTCAGATCGTGAGCCCTCTCTACCTGGTCACCTGTAAGAAGAACACTTTCCACTGGGGCCCTGAGCAGCAACAAGCCTTTGCACAGATCAAGCAGGAGACTGCTCATGCAGTAGCCCTTGGCCCAGTCAAGACAGGACTAGAGTTGAAGAACGTGCTCTACTCTGCAGCTGGGACCCATGGCTTGTCCTGGAGCCTTTGGCAGAAGGTGCCTGGGGAGACTCGAAGCTGACCACTGGGATTTTGGAGTCGAAGCTACAGAGGGTCTGAAGCCAACTATACTCCAACAGAGAAAGAAATCTTGGCTGCTTATGAAGGAGTCCAGGCTGCCTCGGAAGTAATAGGGACTGAAGCACAACTCCTCCTGGCACCTCGACTACCAGTACTGGGGTGGATGTTCAAAGCGAAAGTTCCCTCTACGCACCATGCCACCAGTGCTACATGGAGCAAATGGATTGCTGTTATCACACAGCACACCTGTATTGGAAACCTGAATCGCCCTGGGATTCTGGAAATAATTACAAACTGGCCGGAAGGTGAAAACTTTGGTCTCGCTGATGAAAGGGAACAAGAAGTGACACGGGCTGAAGAAGCTCCACCACACAACCAACTGCCAGCAGAGGATACACGATAGGCTCTCTTTACTGATGGTTCTTGCCGCATTGTGGGAATGAACCGGAAGTGGAAAGCAGCGGTATGGAGCCCCACACGACAGGTCGCAGAGGCCACTAAAGGAGAAGGTGGATCAAGCCAACTTGCTGAACTCAAAGCCATTCAACTGGCCCTGCACATTGCTGAAAGAGAGAAGTGGCCAAAGCTCTACCTCTACACTGATTCATGGATGGTAGCCAATGCTCTGTGGGGATGGCTGGAGAAGTGGAAAGAGGCTAACTGGCAGCATAGAGGAAAACCAATTTGGGCTGCTGATGAGTGGAAAGACATTGCTACCAGGGTAGGGAAACCACCTGTGAAGGTCCGCCATGTGGATGCCCATGTCCCCAAGAGTAGAGCCAACGAGGAGTACCAAAACAATGAGCAGGTAAACCAGGCTGCAAAAATAGAGGCGCCCAAGATAGACTTAGATTGACAACATAAAGGAGAGTTATTCCTAGCTCAATGGGCCCATGATGCCTCAGGCCATCAGGGCAGGGATGCCACCTATAAGTGGTCACGAGACCGAGGGGTGGATCTAACCATGGACAGTATTTCTCAGGTTATCCATGACTGTGAGATGTGTGCTGCCATCAAGCAGGCCAAGCGAGTGAAGCCCCTGTGGTATTGTGGGCGGTGGTCTAAGTACAAGTAAGGGGAGGTGTGGCAGATTGATTCCATCACCCTGCCCCAGACACACCACGGCAAGCGCTACGTGCTGACCATGGTGGAAGCCACTATGGGATGGCTGGAAACCCACCCTGTGCCTCATGCTATGGCCCGGAACACCATCCTGGGCCTTGAAAAGCAAGTTCTGTGGAGACATGGTACCCCTGAGAGGATTGAGTCAGACAACGGGACTCATTTCAAGAACAGCCTTATCAACACCTGGGCTAGGGAACATGGCATTGAGTAGGTGTACCATATTCCCTTTAATGCACCAGCTGCAGGAAAAGTGGGGTCCCTGTCACAGGACCCTGTAATCGACCAAGGAATAATGATGGGGGCTAATCCACGCAGCCTCTGGTCACGGGTCACGGGTCACGGGTCTTGGACAGTGTTGCACAAAGATACCTGTGTGCAGATGATCTTTATATGCAACAAACTCAGTGGAAGACCATAGAGCAAGGGATCCAATGCCTGGGCGGAGCTGCTCACAATGGGATGATGGAATTTTATCAGTCATGCAGTGGCACTCAATGGCCCATTAACAGAAGATATCTCCTGGGAGGGAGGATGGGTTGTGGAAGAGATAAAGAAAACTGCCCAATTAACAGAAGATAACTGCCCCATCAGATAGGAATAGAATACACCCGCCATGGCCAACCTAAGACAGCTGGGAAATACTTTGCAGCATTCTGTGTCTGTGTGTCTGTGTCCGTGTGTATTTTACACTCAAAGTCCCCCAAATTTCCAAGAGGGTTTCCCACAGGTGTTGTCTTGTCCCTGTGTCCATCTGCACCTCCCATCACTGTGTCACTGTCACCTCCACACATCTCTGAGCCCACTGGCACCTCCCAGGTTTGCACTGAATCCCTCCCTCCTGCCCTCCAGCACCAGCAATGACCTTGGCAGGGAGCTCAGAGCAGGAGCACCCAGGCCAGGGCTAATGCCAGGATCATGAGCACCTGGCAGAGGCAGGAGGAATCCCCCATTCCAGGGGGTGCAAGGGCTGCAAGGGGGGCACCCGTGTCCCCTGCCAGCCCCAGGGCTACAGACCAGGGAGGAGATGCCTCGACTGCCTCAGCTGAATTGCTTCCCTCAGCCCTTGGCCTGGGAAGTCTGGCTGGAGCACCAACCTCTAGAGGAGGGTTTCCACAAGGAAGATAAAAGAAAGGAATTGTTTCTTCCCTTTCCCTCATCCCTGCCCCTTGTGCTGATTTTCTTGTCATCTCTTAGCAAAACCACCAAAAAAGCATCTGCAATGAGGTGTTTCCCAGGGTCCGTTCCTAAATAGGGCCAAAGCAAGGTTTTCCGCCAGGGAAAAAGTGAGAAATGTGGGATTAGTTCAGACAGTTGAAAACATGACAATTTCTAAGCACTGGAAATCCAGAGACTGTAAGAACAGAGTTTGCAGTTTTAATGGTCCCTCCCTCTTCCCACTGCTGATTTGTCACATCCCAACTCCAGAGGAGCAGATTATGGAAAGAAGACTCCAACAGGGAGTGTTGGAGGCGTAATCCCAGAGACAGGAAGAAAGAGTAAAATCAGGAAAGGATCTCCAGTGGTTTTCTTATCATAATGACCACAAATAGCTCTGTAGTCCATGTGCAATATCCAGATGAAGAGGCGCGTTCCTCGTTCTTAACACCAAATTGCAGCACTTTGGAAATTCTTCCTGGATGAGAACAAACCACAGGCCAATAACAGACCCACTTTGGTTCCCAAATCAGAAATCATTCAGCTTCTACCAAGATGTCTTTCTCTGCAGGTGTCCCACATTGCAAGGCAAGATGGATTCTATTTGCCATCTGTATGGCAGTTTTCCTTATCTCTTCCACAGCCACTCCTCCCTCCGGCACGGGGGCGGGGGGACGGGACATCTGCTGATAACAGGCTATTGAATATCACTGCATGACTGATAAGAACCACAGTATCCCATTGGGAGATGCTCGTCCAGAGGAAGAGCCAAGAATTCTAGCCAGATACAATCTGGAGATTCTGCAATAGTAGCACAGTTTCTCCACTGGATTTCCCAGAGGAACAGCAGCCGCCTCTTTTTCCACTGGATCTTCAGAGAAAGACTACACCCTTTTCTACAGGAGTCCTGCTCCAACAGAACCACACCTGACACTCCAAGAGGACTGCAGCCACATTTCCAATTGGATTGCTACCAGCACCCTGACCAACAGGGTGTCAGGTTGGGTTCTGAATGTTTCAGTGTTGTTTTAGTTTACTGCATTGTTTATTTTATCCTTTCATTTTCTTCCCAATTAAAGACCTGTTATTTCCTGCTCCCATACTTTTTATTTTCTGCCTGAGAGCTCCTTTATTTCAAATTTATAGCAATTCGGAGGGGGAGGGTTCACATTCTCCATTTCAGGGGAGGTTTCTGCCTTCCTTAGCAGGTACCTGTCTTTCCAAACCAGGTAAGGCTGGACAGAAGGCACTTTGATTCCTTTTGTCCCAAGATTCTCCTGAGTTCATGACTTCAGATGAACTGGAATGGGCCTGACAGCACAAAAGCAGCCACAATGAGCAGGATCAAACCCCCAGGTCACCATTAAATGCACTCGATCCACGTCTTCCACAGCCCAGCAGCAATTCCTGCCTCTGCCCCCAGCTCTGGGTCAGCCTCAGGGGCATCGCTCTGGTGTGTGTGGGGCCGGCTCCTGCAGGACACAGCGCTGGGAGCCGCTCTGTGTCCCACAGCTTCAGTATCTCCAGCACCAATCCACAGCTGCGGGGCTGTGCCACCACTATTGCATGGCTGTGCTTCCTGTGCCACCACTGTTCCATGGCTGGAGTTCCTGTGCCACTACTGTTCCATGGCTGGAGTTCCTGTGCCACCGCTCTTCCATGGCTGGAGTTCCTGTGCCACCACTGTTCCACCTTTTCCATGCTCACTCCACTGCTGCTCCAAAGCTGTGCTGTGCTGTTTCAGCACGGCTCCTCTGCTCCTCCACCACTGCTCCACTGCTGCTCCAACACTGCTCATCTCCCACTGTTCCACTGCTCCTTCTCTGCTCCTCCCCTGCTCCCCTGTTGTTCCACAGCTGCTGCTTCTTTTCTGGTGCTGCTGCCACAGCTGTGGTGTCACAGAGAGGGGAACACTGGCGCTGCCACTGCTGTGGTGTCACAGAGAGGGAATTGTTGGGGTTGACACTGCTCTGATTCCATAGCCAGGGGAATGTTGGGGCTGCCACTATGGTGCTGTCAGAGCGGAGAATGCTGGGGGTGCCACCTCTGTGGTGTCACAGAGAGGGGAACACTGGGGTTGCAATTGCTTTGGTGTCATAGACAGAGGGACATTGGTATTGCCACTGCTGTCATGTCACAGAGAGGGGAACACTGAGGTTGCCAGCACTGGGGTGTCACTGACAGGGAAACACTGGGGCTGCAAATGTTGAGGTGTCACAGGGAGGGGAATGTTGGAACTGCCACTGTGGTGCCGTCATAGAGAGAAGAACTTTGGACGGTCACCCCTGCAGTGTCATCGAGAGGGGAACTTTGGGGTTTCCACTGCTGCAGTGTCAGAGACAGTGGAACACTGGGGCTGCCACCTCTGTGTTGTCACAGGGAGGGGAACATTAGAATTGCCACCCTTGTGGTGTGACAGAGAGGGGAACATTGGAATTGTCACTGCTGTGGTGTCAGAGAGACTGGGACATGGTCCTGCCACAGCTGTGGTGTCACAGAATGGGGAACACTGGCTGCCACCCTTGTGGTATCACAGACGGGAGTGGTGTGCCCACTGCAGTGCTGCTCCTCAGTGACACTGCAGTGTCTCCTGGGGACATTGTGACACTGCAGTGTCTCCGGGGGACATTGTGACACTGTGAAGACTCATGGGACTACAGGGGCCCTGTGACACTCCCGGGTCTTGTAGAATCCATGGAACCAAGAGGAGACTGTGAAACTCTGGGGCTTCATGGGACCATCCATTGTGATACCTCAGGGCCTCATGTTTCCCTGGAATCCTTGTGACACTACAGGACTAAATGGACCAAGGGGATATTGTGACACTGTGCAGTTCATGGAACTGAGGGGATGCTCTGAGACTCTGGTGCCTGAAGATGCTCAGGAGCCATTGTGACACTGTGGCTTGTGGAACCAAAGGGACACTGTGACACTGTGGGGTCTCATGGAATCCAGAGGCCCTTGTGATTCAGTGAGGACAGTTGGATACAAGGATCTATTGGGATCCCCCAGGGCCTTATGGTGTCCAGGGATCCTTGTGGCATTGTGGGGCCTCATGGAACCAAAGGGACTCTGGGACACTGTGTGATGTCAGGGAACCAAGGGCACTCAGAGACACTGTGGGGCCTCCTGGCTCTCAGTCACTTCTGACACTTCTGTCCATCTACAAGGAGGCAAAACTGGGCAGCCTGAGCCTGCTGATCCAGAATATTCCATCTCCATGGGAGGATGTTCCTGCCAAATGTGGCACTTTGTGTTCTCCCTGCTCTCTGGGGGAATTGCATCCTACAAGACGCCCCAACCACTCCAGTAGCTGACACCACAGTGCCTCCTGTGGGGTGGGAGCAGAGGCATCGTTCACTCCATCATGTTGCTCAGAGCCCATCTAAGCAGAAATATTTCCAAGGATGGGACATTCATCGGCTCTCCACCAAGGCTAACAGTGAAAGCAGGGCACTGGGGGAGGCAGCAGGGAGAGCAGAGGCTGTGTTGGGTGAGCGAGGGAAGAGGATGAGCGCAGAAGGCACAGCCCACCAGGAGGCCACCAGGCAGAGCCATGGAGCCTCCCCAGGTGAGGGTGACCTGCCCGGGGAGTGCCCTGCCACCCCCAGGACTGTGCTGCCACCCTTGGCAGAGGCATTTGCCCAGCAGGATGTCCCCTGGTCACCCGGGGCCGTGCTGCTGCCCCAGGCGGGAGGGCACTGTCAGCCGAGTGTGCCATCCCTGGGGTCAGTGGTGGAGGTGCCCCAAGCAGCTTCGCTGTGCTAAATGAGCACCCTGCAGCCCCTCCATGCCCTGCCGTGGCTGCCAAGACACCTGAAAAGACTGGCTGCTGTGCTGCTGTGCCCTCTGCAACCCCTTGTTCTCCCGTGCTGGCAGAAACTGCCACAACCACCCAAGCCCAGCGCAGGTTGTCAATGGAGCACACTGCTGACGATCCAGAGGGTGGAGAGACATCATGCTGCAGAGCCACATTGAACAGGCACTGTGCCACTCTGCTGTGCCCTGCTGCCACAGCTGGAACCCCAGAAGCAGCACTTGGTAGCAGCAGGGAGGCGTTTTGCCACTGCAGCCCTGCAAGGCATCCAGGTGCCCCCACTGTGAGATGCCTTGCTCCTGCAGGACAGTGCCTGGCCATGGAGCGGAGTTTGCTGCCCCTCCACGAGGCCCTGCCACACCTGCTGCAATCTCAGAAGCAGTGCCCGGCCCCTGCGAGATTCCAGCTCCTCTGTGCCATGCTGCTGCCCCTGCAGCCATCTCTGCCTGCAGTGGAACCACCTCTCTGTGCTTTGCTGGGACTGAAAGCGCCCCTACAGCTGTGCCCAGCCACGGCGAGACAGTGCCCGGCCCCGGCGGGAGAGCGCCCTGGCACTGTGAGGGGGTGCCTGGCTGTGGAGCCATTCCTGGCTGCTGTGGAGCTGCCCGTGCCTGTTGCCAAGCTATACCTGGCTGCTGTGAGACTCCCAGCTGCTGTGGAACACCCAAGCCGTATCTGTGGCTCCATGCCCTGCTGTCAACTGCTGGGAAAAGGCGTTGGCCAAGCACTTCTTGCGAGTGAGGGTCCCAGTGCCCCATATTGACCAGCACCCAGCTTAGAACTGGTGCAAACCAGGGGAATCCAACTGTTAAATTAAAACAAAGCATCCCAAAGGCCTGAAGTGGGTATTGATGCAATGTGATTTCTGCCCAGTACTCTCAATGTCAAAGTGAAGAAATTCAATTAAGTGCAGGCAAGTGGCAGGAGGGACTATGACTCTCCTAAGGCAGTTTTTGAGAGTATGGTTACAAACTGGGCATTGCTGCAGAGATTGCACCTCCTCGTGGTCCTGCTGGATACCATGTGTAATGTAACCCAGTTGATCTCTGCCCCAGCACAGAGGCAGTGGGGATGGCCAGTTCCTGGCTGTTTAAATGTCGGTGAATCAAATTTACAGTAAGAGCTGTGTGGCTTTTTGTCCAAAACCTGGCTCCAGAGTTTTAAAGTGGGCAAAAGATTGCTACGTGGATGGGGGCCCACTACCATTCTTATTCTACCTCTCCTAAAATTGTGGCAAATTTACTATCCTGGTCCATAAAATGGGGCTGCTGATAAGCCTGTACCACATATCAGTTGGGACCCAAAACTCTAGACATCACTGGGTAGACTTGGTGTCCCAGGGTCCTAAAATGGACACCTTGTCTCAACTTTGCAAGGTAAACCCGCTGTCTTTATTTTCTAAACACCAGCTAGACTTGTTGTCTAAAAACCGGGTACACCTAGAGCCTCAAAATTTACCATCAGAACCCCCAAATTTGGCAGAACATGAATTGGCTTCTCTGCTGAACTTACCGTTTTATAGATTGGACTTGTTTATGAATAACTTTGAATGTGTTCATTTTCCCACAAGCTGGGAGGGTTTGAGCAGGCTGCCTGAGGTCTATGAACAGCTTGCACCACGGCCAAGTGTGGGACTGAGGATCTGCCTTCCGAGGAACTGTGAACCCTTTATGCTTGACAATGGGAAGAGAAACAGCAATTGTGAGACTGAGGGCACACCAGAAACATCGCCCGCTGAGCCGGAGAACAACACCAAGCCGGCGACATCCCCAGCTCAGACAGAGAACCATGGGGAACAGACACTGGAAGACATCCTTACTGTGACTGTTCCTGATAAAAAATCCACCCTGTCCTTGCTGCGGTATCCGGGTGAACTGTGTGTTGGGCTTGATTGAACATCTGAGGGTAACCCACAGGAAAAGAAGGGTTTGTTTGCAGTGTGCTCAATGCGGAAAAGAGAAGAGCAATTATCATGGTATTTTTTGTCACTTTCCTAAATGCAGGGGAACAGCAGAAATGGCTGCAGGCAGGGAGTGGATATGTGAGGAATGCAGCAGGGACTTCAAGATGAATATTGGTCTGGGACAACACAAAAGATTGGCCAATTCATTAGTTTGAAATCAGGAAAGGGTTGCTGTTTCCCACCCAAAAGAGACTTCCAACCCAGGGGCCCACAAGAGATGCTGGACTAAAGAGGAGGAAGAGCTACTGATAAGATTGGAGGCTCAGTTTGAGGGGAACCAGAACATCAATAAACTCATTGCAGAACACATATCACAAGCAAAACAGCTAAACAATGCAGGGACAAAAGGAGATTGCTGCCCAAGAAACCAGCTGAGGATGTAGATAAGGAACCTGGGCATGATTCATCAAAGCAGGAGAGCAGCTGGGGGCCTGAGAATGGACTTGGACAAAGATCTTGGGAGGAGTCAGATGCCTGGGAGAGCAGCTGCTGGAAGGAAAACAGATCCCAAGATGAGTCACCACCTTGATAAGGATAACAACAGCTGGGAAAGAGCAACTGACAGAGTGAGGGGCAGCTGCAGGCCCATTATCTAGAAGCCTCAGTGAATGGTATTATCTGGGACAATAAACACCTTCCCTTGGCCATTCAAGCACTTCCTAGATGGCCAGGAGATGCAATCAACAGTCAACCAATCAGCACAGGAATGCTTCTGATGCCTTGAATCAATCAGCCAGATAAGAACAGTGTCGCTATCAGACACAAAGGAACAGGAGCACACACCTCTTTCAAGGTGAAGGAAAAAAGGGAAGGTTTATTTTCTGACTCCTATATTTATAGTTTTAAAAAGGTGACAGAGGATTGGAGGGTGACAGTGACACCTCTCCAATGACACTGGCTACAACAACAGTCCATCAATTCTCTCCTCCTCCATCAAAGGAATGTGAACAACAAGTTATTTACAAGAAAGTGCGTGATAAAGTTCCTTAGAAGAATGTCAACATCAGAAGGCCTTGAGAATCTTAAAAAAAACAGGGTGACATCTCACCCTTTTCTGTTTAAAAAAAAGAAAAAAGGAAAAGAAAATGAACAATGCAAAAAGGAAGCATGAACGATGTTCAGTGTCCATTTGTAGAGGAATCATCTGAGTGATCACTCTCATCATCTGCATCCGAGTCATCATTCAATGATTCATCCGCCTGATGCCTTTCAGGTTGGTCACGGTTTCCATCCTGCTCGTTGGCTGGATTCTGCCTCTGCGGTCGCAGGTCAGGGCGAACACATTTCGAAGGTACCCGGCGTACCCCAGTATCTGTGGATACACAAGCATACCCGCGCCCCAAAGCGATAAGGTCATAGGGACCTTCCCACTGTTTGGTGACTAAATTCCGCACCTGAACCTTTGCCCGAGGCTGATGTGCCTCATCCGCAGCCTGCAACGAGAGATGGTGATTCAAAATGACAGGGTTCAAAATGACACTGAGTTCTGTGGCACAGTGAGATGATTAATTGTGCACAAAGCTTTTGCCAACCGACTGTGCGGGGTTTCACCCTGCATTCCCCGTTTTTGTTTTTGAAGAACTCGCTTCAGAGTACCATAAGCGTGTTCCACAATAGCCTGACCAGTCGGAGAATGAGGGATACCAAACTTGTGCGAGACACCCCACAATTGCAGGAACTGCCGCACCTTTTGCGATGCGTAAGCAGGACCATTGTCGGTTTTCACAGCAGAAGGTATGCCCAGAACGGCAAAGGCCTGCCTCCAGTGGGCGAGGACATCATGGGCTTTCTCCCCAGTGTGAGCCGAAGCCCACATCGCAGAGGAGAACGTGTCCACCGTGACATGCACATACTTAAACCGGCCAAACTCGGCAATCTGGGTGACATCGGTCTGCCAAAGCTCCAAGGCCCTAAGGCCTCTGGGGTTTACCCCTGCTGGCAAAGGCGGAGCAAGTGCGTGGCAGTCATCACACGACTCAACAATGTCACGAGCCTCAGTTGGCGTCAGCTGAAACTGCTTCTGCAGGGTATGTGCATTTTGGTGGAAAAAACCATGTGATGCCTTGGCCTGCGCGAGTGTATCAGGCTGAGGCGCCACCCACGCTGGGTTAGCCAACTTGTCAGCCCTCGTGTTACCTTCCACAATAAAGCCTGTCAAATGGGTGTGACTCCTCACATGCAGAACATAAAAAGGATGAACCCGGGCCTGAATGGCACACCACAAGGTCTTCAGTAAATGGAACAAGGCAGGATTACTGACCTCCTTCAAAACTGAATGACCCAACCGCTGTGCGACATCAGCCACATAGGCGGAATCTGTGACCAAGTTGAAAGGTTCCTGGGAAAATTTCTCAAATGCCATGACAGCAGCCCTCAATTCAACCAATTGGGCTGACCCATCCTGATGGCCTTCCAGAACCTGCCACTCAGATCCATCCCTCCAGGTAACAATGGCCTTTCCTGTTTTCCCTGAACCGTCAGTGAAGACGGTGGGTCCTTGCATAGATTCCTGACTATTTTTGGGCTGCAAAGAAATTTGTGTGGACTTTGCCATATGCAGCAGCCTATGGCTGGGCAGATGATAAGTGATCTGCCCTGAAAAATTTTCCAGAGCACTATGCAGGGACACACTGTTTGCAAAGCTCCAGTCAAAATCCTCCCGTTGCACCGGGAGTATGATCTTTGCAGGATCCGCACCCATCAATTGCAAACACCGTTGCCGGCATTTGATTATCAAACGAGCAATCAGCTCAAACAATGCAGTTGCTGTCTTCTGCGGCTGATGGGACAGGAAGACCCATTCCAGAACGTGCAAGGAATCAGACCATTTGTCATTCCATTGGCCAATGATGCCTGTGGGATATGAACCTGGAGTGGTGACGAACACAGTGACATCAACGGAGGGATCAATGCGATAAACTTGGCAAGCTGAAACAGCTCGCTGAACCACCTCCAACGTCTCACGTGCCTCAGGGGTCAGTGTGCGAGGTGACTTTAAATCAGAGTCTCCTTTCAACAAATCATACAGAGGAGACAGCTGCGCGTCGGTTAGTCCCAAATATGGACGTAACCAAGTGATGACACCTACCAATTTTTGAACATCATTCAGTGTCTTCACAGAATGCACAAATTGCACCTCTTGGTGACGGATCATCCGTTCCAGAATTTTTACCCCCAAGTACTTCCAAGGTGGTTGTTGTTGCACCTTTTCTGGAGCCACCTGCAGTCCATGAGCATGCAAAGCATCGAGCAACCGAGGCTGAATCCTCAGCAGTTCATCCTGGGTGGATGCTGCCACCAAAATGTCGTCCATATAATGATACAGACGTGCATTAGGAAACTGCTTGCGAACTCCAGACAAGGCACGGGCCACATACCACTGGCATATGGCAGGAGAATTGCGCATTCCCTGAAGCAATGTCCTCCATTGATATCCCTGTGCAGGCTCAGCCTCATTAATTGCTGGCACCAAGAAGGCAAACTTCGGTCTGTCATCGGGATGCAAAGGAATTGTAAAGAAACAATCCTTCAGATCCACAATGAGGACCGGCCAGTCTGCAGGAAGCATGGTAGGTGATGGCATGCCCACCTGCAATGTTCCCATGCTTTCCATCACAGCATTAATCTTTCGGAGGTCCTGCAACAACCTCCATTTCCCAGATTTCTTTTTTATACAGAAGACAGGAGTGTTCCAGGGACTGGAAGAAGGTTCCAAATGGCCCTGGTCCAGCTGCTCCTGCACCAGATTTCGAAGGGCGTCCAATTTATCTTTAGGAAGGGGCCACTGCTTTTCCCACACAGGTTTGTCCACCAGCCACCGTATAGGAGGCGTTGGACACTTTTCGCCCTTCACTGCAGTGGCCCCCATCAAAAATCCGTCCCGATGCGCACCCCCCAGACAGACAGAACATCCCTCCCCCAAAGGTTGACAGGAGTAGAAGTAACATGAGGCCTAACCCAGGCCATCTGTCCCTCCGGGTTCGTGACCAGCACAGGCCGCTGGCTCACATAGCATTGCGCCGTCCCTCCCAGGCCTGCGACAGACGTCCCCACCGGATCCAAGGGCCACTCAGGGGGCCAGGCGGCTAGGGAGAGAACCGTGACATCAGCACCGCTGTCGAGAAGCCCGCGGAGGTGGAATTCTGACGGCGCCACACCAGGAACAGACAGGGTACACAGCATCTCAGGACGGTTCTTGGTCAGGATGGCAGTCCAGTGAACTTGAGGCGGCCCGGTGGATCCAAAGCTGCCTGCTCCACGTGACTGGTCAGCTGCCCTGCAAACAGAGGACTTAAAAGGCACAAGTTGAGCGAGCCGCGTCCCTTTCGGGATAGTGACGGGGGGGGTGGGTGTGGAGACCATGGCATAAATCTGGCCTGTGAAGTCTGCATCAATAAGCCCCAGGTGAACAATGATGCCCTGAAGGGTGGCACTAGATCTCCCCATAAGGAGAGCACTCATGCCCCCACCCAAAGGGCCAAAGGCATCCAGGGGAACCTTATATATCTCAGAAGAATCTAAGACGACTGTTGCTGTGGTGCAGACATCCACACCTGCGGATCCGCGGGTGCTGGCTGCAAGCCGGCAAAGGAGACCTCCATTGGCTCCGGGGTCTGGAGAGAAGCTTGTGTCTGGGCGCATCCCTCCTGCGCGCTCCGCCTGACGTTTCCCGAGCCCGGCAGGGCCTGGCCGTTAACGTGAACAGTCGCCTTGCAAACATTAGACATGTGATTCGGCCTACCACACCGACCACACAAGAACACGGGGAATTTGACCTTCTGCGCTTTCTTCCCTCACTTCTTGCCAGCCTGAGCAGTCCCCTGCTGTGGCCGTTTGCCCTGCGGCACCGCCCAAACCGGCTGCACAGTGGCAGCCACAGCGGCCAACTTCCAACCCGAGGGAACGATGTCTGCACAGGCCTCCGCCATCTGGGAGATAGTAGGGACACCAGGCAGAGCCACTATGACCTTCCTACAAGCAGCATTGCAATTACACTTGACAAGGTTTGCAATTGTAACGCTCCTAGCCAGAGGATCAGGCACCTGCCTTTCCACAGACGCAATCAGCCTCGCCGCAAATTCCATGAAAGGCTCATCATCCCCCTGGACAATGGCCGAAAATGGCTGCTTCAGATCAGTCATCTCCAGGGTCTGGACAATTGCTGCCATGCCCAGTGTGTGGCACTGGTCAAGCACAAGGGGATCAAATCCAACCTGCCCCTGAACATTCTCATAATGCCCTGTCCCCATTAGCATGTCAGCAACAACCCCATGCCTACGGTCCTGCTGCCCCAGTGCAGCATTTTGCACCACTGCTTCGGCTGCAAAACGAGCCCACTTGGTCTCAAAAACACCAAATTGCACAGGGTCAAAAAGAGAGTGTGCCACACGACGGAGATCATGAGGCGTTAACACCTCCGTATCAATCCTCCGGAGAATCTGCATAACTTCAGCAGACCCCAAACCACGCTGAGCAACTGCTTCGCGGAGTTCCTTCTCCAGCTTATATGAAAGGGGTTCATAGGTGTTGTGAGCAACGCCCCTGATCACAGGGAAAGCCTGGGGACCCCTTGGCAAAGCCACCGCATCTGCTGTGTCCTGGCCCTTGGGCCCCACGGGGACGAGGGATGATTGACTGGGAGCCAGGACAACACCACTCGCCCCCGCGCCCCCTGCAGCACCGGCAGAGCCAGAGGAGCTTACTCCACGACCTGCAGATGCCGCGAAGAGGCAGGCTCATTCATCTCGTCCGTCTTGGTTTTTGCCTCTCGCCAGAAACGCTCGGGGTACTTCGGCCGCACAGTCACCGGACACGCAGGAAGCGTCCAAAGATTTGATGAGAAGGCGCCATGGCCCCGAGCAGCCACCGGCCTCCCACTAGCCGTGTCAGCAGTTGCGCTAAAGGTAAATACCTCAGCGCCCTGCCTTGCTGCAGCTCCGGCAGGGGACGGCTCGGTAGACGCAGGTGCCGGCACAGCCCGCAAATCTGGCACGGGCCGGGACGAGACCTGCGCGGGGGCCCCAGCCCCCGACGCGGGGGGGGGGGGCGGGATGCCGAGAGAGGCACGGCCCGTGGAGCCGCATCTCTGCGGGGCGGCACAAGGGAGCCGGGCAAGCCCCCTAAGAGAGCCCGCCCCAAGCCGCAAGACTCCACAGCGGGCACCGCCCCCACCGAGCGAAGAGGGGCGGGCTGCCCGCCGACCGGAGCGGGGATGGACGGCGCAGCGACCGACGACCCGCCCCCGGCCGCCTTTACCGACTGCGCATGCCCAGCACGCTGCACAGACCCAGAGACGGGTGACGCCCTGCCCCCAGTGTCCTCCACCGACTGCGCTTGCCCCGCAGGCTGCGCAGGCCCAGAGATGGGCGAAGCTGCCTCCCCCACTGAGGAGCCCGACTCGGGGGCATGAGAGCCCACCCTTGCCGCGCTCAGGGGGAACGTGGTGGATACACCGCAATGTGGACACAAGGTCATCACAGAATCGGACTCAAATCGAGGCGGAAGCTGACCCTCCAACGCTGGGAAGGCACAAAGAGAGGCCAACCCATCCCCCGCACAGGACACACCGTCCTGTAGCGCGGAGGGGGATTCTATGTCACAGAGAAGATCACCTTCCCCCTCCTCCACGTCCGAGACAGAAGGGCTTCCCTGGGAACTCCGAGGAGAACAAGAACTAGAACCCCGCCAGATCTCCTCACATCTTTTCCATTGAATCAACAGAGACCCGACATCCTGAGTGCAATCATCAAAGAGAGCTTCCATGAGACAGGCCCCCACGAGAGACCATTCCTCCCTCGAGAACACCTTCCCAGGGACCGAAAAGAAACCCCGCTCTCGGGCCCAGAGAATCAATCTTTCAAAATCATCCCAGGAAACAGAAACCTGTCTACACTCCAGAACCGCCTTCCAGAGTTCCAAAATGAGGGAATATGAGGGAATCCTCCCCGACACGCAGAGAGGTTGCCATTGACCCTAGAATAGTAGACAAAGCACCACGGGGGGGGGGGGGGGGGAGGTGGGTGAACACCTCACCAAACTTGCTCACTGTCCGCTTCTTAGCCTAGGCTGCAATACACTTCGGCGGTCACCAGATGTTGCTATCAGACACAAAGGAACACGAGCACACACCTCTTTCAAGGTGAAGGAAAAAAGGGAAGGTTTATTTTCTGACTCCTATATTTATAGTTTTACAAAGGTGACAGAGGATTGGAGGGTGACAGTAACACCTCTCCAATGACACTGGCTACAACAACAGTCCATCAATTCTCTCCTCCTCCATCAAAGGAATGTGAACAACAAGTTATTTACAAGAAAGTGCATGATAAAGTTCCTTAGAAGAATGTCAACATCAGAAGGCCTTGAGAATCTTAAAAAACCAGGGTGACAAACAGCAACCAGAGATCAGAGAAAAATAGGGACCCAGGAAAAAGGATCAATAAGATCTTTTCAAAAGTGGGTGAAAAGAAGAGCAGTTAAGAAAGGTCTTTTTCTTTGCTTCCAGGACCTGTTCCATCTAGATAGGGAAAACCTTGCTAAAATTATCCTTAATGACATAGAGTGTTTGTCCTGTGAAATCCCACCCATTGAACATTTTCAGTTTTAAAAGCCAGATGGGAAAAACCCAGAACATTTGATAGCCTTGGGAACTTCCAAATTAATGGGAAAGCCCACAATAGTGCTTTCAGAGAATTAATTGCAGCAAAAGAAATGGAGAAAAATGGGCAGCAGATGAGCAAAAACTCGGCTCCCAGTTTGGGATAACTCTAAGAGACATCAAGAAGATGGATCCAGAGTACTCCTGGACCACGGAGATCTTCAGTTTATGGTTACCATCAGGAATAATCCCAGACACGGTGAGGGGTTGCAGGACTGTTTTGATTCCTAAGTCAACCAAACCAGAGCCCCTAAAGGACATTGACAACTGGAGGCCCATCCCGATTGGTTCCATCTTGCTAAGACTATTCTCTGGGATTTTAACAGCCAAACTGACCAAGGCTTGCCCCCTCAGCCCAAGGCCAAGAGGCTTTATAAGAGCAGTGGGATGCTCTGAAAACCTGAAACTGCTGCAAATCATCATTCAGTCAGCAAAAGGAGAACACAAACCCCTGGGTGTTGTATTTGTGGACATGGCCAAGGCTTTTGACACCGTAAGGCAGCAGCACATTCTACATGCCCTACAGCAAAGGGAAGCAGATCCCCACATCATCCATTTGGTGAGCAATATTGTGAAAAAAGTTTTTGTGATTTGTGTCAATCAGCAATGGAATCAGCAAATGCTTGTATCTGCTGTGTGGAAAATGGATGCATTCCTTGGGATAGATACAAAGAAGGCTTTTGAAACTTTCTATAGCCAAATAAAGCTTTGAAATAGGGGAAGTATGGTAAAGTAAAGAGATGAGGTAGCAAGATGGCTGATGTTTAGAATAAAATAGAGGAAGTTGTGGTAAAGCTAAGGGGACTGTAATGCGACTAAATGCTTATGTATAATAAAAAGCTGAACAAAATCATGTAGCAGACAGCGGTGAAGGGGCCTCCCTCCAGACGAGCACAAGAAGGACAGGAAGCCAACAACCACCTGGAAAGATGATGAAAATGCTGATTCCAGCTTATTGATATTTACTCATTAGTACTAACCAAGCACATTGGAAAATGCTTTGTAAGCTTCAAAACAGTATTTATACTTTACTGAATTTGTAAGTGGTGTTTGCCGTGAGTGGAGCAGTGACTCCCTGGCCCCCCAGCACTGCTTGCTTGCCTTGTTTCAAATCAAAGATATAGAAATAAAATTCGCATTGACTATTGAAATTTTATGTATTAGTATGATCCTTGTCACATGCCAGCACACCCAGTATGGTCCCCGAATAATCTCAGTTACTTTCAAGGACTCCCAGGATGGTCCCAGTTGCCTCCAGCTAGATCAACCCAGTCAGTCCCAGTATGATGCCATTTGCTCCCAGTGTGCTCCCAGTCACCCCCAGTCCAGGGATGATGTGCATGGTGTGTTCCCAGTCACTCTCAAACACTGCCAGTGTTAATCCAGTCACTCCCAGTACGATCCAGAGATGAGCCCAGTGTGGTCCCAGTTGCTGCCAGTATGAACCACTTGTGCCCCACACGGTTCCACTCGCTCCCTTTCACCTGACTTTTCTTCCAGTCTCTCCCAGTCTTTCCCAGTGTATCCCAGTTCCTTCCAGCATATTCCCAGTCCCTTGCAGCATGATCCCAGTTCATCCCAGTAGAAGCCCAGTTGCTTCCAATGACCCCCAGCGTGCACCCAGTCACTCCCAGTTCCTACCACTTGCTCCTGGCATGATCCTAGTGGCTCACAGCTGCTCCTGGTCACCCAGAGCATGATCCCACTCGCTCCCAGTATATGCCATTTGCCCCCAACAGGGTCACAATTGCACCCAGCAGGCTCCTACTCAGTCCCTGTATGATCCCAGTATGATCGCAGTCTCCTCAGTGTGATCACAGTCTCCCCCGGCATGGGTCCATCTCCTCGCAGTACGATCCCAGTATGATGTCAGTACAAACCCAGTACAATTTCAGTCACTGCCCGTATGATCCCAGTACAGCCCAGTCCCTGGCAGTGCTGCCACTCCTGGGATCCCCCAGGCCTGTGTGCGTTCTCGCCTGGCGGATGTGCCGAGAGAAGCCCCAAGGGCTGGCAGTGGCCAGGCAGGGTCCGCAGCAAGGCCCAGTTTGGATGTGCAGCCCCCAGTTTGCCCAGTTTGCCTCTCCTTTGGCCCGGGCCGGCTTCCCCCCACCCGCAGCAGCTGGGAGCAGCCGAGAGCCCCGCGCTGCCCATCCCGACCTGTCCTGGCTCCATCGCCGCTCCTGCCACGGGCTGCGAGGGCTGCGGGAACGGGGCACCGAGGGTGTGGCTGCTGCTGGGGGAGGAGGAGGAGGGAGGGAAGGGGTGGGGAGAAGGGGGAGAGCGAGAAGTGATGAAAGTAGGAGAAGGAGGTGGGCTTAGGGAGGGGGTGGAGAAGAGATGGAAGAGGAGGAGCGGGAGGAAGAGGAAGAGGAGGGACAAAGGAGGATCAGGGAAAGCAGAAGAAACCACGTGGTCGAGCCCTGCCTGAATTCGCAGCCCCCACCTGTGGGATCATCGCCCCCCTGCCCCACATTGCGCAGGTGAGTGGGGAGGGGGAGCTCAGCCAAGATATCCCAGGGGGTCCCTGGGTTGGGTTTTTTGGGGGATGTTTGGAGAATGAAGAAGTCCAAGGCTGAACGGAAAAGGCCCCTCGGAGGGACATCGGGGGGACATTGGGGGGTGGAAGCTGCCAGCAGAGGCAGCCTGGAGGAGCAGAGCCCTGTGTCCCTTGGATTTTCTGCACTCCAAAGTAGAGAAAAGTGGGAGAGGGGACCCCAGAATCCCTAAACCCCACCAGCATCCGTAAATGGGGAGATGGAAAAGGGGGGATCTTTTTGATTCCTGGGACTCCCAGCAGCCTGGGGAGGGTGGGGACCAAGTAGACAGGGGACCCCCCAATAAAGCATGACCCACGGCAGCTGGGACAGGGGGGCAACCCACAAACACCGAAGGGTAGAGACCAGAGACACGGAACTCCTGGGAAGCATTTTCAGGGCTGAATCTTGGTGTTTTGGAGGTTTTTATGGGGCCCAGTTGCCGGTGACTACTAAAGATGGACTTGGGCAGAGGGACCTTCAATCTCAATGTGCTCATCCCTTGTTTTTCCTGAACCAGAATGTTCCATTCCCAATCGTTGGTGGCATGGAGGAGAAGGCTGTGAGGAAGATGGAGATGCCTGTCTTAGGTTGCAAGATGTAGCTGGGGGTTTGTCATCAATTCCCATCTGTTAGACGTGGGGCAGGTATCATCTGTTAATTGAGCAGTTTCCTTTATCTCTTCTACAACCAATCCTCCCTCTGGGAAATATCTTCTCCTAATAGGCCATTGAGTGTCACTGCCTGACTGATAAAAATTCCATCATCCCATTGGGAGATGCTCTGCCCAGGGGGAGGAGCCAAGCAATCCTATCTGGATATAAGCTCAGCCTTGGGACCCCAGAGCCAGCCTTTCCCACTGGATTCTCAGAGAAGCAGCTTTCTTCTCCACAGAATTCCCAGAGGAAGACCAGACCCAGCAACACCACTGGACCTTCAGAGGAAAACTCCACCCTTCTACAGGAACCCAACAGAACCACACTTGTCACTTCAGGAGTTCTGCAGCCACCATTTAATAGGACTGCTACCAGCACCCTGTCCCACAGGGTGTCAGGTCATATTCTGACTTGGTGAGTGGGTTTTTTTTTGTACATCTGCATTTGTATTTCTAAATTTTTCCTAGTCAATAACTGTTATTCCTAGTCCCATATTTTTGCCTGAGACATCCTTAATTTCAAGATTATAATAATTCAGAGGGAGAGGGTTTACATTTTCCATTTCGAGGGAGGCTCTTGCTTCCCTTCGCAGACACCTGTCTATTCAAACTGAGACAATGCCCCAGGACACCCAGGCAGTTGTGGAGGAAGTCAGTGCCCCTTTCCCCCTCTCTCCTGCTCCATCTCCCAGCCCAGCACGGCCCCCAGCTGCAGGACAACCCCACTGCCAACATCATCCTGCCGGGGAATCATTGGGGGGATCTCCTTCTCCTTCCCTTGGGCACAGAGGCAAATCTCATCCTGTCCTTGTCCTTCCTCCCCCAGACAAGAGGCCGAGGATGGAGACCAGGAAAGAAAAATCCCTGCAGCAGAACCTCATGGAAGAGGCCATTTTGAGCAGCTCTACTGCACAAGAATCCAATGGGAAGGAAAAGTCCCAGAGGTCCCACAGGAGGAGGGGCACCAAACCCAGCCCAGGGTGCTCTGGGGACGAAAGACCCACCCTGTGCCAGGAAGGTGGACAGAGCTTCAGCCAGGGCTCAAAGCTGGTGGTCCATGGGCAGCTTCATGATGGGGAGAAGCCCTACAAGTGCTTGGAGTGTGGGAAGAGCTTCAGCCGGAGCAATCACCTGATCCGCCACCAGATGATCCACACCGGAGAATGGCCCTACAAATGTGGGGAATGTGGGAAGGGCTTCAGCTGCAGCTCCGACCTGAGTGTTCACCAGAGGATCCACACCAGGAAACTGCCCTATAAGTGTCCTGAGTGTCAGAAGGGGTTTCGGATCAGCTCCCATCTCATCCTGCACCAGCGGATTCACACAGAGGAGAGGCCCTTCCGCTGCCCTGACTGTGGGAAGGGCTTCAAGCAAAACTCCCACCTCGTCATCCATCAACGCATCCACACTGGGGAGAAGCCCTATGAATGTTCTGAGTGTGGGAAGAGGTTTCAGACCAGCTCCCATCTCCTTCTGCATGAGCGGATTCATACAGAGGAGAGGCCATTCCGCTGCCCTGACTGTGGGAAGGGCTTCAAGCAAAACTCCCACCTTGTCACCCACCGGCGCATCCACACTGGGGAGAGGCCCTACGAGTGTCCCCAGTGTGGGAAGAGCTTCACCCAGAGCTCTCACTTGACTGAACACCAACGAGACACCAGTGAGGGAAGCCCTGTAACTGCCCCAACTGCAGGAAGAGCTTTGTGCACTGCTCCAGCATCATCCCCCCTTGAAGAATCCACGTTGGGGAGAACGCTGGTGGTCCACGTTAAGTGTGATCCTAACTGGGAAGACACCTGTCCCTTTTCCTACCCCTGCCAATGACATGATGTGGGATCGAAGAACATGAGGGTCTGGCTAGTGCCATGTCATTACAGTCTCTTCCACTTCAGGTCAATGCCAGAGGCAGGAAAGGGACTCTCTCCCCTGGAGAGAAGGGTGTCCTTTCTTGGTAGGAGGAAATATGTGGCTGGGAAGAGACAGTCAGTGGTGTTGTAGTTTTCCCTGCAAATAGTTTTTCTGATCCCTTCTGTTATCAATGTTGTTGCTGTTTCTGATTGTTCCTTATCTGGTTGCTCTTCCCAATAAATTGTTCTTACCCCAGCCTGGGATCTTTTGTGCTTTCCATGGGAGGTCGGAGGGCAGCGAGCGGCAGCACTGTTTTACCGGGGCAGGAAATTGGGCAATCCCACTCCTGGACCCCGGCCCGTGGACACCGAGCATCCCAGCTGGTCCCAGCCCCGGTGGCCATGGCAAAAGCTTTGGGAGCGGATCCCTATCTGGGGCTGTGGGAACCTCTTCCCTCTGGTGCCCTGGGACAGGAGTGGAGGGAATGGCTGCAGCCAAGTCGGGGCAGGCTCAGGTTGGATGTCAGGAAAAGGTTTTTGCCCAGAGGCTGCAGGAGCCCTGCCCAGGATCCCCAGGGAAGGATCGCAGCTCCAGGGCTGTCTGAGCTCCAGCAGCATTTGGACAGCGCTGCCAGGCCCAAGCTGGCATTGTTGGGGTGTCCTGTGCAGGGCCAGCAGTTGGACTGGAGGATCCTGATGGGTCCCACCCAGCTCAGCCAATTCTGTGGTTCTGGGATTCCATGGGCATGGGGCTGCAAATGGTTGCCATGGCAACAGAACTCTGGCTCCAAACCTGAGCTGGTGTCCATGGCAACCACCCTTGGGATGGAGTCTCCATGGAGCTTCAAGGGGACTGACCATAGCAACAGGGGGCTGGTGATGGTTGCCATGGAAACTGGCCATAGCAACAGTGGGCTGGGGATGATTGCCGTGGAAACTGTCCAGCGCAATGGGTTCTGGTGATGCTTGCCTGCTGAGGAACTGAGTTGCCACAGCCACTCGAGGGGTTCCATGGGAGTCACCCTGATTTTTTAAGATTTTCTGAGATATTGACATTCTTGTAGCGAACTTTCTCACACACTTGCTGTAAATAACTCATTGTTTTGCATTCCTTCATGGCCGAGGAGAAAGTGGATGGAGTCTTGGTTTGTCCAGTGTCATTGTAGAGGTGGCACTGTCACCCTCCAATCTACTGTCACTCTTGGGAAACTATAAATGTTGGAGTCAGAAAATAAATTTCCCTTTTTTTTTTCACCATGAGAAAAGCGGTGTGCGCTTGTGTTCTTTCGTGTCCTATAGTAACATATGGGGATATTCCAAGAGTCTCCATGTCGCAGACATTTTTCGTGAAAAATCCTTTCTTAGGATTTTTCCTTGCTGGAGCTGAGAGGTTTCAGCAGCAAATGTAAACAATTATTATCTGCTGCTGTGGAATGCAACAGGTCCACCTGTGATTGGTCCCCGCAGATGTTTGGATCTGCTGACCACTCACAGGCAGGACTGTTATCGATCTCTGCCGAGACAGAGATCTTTGTTTATTCATTCTTTCTATCTCCTTCTTAGCTTAGCCAGCTTCTGAAGAAGCTCCTTTCCTTTCTATCTCTATGTAGTATAGTTATAATGTTATATATATATATATCACAATATAATAAATCAAGCCTTCTGATCATGGAATCAAGATCCTGTCTCTTCCATCCATCTAAAAACCCCTCTGACCACCGACAACATCTCCAGGCTGTTCAAGTGCTGGAATGTCACACACAGAGACAAGGGCTCCATGGAGACCTCCCAGGGATTTGTGGGCATGGGAAAGAGCCCTGTGGTCAGAGGCAGTCACGGCCACTCCATGGTGACATCCCAGGGACCTTGGGCTGCAAAGGCACTGATCTGTCACAGGCACTCACAGGGACTCCACACTGACATCCCAGGAGTCCCCAGGCTGCCAAAGAGCCGGGATGTCCTAGACACTCACAGGGGTTCCTGTCATGGGCACAGTGGGAGCTTCAGGCAAAAGCTGTGTTTCTTTATTGGAAAAACTCCTGCTGAGTCATGAGGTGGAGAAATGACATCCAGCAGCCACCACAGAACCCCGAAAACCCTGCAGGACCCCTAGACTTCTACACTTCCTTCACAGAGAGGAGACTGGGAGTGGCTGGATCAAATCCCAGCCCCAGACATTGACATAGGTGCAAATCATTGGACAGGTGGAACTGAGCTTTAATGTAACTTGTCCCACACGATTAATGATGTAGAAGTCTACCAGGTAGACTTATAGAAATACAGCTCTGATTGATTCTGATCATGATTAGACAGAAAGATCTTGATCAGAGTTATTTTCTCCACAGCATTGGAGCTCTAACCATTAGAATATTCTGCTCTAGGCAGCAGTTTTGAAGTCAACAGGGCCTTGCTGGAGTTGCTGGAGCCCATTGCAGGCAGAGCCTCCTGTTCCAGGTTGCACAAACCTCTTGCTCTTGGACAATTCCTGGGATGGTGCATCCACTTCTCTGGAGAAACAGCTGCAGTTTTGTTCCACTCTCATGGGACAGCCTGGGCTGCACAGGGCACAGGGATGGGCAGCAGCTGCAAGACAGAGCCAACTCCTGCAGCACTTTGGCCAGGGCTGCTGGCCCTGGGGCCAGAAGGGACAAGTGACCCTTGCAGGCCTGGGGCCTCATTGCCTCCTTGTCCCTGCTCAGCAGCCTGGCAGGGGCCGCCCCATGCTCCTGCCCTTGGCATTGCACATCCCCACATGCCAGCTCCCCAGGAAGAGCCCTGAGCACTGAGGGAGGGACAGGATCTGTCTGGCCAGGGGCTGGGGCTCAGGCCTTGGCCCTTTGCATTCCTGAAACACATCCAGGTGTGCTCAGCACAGAGACACCTTTCCCTTGCTTGTCCCTGCCTGTCATCAGTGCTTCCAGGGCTCTGCTCTACTTGGAACCTGGGGGCAGTTTCACATGAGTTGCGTCCCTCAGTGGGATCCATTAGAAGTTAATCAAAGTTTGGACTTCAATTGTGAGTTTGAATTCTTCAGAAGTTTATTGAGCGCACTCTGAGGTGCTGAGTCTGATGCAAACACCACCAAAGCCTTGAGAGGGTCATTGAAGTCCTTGTGCTGTTTCTGTGCTGCTGAGCTGGGCCGGGCTGCTGGCTCAGTGTGTCCTAGGTTACAATATAAAAATGTCTTCTATTCCCATGCTCAAGGGCTGCTGAAACCAGGATGGATGTTGTTTATTTCCTTATCTCCTGTTAATGAGTCCATCAATGTCTCCCCTCACAGAGATAACTTCCTCTGGGAGCCATTTCTGTTTATTGGGTAACCAAGGACCCCCTCATGACTCAGAACGATTTCAGCCCATTGTGAGATGGTCTGCCCAGGGAGGAGGAGCTAAGCATCCCCACCTGGATATGATCTGGGCTTTGGGACAGAGCAGTCAGTCTTTACACTGGATTCCCAGAGGAACAGCTGCCCTTACCCACAGGTTTCCAGAGGACAAGAGCTACCAGATGGTTTCTATAGATCACAACCTCAACAAGACCATTTCACCTGGACTGCTACCACCCCCCTAACTAGCAGGGTGGCAGGTTGTATTTTGACTCTGTCACTGATTTTTCTTTTGTGTTATTGCATATATATGGTTTTATCCCTTTTCCTGATAAACTGTGCTTCTGACTTGGAATCTCTTACTGGTTTTGCTTTGAAACCAGAACACAGAGGCATCTCCTGGCAAGGGCAGCGCTGCAGAGAGACAGCTCTGGCCAGGAGCAGCTCCTGTGCACAGCCCAGCAGGGCTGGGGCACTGCCAGGGCCCCTCAGGGACACCAGCAGGGCACAGCCTGAGCTCACAGGGGCTCAGCACTGCCAGGGGCTGTGGCATGGCCCAGAGGGGGCTGTGTCACAGCAGCACCTCTGTGGCTGTGTCATAGAGGCACAGAGCAGCTGTGATGTCAGCAAGGGGCAGTGTGACAGCACAGAGTGGGCTGTGTGAGGTCATTGAGCAGCTAAAGCATCATAGAGGGCCCTGTGTGACATCACAGAGGTGGCTGTGACATCATAGAGTATTGAGTGAGGCCTTATAGCAGACTCTACCATCATGGAGGGTGGCTCTGTGACATCAGAGTGTGGGTTGTGACATCACTGGCTGTCTGACTAAGATCACAGAACAGGCTCTGACATCTTAGACTGTGACATCATTGCGTGACTTTGTGACATCACAGTGTCTTCTGTGATGTCACAGTGCAGCTGTATGTCATCACAGAGTGATATCCCAGCATTGGCTCAGGGACATTACAGGAGGCTGTGTGACACCAAAGATGGCTGTGTGACATCATAGAGGACTGTGTGACATCACAAGGGAACTTTGTGACATCCCAGTGTGGGCAGTGACATCAAGGGTGGCTGTGTGATGCCACGGAAGACTGTGTGACATAACAGGTACAATGTGACATCACAGGAGCTGTGCGACATCACAGAGATGGCTGCGTGACATCACAGGGGCAGTGTGAGGTCACTGGGGAGGTCACTCTGCCCCGGCCCCCCTCACAGCTCCCCCAGAGCAGTCCAACCCTGCTCGTGCATCCCCCAGAGCAGTCCAACCCTGCTCGTGCACAGTGGGGTCCCCTGTCCCCCCGGGTCCCCCCGCCCCCGGCCCTGCAGCCTCCCCCAGAGGATGTTCCACGAGATCGACCCCAGAGCCTGACACGGGGATGGGGGGCCAGGGCCCTGGGGGTGGCACAGGGGGACAGGGACCCCCCGGCAGCATCCCCGTGTCCCCCAGGGCCAAAGCCTGGGCCAGGGCTCCTTCACCCTGCTACCAATGAGGCCTTGAGAGCGCTGAAAAAATCCCTAGCAAGGGAGCAGATAAAACCAGATTTAATATCAAGGTGTAGTAAATGCCACAAGCCTTGCCAAGGCACCGTGGAGGCTTTAACAATAAGAATGCTGACACAGCAGCACAGAAGTGTTCCAACCCCAGACTAGCAATGTATCTTCTTACCCTTATAAAGAAAAAACCCTATTAACCCTTCTATTGGTCACTTGTAAACTCTCTAACCTGTGCCCATTGGTCAAGTTTGGAGCCTGGCCAAGGGTATAAAAGTAGCTTACTGTACCCTACTAACTCGGAAGAAGAAGAACTGGGCCCTTTCACCTACTCCTGAATAAACCATCCCGTGGAACAGCCGGCGTCTCTCTTCTCCTCTCTCTGCCTCTGCCCGGGGAAGCCAAGCCTAGCAGCAGCTGAAATCCTGAGAGCTGAAATCACTATACAGAACTGATATCACTCTGCAGGCTGGAAGGCTCCCCCGTGGCTCGGGTCCAAGCGGGCTGGACTCCGGAAGTCTGTCCTTTCCTGGGATAGATGTCTCGGGCCAACGCTGGCTACTAAGACCCCCCGAGGCTTCAATATCAAGGGACAGCAGCACAAAATTCCTTGGCAGGAGTCACTCTGCTCCTGACTGGACACTTCAGGCACACCAGGGAAACAAAGCAAAAACAAAACAAAACAGAATCCCGGCAGTCAAACCAGAAATGAACCAAAACCAGGCCTTGACTGATACTTTAGACTTCAGCATTTAGCAAAAGAACAGCACTTGACAGTATTTAACCTTACTTGTAACCTAGGACTTAATGATTTCACAGTGGAATAACACATAACAATATTCAACTTAGCTAGTAACTTATATTAAACTTCACTACTTAGCAAAAGACCAACTCCTAGCAGCACTTAGCTTACAGCTTGTGACTTAACCTTGCTTACAGGCCTGACTGGCTCAGTTATCCAAGGCACTCAAGCCCCTCAGAGAGCAGCATTTCTGCCACATTTCCCCAGCACGGGCACTCCTATGCGCACACAGACACCAAGAGTCAGTGCAAGACACCTGTGAGCAATTCCCCTGAGGGCAGGAAATTCTCACTGTGCATCCTTTGGCATCTCCCCAGCAGGTGAAACGTTGAGCCTGGAGAGTGGGTGGATCAGCCCAGGCTCTGTCGTTGTTGGGGATCCCCGAGTGCAGCAAACAGGAGAGTTCCCGGCTGGGAGAGGCCCCACTCAGAGGGAGTGGCTGGCCCAGGAGAGCTCCAAGGGCTCCTTTTGGAGCGCTGTGTGCAAGGCCCCAAGAGAGGGGCTTCAGTCCCAGCAATGGTTCATCCTGGCCGCACTTGGCAAAACCAGCTTTCTTTGGCAGTGTGAGAACAGGGATGTTGTGCCACGGAGGGAACAAAACCAGTTCCCAGGGCTGCTGCTAAAGGCACCAGGAACTGGTTGTGCAGCAGCAGTGCCTGGAGCAGACAGTGTTTGTGATGAGCTGCAGAGGAGCTGAGCGCAGGGGCTGTTGGCCAAGGCCGAGGCCCAAGGAGCATTTCTCAGCTGGCAGGGCGGCCTGAGAAGGGGAGGGGGGAATGCACCAGCACAGGGTCCATGGAACCAAGGGACCATTGTGACACTGTGGGGCCCTGTGAGACCAAGGGACCATTGTGACACTGTGGGGCACCATGGAACCAAAACACCCTTGTGACATCTCAAGACCTCATAAAACCTGTCGCAGACATTCTTTGTGAAAAATCCTTTCTGTAGGATTTTTCCTGCTAGAGCTGAGAAGCTCAGTAACAAATGTAAACAATTATTATCTGCTGCTGTGGAATGCAACAGGTCCACCCGTCATTGGTCCCCTGTAGATGTTTGGATCTACTGACCACTCACGGTGGAGCTGCTATCGCTCTCTGCCGAGGGACAGACGTTTGTTATTCATTCTTTCTATCTCTTTCTTAGCATAGTCAGCTTCTGAAGAAGCCTTTTCCTTTCCATCTCTATGTAGTATAGTTACAATGTTATATATGTATCATAATATAATAAATCAAGCCTTCTGATAATGGAATCAAGATCCTGTCTCTTCCATCCTCCAAAAAACCCCTGTGACCACCGTCAACAGCTGGTTACCTCGACTGAAAAGGACACTCATCACAGAAGTGGATTCTAGCCAGGAGCTGAAGAACTGAAGATCCTGATTTTGGACTGAGTTCACAGCCAAGGCTGACCACGAGAGAACCTGAAAAGCCTCGAGGAAGATGTATGGAAACACTAGCAGCACCATGCAGCTGGACAGAGAGTGTTGGACACTGTCTCAAGGTACTGTTAGCTTTTCCCCTCCTGAGGATGAGACCATTCATAGTTTGTGGCTACTGCTCTGGAGATTTACTCCCCCAGAGGCTGAGGTTCCATTCTCCCCTTCAGAGGAGAAGCTTATTGCCCTCTGGCAAAAATGGGGTGAAGAGGATGGAATTGCAATTTTTTTGTCCCAGGACATTTATATGATTTTTTTTGTTGGGCAAAGCTTTTTGGTTTTTTTACAAATGTGTTATATGCCCTCGACGTCTTTGTGTGGGAGTGCATGGACTCCATTTTCCAATTTGCTTTGGATCGAGGTTTGCAATATCCTCGGATTTATTTAACATTTAAAGCTCTTTTCCCAGTTTTGGAATGGAGAGCAGCTGTATTTCCCTGGATTGCTAAGTGCAACGGCCTCGCTCCGTTTCCCCTGACTCCAGCTAGAGGAGATCCTTTGGAGGGGGACGAACTACTACTTCTCTGCCCCCCTGAATACAAGCAGGAGGGCCAAATTTCGGCCAGACCCGAGGAAGTTTTTTTCTCTGCGTTTTCGGAGCATGCTCAGATGGAGTCGTCTTTCTCCCCCCCCTTCCCTCTCTATGGGGGATGAAGAGTGGAAGGCGCTGCTCTGGCCAGCCCCGTGCACCCTGCTCCGGCCAGAGCTGCAGGCGGCACCGGTGCACGGGGCCCGCCTCCTGACATTGCGGGGCCGCCCCGACCCGCCCCGCGGGTGCTTCCCCGGCCGGCCCCTCCTGCGGCCGTCCCTCGGGCAGAGGGGTTGCTAGGCGACGGCCTTGCAGCTGAGCCGCCTTCCACCGAGCTGGTTCCCGTAACCGAGGCTGTTGAGACCGGCGCTGAGCCCGCGCGACCCTCGGAGCACTCTGCTGTCCCGCCGCCCCCGGCAGCGGCTACGGCGGCAGCTCCTGCACCCAGCGTGATTTTTCCACCGAGTTCTTCGGGCTGTCCCGGGGCTGCCCCTGCGGGGGGAGCCAGGACAGGGGAACAGGGCATCGGCCTCTCCTTCAGAGGAGGAGGCGTGGCTCGGCAGCTCGCTGTGCGTGCTGCCCGTCTGCCTGCGTTCAAAATCAGCATTCTCGGCGGGTTGGGGGATGTTTTTTCAGGGGTCGCCCCTTGCAGATTGCTATCTCTGCCATCCCTTGCGAGCTTCAGCAGCGAGGGAGCAGTGTATTCCGAAAAGCCTGCCTTTGCTCCCCAGCCCGGAGGGGGTGGGGGTGATGCTTGGAGGCACAGGGCACAGCCGGAAGCAACCATTGCTTTTTTGCTGTGGGGAACAAACATTCCTAGACTCGAGATGAGCAATCTTGGGACAGCTTCTGTCTCCCCACTGCCGGCATGGCTCAGTGATTTTGGGGAGAGGAAGTGTTTGGTCACCTGTTCTGCCCCTGTGGGAATGCAGAAGCTGCCTTGGGGCCTGGGCCTGGGCTGTTTGGCTTGGCTTTTTGGACCAGGGCCACCTCCCGGCCTCCTGTTGGTTTTGGGGGTTTTGCTTTCCCCTTCTGGACCTGGACCACCTTTCTGTGGGCCAGGTCTGGGGTTCCTGATCCTTCCCAGGGCCTTTCTCTGGCTGCTGCTGCTGCTGCTCTTTCCATTAAAAAAAAAAAAAAAAATTAAATTAAAAATAAATGGTTGAAACAGCTGGCAGCAGCTCAAAAGGATTGAAGGGCCAAAAATCAGCCTTAGCCCAAGTTAAGGGCTGTGGCAGGACACACTAGAAGTTGTTTAAATTGTTTGAAATTGTTTGACAACTATTGATGGACTTTTCTGCAAGAAGCTTGTTTCAGGACCAAAAAAGGACTTCCAGATATGTCAAAGAGGAGCATCTTCAGTCCATGAACTTTTCCTGAAACTCAGCTCCTTGGACTCGAATTGTCTTTGCATTGGGTTCTTGCATTTTCTTATATTGTGAGATTGTTTTAGTAATGTGATAGAATTGTATACTCTACAGGTGAAGAAATTCCCTGTGCATTCCATACCAGCATTTTTCTTTTTAATTTAACTAAATAAAGAAAGGTGAGATGTTGCAGACATTCTTTGTGAAAAATCCTTTCTGTAGGATTTTTCCTGCTAGAGCTGAGAAGCTCAGTAACAAATGTAAACAATTATTATCTGCTGCTGTGGAATGCAACAGGTCCACCCGTCATTGGTCCCCTGTAGATGTTTGGATCTACTGACCACTCATGGTGGAGCTGCTATCGCTCTCTGCCGAGGGACAGACGTTTGTTATTCATTCTTTCTATCTCCTTCTTAGCTTAGCCAGCTTCTGAAGAAGCCTTTTCCTTTCTATCTTTTTGTAGAATAGTTATAATGTTATATATGTATCATATATAATAAATCAAGCCTTCTGATAATGGAATCAAGATCCTGTCTCTTCCATCCTCCAAAAAACCCCTGTTGATAGTGGAACCCTGGAAAATGTCAAAGATAGAACTCTAAGATGTTAGGCTCTGTACTTTTCTCAGAACACTAGATGTTAGGCTCTGTACCTTTCTCAGAACACTGCACCGGCGTAAGCAGTATGATAAATTATATAATTGTTAGATGTGATGATTTTTTAGTAATTAAGTACAATTATTATACCGTAAGAATATACGTATACAATAGAACAATGTAAGTTTAATAATTAACATGAAAGTTATGTAACGATAGAGTATAAAATACGTTCACCTCGAATGTATGGTCGGAATCAGATTTGGGTTACAATACCCCGATTCCCAGAGCTCTTAATAGAAAGCACCGCATATAATCACTCCGTGGTTATGTGTTTTTGAACGCTAACATTTTGGCGACCCAGATGGGGCCCTGTGAGTGCTGCTGAGCGAGTTCGCGACTCGATCACGCTCCAGCCGGCACCGAGGGATTCTCGGGGAGCCCATCGGCCGCGACCGCTTCCGCCGCTCACAACGTCCCCTGGAGAAAGGTAAGGTGCTTTTTATCCTGGTCCGGGTGCCTGCCAATAAGACGCGGCGAAAGCTACGCTTGGTTGGGCTAAAGGAATTCCTGGTGGTACAAGCCTAGGCGCCGTTCCGTAAGACAATCGCGAAAGCGTTGCGGGCAATCTGGTATATCTGGTATATCTGGTATGGAGAAACTTAAAGGGATTTTGGGCAGTAACACCCCTATCCCGCAAGCTTCTCCTTTGGGGTGCTTATTAGCACACTGGAAACAGGGTAATTTTGGGAACGAATTACGTAAAACTAAGTTGATTGATTATTGTAATTCATGGTGGCCAGAATATGCCCTTGAGAATGGCGAAAAATGGCCAAAATATGGTACTCTGCAATATAACACTATTTCACAGTTAATGTCATTTTGTAAGCAAGAAGGAAAATGGGATGAAGTTCCGTATGTTGATTTGCTTTTCTATTTACGGGGAAAGCCAGAATGGCAGGATGAATGTGGATTATTGGTGGTTAAAACATCTGCAAATAATAAGTGTGGTGTTTGTGAGGAACGTTGCTTAGAACACTTGGTGTTGAAAGAAAGCCTGAGTAGGGGAGATTATACAGATACTGATTTACAGGTAGCTCCAATAGGAACAAGAGCACCTAACCCTATCCCACCTGCTTCATCTGCCCCTATCCCACTGCCTGCTCCTAACCCACCTAGCCCTGAACCTGTCTCATCTAGTACACCCTTCCCTCTTTATCCTCCTCTCCCAGCATCACCTGATCCCTCTTCCTCAGAAGATGAGCTGAATGTAACTGTGGTAGAAAGGAGAGAGAAAGAGTCAACGACCCCGGTAGCCCACAGAACCCGGAGTCGGTCTACCCTTGCCCCAGTTATGGATGAAAAAGACATGGGCAGACAAAAACGGACTGTAATTGCCCCCTTACGGCAAGGTGTAGGAATAGAAGGGCCAGTATTTGTAAAAGTGCCTTTTACTCCGGCAGATTTGGTTATTTGGAAACAAACAGCCGGAACTTATAGAGAAAATCCTGATAAAATGGCACGAGTGGTAAAAATGGTTATAAAAACTCAAAATCCTGACTGGGATGATATACAAGTAATATTAGATACTCTGATGGATTCGACTGAGAAAGAGATGGTACTTAAGGCAGCCAAAGAGAGGGCAAGAGAAGATATCAGAAATGGGCTAGTAACAGGGAATTTAGATGTGAATTTCCCAACTGAGGATCCAAATTGGGACCCTAATTTATTTGGTGATATGAGGAGATTACGGAAATATCAAGAGTGGATCCAAATAGGAGTTCAGAAGGCTGTGCCCAAAACTATAAATTGGTCTAAACTGTATGAGGTTCGGCAGGAAAAAAAAGAATCTCCCACTGCATTTTTGGAGAGGCTTAAGGAGGTAGCAAGAAAATATACAGATCTCCAAGTGGACACAGAACAAGCAAAGGTTCAGCTTGCTCTCATATTCTTGGGCCAATCACAGGATGACATTCGTAGAAAATTGCAAAAATTAGAAGGGGAAGACCTAAGGAATTTAGATAAGCTACTTGAAGTTGCTTGGGAGGTATATAACAATCGCGAAAGAGAAGCTAATAAAAGGCAGCAGCAGAACCTTCTGGCAGTGGTACCAGGAAGAGGGAACCCAAATTTCAGGGGTCACAACAGAAACGGTCGAGGTAGGAGACCTGTTACACAGGGGTTAACCCTAAATCAGTGTGCGTATTGTAAGCGGGAGGGCCATTGGAAAAATGAGTGTCCAGAAAAACCGCATAACCGGTTTTACCAGGACAATCAGTTCCAGCAGGCTACTAAGGAGATGGTTTTGGGAGAGTATACCAGCTGACTAGACATAGAACCGGTAGAACCAGCTAAGGAACCTGTTATAAATATACAATTAGGACATAAAGAGGTCAGATTTCTAATAGATACAGGAGCTACTTACTCGGTATTGAATGATTTACAAGGACAAATTGGGGACAAGGAAACAACAATAGTCGGCGCTACAGGAAAGGAGGAAAAACGGCCATTCCTGCAGCCACTAGATTTGTGTTTTGGAAATAAGGTTATAACACACGAATTCCTATATGTACCTGAGTGTCCAATTCCGCTTTTAGGGAGAGATTTGCTGGCAAAACTTGATGCGGTAATAACCTTTGAAAATGGAGAGCTTATAATGAAAATACCCGAATCAAAGACGGGACAGATATAATGATTAAAGAAAAACCTGTTCCTTCTATCCCTAGGGAGGTAGAAGATGCAGTGATTCCTTCTGTATGGGAGACAGATATACCAGGGAAATCTAAATTGGCACAACCAGTGCATGTAGAATTAAAGGAAGGGGCAAGGGCTGTACAAGTTAAACAGTATCCCATAAAACCAGAAGCACGGCAAGGAATAGTAAAGATAATTGAGAAATTCTTGAAATACCAAATTTTAGAAGAATGTGAATCAGAATTTAATACACCAATATTTCCAGTGAAAAAGCCAAATGGTGAATATAGACTAGTACAGGATTTGAGAGCAATAAATAAAATAACAAAGGACATTTATCCAGTAGTAACAAATCCTTACACATTGTTAACATCCGTAAAGGAAAAATATAAGTGGTTTACTGTAATCGATTTAAAAGATGCTTTTTTCTGCATCCCCCTTGACAAAGAAAGTAGGAAACTGTTTGCCTTTGAGTGGGAAAACCCAGGGAACAGAAGAAAAACCCAGCTTGCCTGGACACGACTTCCACAAGGCTACAAGAATTCGCCGACCCTGTTCGGAAGCCAACTAGCAAAGGAACTGGAGATCTGGACTGAAAATGGGCAAGTACCAAGAGATCAATACTTATTGTTGCAATATGTTGATGATATACTAATAGCTACAGAAGAAAAGGCAACTTGTATAAAGGTAACCATTGAGATTTTAAATTCACTGGGAATGGGAGGTTACAAAGTATCCAGAGGAAAGGCACAAATTGCCCAACAGACTGTGATTTACCTGGGATGTGAAATTTCACAAGGACAACTGTAGAGAGCCTAATTGCTGAGTGGCTTGATGAGAAAGGCCACAGTGGCTATAAGATGATCAATATGAGCAATAAGTAGGGCAAGGGTAGCTGTGGGAACCAAGGGTAGCTCTGTGATCACAGTGCCCTTGTCAGCAAAACAACTTGGCCTGAACCTAGCAGACGTACTGTAGGAATCATAGCTAGCGAGCAACAGGAATACAGAAGTATAACTATGTTGCAGAAATATAACTATGTTGCAGATATTGACGCAAATGCCTTCTGACCAATAATGAGCTCAGCTTTTGCAATATGTATGAGACTAATTAAGAAGTGTATTTAACCTGTCAATGGAGATCAATAAATCGAGCTACGTTGATGAACCATATGGTGTCACGTCTCCCTTCTCCGACAGACAACGAAAACTAGGTACTAATCATATTCAAGCTATTTGTGCTATTCCAGAGCCCCAGAATTTACATGAGCTGCGAGTCTTCCTCGGGATGGCAGGATGGTGTTGCCTGTGGATCATGGACTATGGACTGATTGCAAAACCCCTGTACGAAGCCCAGAAGACGCAGCCATTCACCTGGGGTAAGCCATAGAAAGAAGCCTTCCTAAAATTAAAGGAAGCACTGACAACTGCTCCAGCATTAGGGTTACCTGATCTGTCTAAAGACTTTCAGCTGTTTGTACATGAAAGGCTACGCCTAGCACTAGGAGTCCTCACCCAACGTCTGGGAAGCTGGAAAAGGCCGGTGGGCTATTTTTCCAAACAACTTGACAACGTAAGTGCCGGGTGGCCTTCATGTCTACGGGCAGTCGCAGCTACTGTGATACTGATACAAGAAGCCAGGAAGCTTACTATGGGAAGGCACATAGATGTCTATGTACCACACATGGTAACCACTGTCTTAGAGCAGAAGGGAAGCTATTGGCTATCTCCCAGCAGGATGATGAAATTCCAGGTAGTCCTGACTGAGCAGGATGATGTCACATTAAAAACAACTAACCTCTTGAATCCAGCTTTGTTCCTAGGTACCACAGCTGAAGAAGGCCCATTAGAACACGACTGTGTAGAGGTAATAGAGTACACCTATTCAGCAAGAGAAGACCTGAGAGATGTCCCACTAGAGCAACCAGAGTGGGAGCTGTTTACAGATGGAAGCAGCTTCATGGAAAACGGAACCAGATACGCTGGATATGCGGTAACAACAGTCAATACAGTAGTGGAGGCAAAAGCATTACCACCAAATACATCTGCCCAGAAGGCAGAACTGGTTGCTTTAACCAGAGCACTAGAATTAAGTGAAGGGAAGAAGGTAAATATCTGGACTGACTCAAAATATGCTTTTGGAGTGGTGCATGTACATGGGGCACTGTGGAAAGAAAGGGGACTACTGTCTTCTCAAGGTACGCACATCAAACATCAGGATGCAGTCCTGCAATTGATAAAGGCAGTACAAAAGCCTGAACAAGTGGCAATCATACACTGCAAAGCACACCAATCAGGAAGCTCCAAAATCTGTGAGGGAAATCGAAAGGCAGACTGGGCAGCCCGACAGGTTGCTCGGAATGTGCAAACAACAATGGCATTGATACCTTTAAAGCTTAATGTGTCCCAATTCAATTTGCCTCCAAACCCAAAATATTCAGCAGAAGATGAGAGATTGGCACGTTTGCTAAATGCCCAAAAGAATTCAGAGGGATGGTATGTGACTGCACAAGGACAAATAGTGATACCCCCCTTGATAATGAGAGAAGTTCTACAGATTAAACATAATGAATGTCACTGGGGAGCGGAAGCATTGGTAAAATTGCTAAAGCAGAGTTTAATTTCAGTACGGATGTTAACAATGGCAAAATCAGTAATGTCAAAATGTGATATCTGCTTGAAAAACAACCCAGTAGCTAGGCGACAGGCACAACTAGGAAGAATTCGGATAGGAATAGAGCCAGGAGACTATTGGCAGGTCGATTTTGTAGAACTGCCAAGGACTCGAGGATACAAATACCTGTTAGTGGGGGTTGACACTTTCTCTGGGTGGCCAGAAGCCCTTCCCTGTCGCACGAACCAAGCAAAGGAAACAGTTGAGTGGTTACTACAGGAGATTATTCCCAGATTTGGGGTACCTCTAGGAGTATCATCAGATAGGGGGCCCCATTTCATAGCTACAGTGGTAAGAGAGGTAAGTAGATTGCTGGGGATAACTTGGGACCTCCACACACCGTGGAGACCCCAGTCAAGTGGACAGGTAGAGAGGATGAATCAGACACTAAAAAGGCAAATCAGTAAGATTTGCCAAGAAGCCAAATTGCAGTGGCCTCAGGCCTTGCCAATAGCATTGTTGAGGATTCGGATAAAGCCTAAGAGTGGGATGTCAGTCAGTCCTTATGAGATATTGTATGGGAAACCATATGAATCTCCTGAGCCTAACCCTAATGTACACATCACAGGAAAGCAGGAAGTGTATAATTATGTTCTTTCTCTCGGGAAAACTTTAGCTCGACTCCGGAGCATCCTCGTGTGGAACAGACCACTGACTGTCGAGAATCCGGTTCATAACATACATCCAGGAGACGAGGTGTACATCAAAAACTGGAACGAAGAACCACTGAAAGAGAAGTGGAGTGGACCCCATCAGGTACTACTGACCACCTTCACAGCAGTCAAAGTGGCCGGCGTGGACCCCTGGATTCACTATACCCGGGTGAAGAAAGTCCATCCTGGATCACAGACTGTGTAAACTGTGGAACTGATAAGATGTGTTTTACTTTAAGAATGCTTGTGCTAATATTATGGTCATTAATGCCTTTGGGATGTGGAATGCAAAATGATCAACAAACTACTCTTCATTCTAGAATGAAGAGAGAGGTACAAACAGAAACACAGGTGATAAATGTTCCTAATGCAGTTCGGGCTGAGAATATAATGATTGGATTGGTCAAAGATTTTGCCAAAATGCAAAACACCAGTAGAATAACTGCCTGCCTGCCAATACCAAAGGCAGCAGGAGATCCAGTAAATTGGGGAATCATAACATCAAAATTACCTGAAATACAAGGGAACAAAACAATTACATGTAAACAGGTACCCGAATCTAGGCAAGTAATCAAGGAAATTTGGGAGAAAATAGGAACATGGATGAGACCCTTGAGCCAGAAAGACTGTATTCTAAGTGATGGCATACTAGGAACCCCTATGGGAGAATCAGAAGGCATCACACAATGGCAATGCCATTTACCACACTATAAAAAGATTACAGAAAATGTTACAGAAACCACTCTGGTGTGGAATTGTGAGGCCAAGGATCGGAAAGACCAGATAGAGCCTTGGGAAAGTGCGTGGTCTGTGAGTATTCTTCAAAGATTCCAATATATGGCAAACACCCCTTGGTGTATTAAGTGGGAAGGCCCCGAGAATGAAACAGATCCAGCAATAGTAAACACTGCCACTAGTAGCAGAACGAAGGCAGACAAAGTAAGTTGGTGGGCATGTAATAAAACTTATGACTGCACTTCGGATGATGCAGAGATAAAACAGATGCCACCCCTGGCAATAGCCGTACAAATTGGTTGTGCTTGCAGAGGGATTAAACATAAACAAGGCAGAGTGAATTATAAAGCAGTTATAGGATGTACCAGAATTACAATCCGAGGTCCAGGACAATTTGTATGGGCAGCAAGTGATGGTACCTGGACAACACATCTGCCTGTAGATGGGAAAGTAAAGGAGATTACTTTAGGCCTTCCAACCTTATGTCCAATTTGGAAAAAGTCCCCATTTAACGGAAAACATGAACTTCTGCAGATAAGAGCAAGACAGGAAGTTCTAGACAATGAAGATCCAGATGACACTTGGCAAGAACCCTCCAGTGGAGTGAAATTTGGGTGGGCCCTAGAGTCATTGCTTGGTCCTATAGCAAACTATAAGAGTAGAGAGATGCTGTACAAACTTACAGGCTAGGTAGGTAGATTGGCAAGAGTCACCCAGGAAGGATTTAAGGAATTAAACATACAATTACAAGCCACCACAAAAATGACTTTACAAAATCGATTAGCCTTAGATTTGTTACTTCTGAAAGAGCATGGAGTATGTGGATTTTTAAAGGGACAGGTTGATCATTGTTGCGTTCATATCCCAAATGTAACTGTAAATGTAGAATATGACATCAGTAAGTTGAAACAAGTAGAGCATGAAGCACAAGAAGAACAAAAGGATTTGACTACAAGGTGGTTAGGAAAAATCTTTACAGGATTAGGGTGGAATGTGAGTTCATGGATTAAATCTATCATTGAGAATGTGATAATTTTACTAATCGTATTCTTAGCAATTTGGTTAGTTTACAGCATCTTAAAGGGAGAGATACAGAAGAGAACATCCTGGAACCAGAAGATAATAAAGGCACTAACATGAGATCCGTGCCCACCATCCTCTGGTTCTCCAGTTCGTGATAACATCCACAACAATGTTTACATCAACCCTGGATTTGAAGAATCAAGTATAAATTGAGGAATAAAAAGGACTGTATCAAGTGAAAACATTTACACCTATAGTGAAGTGAAAATGCTTTCAAAGGGGGGAGAATGATAGTGGAACCCTGGAAAATGTCAAAGATAGAACTCTAAGATGTTAGGCTCTGTACTTTTCTCAGAACACTGCACCGGCATAAGCAGTATAATAATGATATAATTGTTAGATGTGATGATTGTTTAGTAATTAAGTACAATTATTATACCGTAAGAATATACGTATACAATAGAACAATGTAAGTTTAATAATTAACATGAAAGTTATGTAACGATAGAGTATAAAATATGTTCACCTCGAATGTATGGTCGGAATCAGATTTGGGTTACAATACCCCGATTCCCAGAGCTCTTAATAAAAAGCACCGCATATAATCACTCCGTGGTTATGTGTTTTTGAACGCTAACACTGTGACCACCGTCACAACAACCAAGGGAACACAGAACAGGTCTGGCTGGTTTGGCCTCCCATGGACTGCCCGACTGGTCCAGCTGACCTTGGCATGTTGAGGGTCTCTTCGCATCTGCTGCTGAAACACTGGGGCTCTGTGCTTTCCTTCCTATGGAAAAGATCTGTCCTTCTCCTCCAGGCACTCATGGCCAGAACTGGGATTTCACCACCAAATTTCCTTATATCAAGGAATTGTTCTCATAGCAATATTGCCAGGACAAGTCTGTCTGGCAGTGGTTTCACAAGGGTCACCTCTCATCTGTCCCCAAAACCCTGGTGAAGGCTCCATGCTTTCCTTCCCATGGAAAGGAACTGTCCTTCTCAGCCAGGTGCCCATGGAACCCAAATTTGGGTTCCACCTCCAACATTGCCTATTGTGACAAACTGGAGGAGATTGTTGGCTCAAAATATTTTGTGTTGGGGGAAGAAGGGGCAGGTTCAGCCTTACCCTGCCCTGTGAGCACAGCACTGCCCTGCCCTGGAACCACAATCTGCCCAGAGCCTCCATCCCAGACCAGCAGCGTCTGCCAGTCCTTAGCACAGCACAGGCAATGGTCCACAGCCACCTCTGCAGCCCCAGCCCAGCTCCTGAGGGACCAAATGAGCCCAAGCCCCACCTGGGGGAAGGGCCCAGGAAGACCAAGGGGTATTGAAGGCTGACCACAAGGCAAGCACATATCTTGACCCAACCTCCTCTTGGAATTTCCATCTGAACAACACTGGAATCCAGGTGTGGGTGCTTCTCTGTATCTTATTTGTCTTTCTCTCTTTCTCTGTCTCCTTCATCTATTTCTGTCTCCTTGCAAATTTTGATTAACTTAAAATTGAATGAGCTTAGAGTTTCTGAAGTTGGTGGGCCAAGTTAATGCTTTGAGAAGTGTTTTTTGTTGATTGACTGTCATTTAAAACCATTTGCCAACGATTCTCTGATTTTCTAAAGTTCCCAGTAAAAGGCTGTTTGGTTGTTTTGAGCTCCTGAGAATCTCTTGTAGGTATTTCTCCAGTACATCCAACTCAGAGGACACAAACAATTGTAATTCCTGTAAAATGTCTCGTTGAGAGAATTGTTTGGGGAATGGGAGTCAGGGCTCGTCTGTCCTGCTTGGCACAGCCCAGGCAGGGCTTTCCCAGCCACATTCCACCCTCCATTGCCCAGCTGGAGCCGCTGGTGCCTCTGAGTTGTGCTGCCCCAGCCCCAGGGACGCTCTCCTTGTCTGCCCATTCCCCCACGGTCTCTGGGCAGGGATGGCTCAGTGGGGGCTGCTGACATCCTCAGCAACTTGCAGAGGCTGCTGCTGAATTTTACTGCTGCAGAGGCTAGAACTGTATTCAAAATGAATAGATCATATTTAAAAAGACAGTGAGAAAACATTTTTTAGGCACTGCTTAGGTTTTTCTTCCTGATAATACATGGATATATGCAATCTCCAATTGGCACTGAATCCAAGTACCTCCTCATGCAGTTTGAATGGATATGAAAATCATGACCCTTCATGGCTGACAATCAATCAGTCTCTGTCCCTACCCCAACCCCACCATTTCCCCCATCCAAGCCCTGGCACTCAGAGCAGCCTTATGCAAATCTCAGCTCCCTCCAGCCCAGGCTGCACCTGCAGCTTTCAGCTCCTTGGTTCCAACTCCCATCTGCTTTCCTTGGAGAAGGAGCTACCCGAGACACAGAGGGATGTTCATTTCTTGTCAGCCAGCAAAGCCAAGGGAAGGCACAGCTCCATCAAATGCAAAAGTCATTCTTCCCTTTGGCTCTGCCCTGCCCCTGATACCCACAGCCTGTCCAGTTTCCTTCATCCCTCCAGTGCCAGGGACTTTCTGGGACAAGAGAGCTCTGCTCTGCCTATGGAGGGAGGTGCAAGTGCAGCCACCGGAGTGGGAGCCACAACTCATCAGGTTCGTGTCCTTGGAGGGACCAGGAACTGCTGAGACTCAGAGGCACAAGAAAGTTTTTTCTTCTTGGCCAATATAAAAAATGTGAAAATGATAAAATTTAATAGACATCCAAACCTTTAACTCCTTTGACATCCCAGCAGCATCTGACATGTCCACCATTCACACAGGATTGCCATTCAGGAAGGATTTTAGACAAAGGCATAAGAAGAGGTGATATGAAAGATAAAAATACACCTAAGATGCTGAGTGATAGGAGATATTTAAACTTCTGAAAGCTCAAAGCAAGAAGGAATTCAAGGGAGACACGTTGGAATGACCAGTGAACAGCTGCCAGAGGAAATCTGGGAGAAATGGGAAGGACATAGATGCAGCTGCTCTAAATGAAGAGATGTCCGTGGACACGGCCATTTAACCAGGAGAGCTGGAAACACCTGAAGGAAGAAGGGAATTAAATATTAGACTGAATGTTGGAGGCACAGGTAGAGGGGAAGATCGGTATTTCTTCTGCCATCAGTAGAAGAAAACAGTAGATCCAGGAAATTCCTGTTCCTGGCGGGAAAACTTGGCCATTTCTTCAAAGTATTTAAGTGACTCTGATAATAAAGATTTGCTTCTATATGATGAAACTAACAGGTATTAAAACCTGTGCCCCTTTCCAGGCAGACATCAGTTGTGTGCCCATGAACAGGCAGTTCTCCTTGTAGGGCCCCAGTAGCCTGAGGTGCCGAGCTGGGATTGGCATCTCTCAGAGAGGAGCTGAGGGAGAGCAGAGCACCTTGCAAGCTGATGAGTCTGCTGGAATTCCATCCCCTCCCATCCCGCAGCAGCCCTGCATTTCCCTCCTGCAGCCTTGGTCTCCAGCACAGCCATGGAGGCTCTTTGGGCTCTGGAGTGTTCCTGCAGCCCCCAAGGGCAGCTGAGCTCTGCCTTTGGCACAGTCAGGCGTGGCCAGCGCAGGCCATGCTCAGCAATTGCTTGTGTGTGTCTGGCCTTGCTGTCAGCCCTGGCACACACAAGCAATTGCTGAGCATGGCCTGCCCCTTTGTGGCCCCTTTGTGGCCCTGTGCTGGCCCAGCCATGGTGGCCCAGCCCCTGTGCCGGCCCAGCCCAGACCAGGAGCATTGCGGCTGGGAACGGCCCCTGTGCCGTGGTGCCCACAGCAGCCTTGGGGCTCTGTGCCCCATAGCCTCCCTGCTGGGCAGCCTCTGCCAGCTCCTGCAGAGCCTGTGGCACCTGTGGGGCTGCACAGACAGCTCTGCCCGGGCTCCGCTGTCGGAATCAACGGGAGTGCTGTTGCCCTTTTAAGAGGACTTATAGTGGGACCGGATCATAGTGGGGGCCCTTAAAGTGGTGATGGTAGAGAGAACCCCAAAAATCACCCTGGGAGGCAAAACATCCCCTACAGGGGCTTGGAGTGGGGGCTCCATAAAAATGCCACTTAAAGCTGTCATGATTCCCCCTTGAAAGGTGCTTGTGTGGCTGCGACCCCAAAAACACCCTAAAATGGGAAGGAAAAAACACCCTTGAAATTGAGGGATCCCCCAAAAAAACCATAAAAAGAGAAAACCGCCACTTCAAAGGGACCTGAAGACCCTTCAAGGGTCTCGAGGAGGGACAAGATACCCTCCTCTGCTGCGGCCTCTCCCAGCCGGGAACTCTCCAGTTCGCTGCCCTCGGGGCAGCCCCTGAGTCTGTCCAAACACAGGAACTTTGTCATGTTGAGCCCAGATCCAGAGCCCTGACTCCTGCACAGGGGCACAGGAAATCCCTTGCTCGCTGCTGTGCCTTGTCCCTGCTGAGGCTCAGACACTGGCAGGGCACATTCCCTGCCTGCAGGATTCGTACCCAACCCAAGCACTGCACTTCAGGCTCCAGCATTGCTTTCCAACAAAACCAGGGCAAGGCAAACTGGGTGTAGCTCATGGTATTTTACAGTGGCTAAAACTCACTAAGTCATCCGAGAGGTGAGATGCATTTGGAATTCATGGCATTGGAGAAGCAGTGCGACATGGAAAAGGGGAACATAGAAATAAATAGAGGAAAATGTCTTGGATTGTTCCTTTCCATTTTCATTTCAGTTCTGGAAAGCTGTTTCACCTCTCCAGGAATCTTCTCCCCAGTCCTGTCTGCCCTTTTCAAGAACCTTTCCTGGAGAACGAGGTACAGCTTCTATCACAAGATGTGCCCCTGTTCTGGGTTGACTATATAATGCTTTTATCCCCAATCGTCTAGTTCTGTTTATGCTGAATAATAAGTTTTGCACCTTTAAGCCTTGTTCCAGAGAGTGAAAAGGGGAGGAAAAGAAGCTGCAGTTTGTCATCAGACACTGCACTCACTGCTCCACATTCCTGCTCCTAAACTGTGTTGTCTGCGGAGAGACAAGACAGCGGGACAGAGCTCTTTTTTGTCTTTAGTTGGTTTTAGCTAGCTGAAGCAAAGAAATTCCCTAGACTGTGGGTTTATTTTCCCTTTTCTTTGGACCTCTTGAAACCTGCTCTAGACTGAACACCCAGCAGAGCACCAGCAGCTGCTCCTTTGGCTATCGGGCCGGGCCTGGCCTGCGACATTTCCAGCACCGGAGGGACTGATCAGAGACTGAGTGAGTTAGCTGCAACCCGGGGACGGGGTTTTCTCAGTTTGTCATCTCTTTCAGAGCAACAAGGAGTTTTATTACATAATATTGTTTAGGTTTTATTGTTTAATAAACATTTTTTTTCCACTTTTCTCCAAAGAAGTATTTTTGTCCAGAGTGGTTGGGGGAGGGGCCGATTGAATTTGCTTTCCTACTGGAAAAATTTTCCTCCCAAATTTGCTCCAAACCAGAACATATACATCTATTGGTGCCCAACACGTGGCTTGAGAAGGTGGAAAAAAGCTGTATTGATTGTGTGTTGGTTGTGCTCGCTCTCTAGTGAGTTAAAGCAGCCAGTAGCTATGCTGCTTGAATTCTGAATGTCTCTGAGGGTGGAGGCCTCCATGTGGTTCCGGTCTCTAGACCTTTTTGAGGTTTCAATACCTTTCTGGTCACTAGGATTAAGGTCCATAACACGTAATTTTTACAGTAGAGCAGCATGGATGGGAATAGCTGTTCTGCTGGCCTTGGTGATAATAATTTATAGGGCGTTTACAAAGATACTGGCGTCTGTTTAGGATATTTATGGTTTATGGTTTCTTCGTCCTACCCTGCATCCCACTTCCAGTAGTATGTTTTGAGAATTTATTAGTAATTGCACCCAGTTTGTTAGAGGAGGAGCCAAGAATAAGGCTTTCCAGCCTTTCCTTTCCTTCTTCTCCTTTGAATCTGTTATGTCACCTTTTCAGAATGTTCAATTTCCCCTGAATGTTAAAGAGACCATCTTTCTGGTATTTAATCTGACATTTAATCTGGCATTTAATCTGGTATTTAAGCTTCCTCTATATGGTCTGCAGCTTCTCTAGAATGAGAGCTGAGATATCCAGAGGAGTTGGTGAGACCCCTGACCCAGAAGCAGATGCAGGCGTGAAAAATCCTGAGTGGTGTGGAAAATGAGAAAATACAGGCCAAATCCTGAAAGAATTTTCTGATCCTGTAGACTGGGATTTTCCACAGGAACAAATTCAGAACCCAGCTAAGGTGAAGAAATACCTAAAAGAGAAGTGCCATGATGATTCTAAAGAGAAAAGGCTCATTGCAAGAAGCTGGCCCCTGGCCTATGCTTATCGCACTTTGTTAGATAGTGTAGGGTGGCAGACAGAGGCAGGGGGGCAGGGAGATAAATCAGCAGCTACCACAGTCACCCCACGCTCGAAGCCAGCAGCCAAACCAGACAGTGAGCCTAAGCCACTGGCAGTTGCTGCAGGAAAAAAGCACACAAGCAAAACCAATCAGCCTGTGACTGACGATGATGATCCAAGGGAAGGACCCTCAACACCAGCTGATACAAAAGAAAAAGTTAACGCAACTGACACAGCATCAGAAGCCAATATTGAGTCTTATTCCCTGAAAGACCTTCGTATCCTACAGAAAGATTACACCCGACGACCTTATGAATCCATAATTAGTTGGTTAGTCCGTCTCTGGGATGCTGCAGGCGAGGCTACAATTCTGAATGGCACTGAAGTGAAGCCTTTAAGATCCCTGTCACAAGATGCTGTCATTGACCAAGAAATGATGAGAGGGGCTAACCCTCACAGCCTCTGGGCACAGGTCCTAGGAAGTGTAGCACAAAGATACCTGTGCGCAGACCACCTCTATATGCACAAAACCCAGTAAAAAACCATAGAACAAGAAATTCACTGCTTGAAGAAAATAGCAGTAGCTGAGATTGTCTTCTCAGATAATGTAAACACTGTAAATCCAGACTTAGTACCATGCACATCTGTGATGTGGAGAAAACTTGGACGACTTAAGCCACAAAAATATGCTTCTACTAATACTGAAGCAAGATGATGGTGAAGAGACTGTGCTTGATATAGCAAAGAAGCTCCAAGCATATGCAGATGCTGTACATAGCCCAACACATGCCAGAATCACAGCGGTAGAAACACGTCTGCAAAAATTAGAAAACAAGATAGAAGAGAGTCACAAGAAAGTGAAGAAAGAGATTAAAGAAAGCTTTCTCCAAATCTCAGCAGTACAGAACAGAAGTTCCAAAGTATCCAAAGCAAATGTTCCCCAGATAGCGAGAGAAAGTACACCCCACCAGCTGAACTGCGGTTCTTCCTGCGTGATTGTGGAGAAAACATAGAGAGATAGCATAGAAAACCTACTGCTGCTCTGATACAACAAGTGTGTAAACTGAAGACTCAGGGAAGAAGTTCCAAAAGAGAAGCAGCTCCAGTAGCCAGTAACAGAACTGTCACATATAATGATAATGACAATATTTTTAATCCCCTTGAAGGACCCTCCAAAGCATATGCCCAGAGAAAAAAAGATAACCAGGCTGAGAAAGGCCCTGTCTATATACAAGTAGAAGCTAGAAAAAACCATGTTTTTTAGATTGTGTAGATTTGTTAGCCTAGCACATCAGAACCACAAGAATACAAAGCTTTAGCTGACGCTAGTGCGCAATGTACATTAATCCTATTGAGACATGTAGAGACAGAGTCTGTTTCTATTGCTGGTGTGACAGAGAGATCACAAGATTTTACTTTAGTAGAAGCTGAAGTAAGCCTGTGTCACAGTTTGACACTGGCACAATGCCAGTGCCCCTATGAAAATTCCCTCTCCCTGGCATCTGCTGTGAGGTGGTACCTGGAAATAAGCAGAGCAGGCTCCTACTTAGGGGAAAAAAGAGAAAACTTTATTAACTAAACTACAAAAACTAAACCACAAAGAAAGAAAATAAACACAAGGAAAATGAAAACTACACAGAAACACTCCTCCTCTTCTTCTTACCAAATTCCCAGTACATTTACATTTCCCAAAACTATCAACACTCGGTCTGGCACCACCCTTTAGCTAATCAAATCTTCAGTTCATCAAGAGTAGACGGAGTCCTTCCTTGTGCCATGGACTTCTTGTCACAATCAGCACCGCCCGGAGAGATCCTTTTGCTATTGTGACATCTTCCTCCTATGCCCGGTGCTCTCACCACCTTGCATGGGGCAGGGGCCTGCTTTGAGGGTGGACTTTTTAAGGATGCCTCATCTCATTCCAAACAGAGCACAGTCTCATCTCTGGAACCTTTGTCCCCTCCATTTCTTTTACACCCCCTGGGGCCGAGGGGTCTCAACACCGAACTCTCTTGACTCTGAGTCCTTGCTTCCCCCTGCAATGCAGTCTCTGTATCATAAGGAAACAGTCCATGGCTATACAACAAAAGAGTCCAGCAAAAATGCCACTCCTGTTGCCTTCTGGTTCCAAAGGCAAGGCGACCTGGTTCCAGAGTACAGCACGGTGACCCCACCCTGGGTCACTCGGGCTAGAGACGACGCTTACACCAATGTGGTGGACGGTCAAATAGGCTTTATTGTCTCTTCTCTAAGGGTTTTATAGTTTGGGGGGTTTCCTACGTAAAAAGGGGCTGGGGGTTAGTACAGGGTGGTACTGGTACCTCCTATGTTAGGGGGGTTACATTCCTTAGTTACATTCCGAGGGTGATCCTTATCTCTGGGAGGAGGGAGGAGAGGGTTCTTGCAGCTTTCCGTGACAGCCCGCTATCTTCCGAACGCCTGTCCCTACCACATCTCCCCCCCCTCTCTCCCACAAATGAGTGAGGTAGTTACATGCATATATACATATAGGCACTAAATGAGGTAGAAGGTTGGGGTCTAACAAGGAAAAAGGGTTTTGGGAAACCTGAGTAAATTTCTGCCAGGCGAGTTTTTCTCGTGACCGGCAGTGTTCCTGATAAGTTCACAGCATCTGTTGCCGTCCTACGAAAAAGATGTCAGTCCGTTCCAAGCGGCTCCGAACAAATGAGACTAGCTTGTTCAGCAGGCACGGTCCGAAGGTAACAGCTAAAAGCAACATTGCCAGCGGACCTGCTAGGGTAGAAATTAGGGTGGTTAGCCATGGTGATCGATTGAACCAGGATTCGAACCAGCCCTGCTGGGCTTCCCTGTCTTTCTGTCTCTGAGCTAGTCTGTTTCGGAGCTCTGCCATGGAGTCTCTAACGACTCCCGTGTGGTCTGCATAGAAACAGCACTCCTCTTTCAGGGCAGCGCACAGGCCTCCCTGCTGCATGAACAGGAGGTCTAGACCTCGCCTGTTCTGCAGGACCACTTCTGAAAGTGAGGAGACTGACTTCTCCAGAAAGGATATGGATTTCTCGATCCTCTGCAGGTCCTCATCAATCGTCATTTGCAGCTGGGACAGTCCTTGGTGCTGAGTCGCTAGGGCCGAGACACCTGTTGCTGTTCCAGCAGCTCCCAAGCCGAGTGGCATCGCTATAGTTATACCTGTTAATATTTCTCTTTTGTGGAGCCGGCTGGGTTCTTCGAAAAGGTGATACACCTCTTCATCTGAATGATACAGGACCCTAGGAACGATCAGAACTTGGACACAGAAGTCGTTAGAGTCACTGAATTTGGCAAGGAACACACAGGGACTCACCCCAGATTTCTGACAAACCCACATAGCAGATGCGGAGGGGACCACCCACTTATTATTTTTCCTGTCAGGCTTGACTATTTCGGTACAGACGTCTCCTCTCCGCTTAGCTAGGGTTGCATTGCCAAAGCATTTGCCTTGACCTGTGACTTGGCTCAGGGTGATTCCCTTTCGGGGTGTGTCCCACCTGCACTGGTGGGGGGCATCGGCTGTGGAATAACTAAAGGGGGTATCTAAAGCGACTCCTTCATAAAAAGGGGGTTTAATATCATAACAAAGCCAACAGGAGTCAGTTAGGTTAGGGTTAGATTCGTTCAGGGATAGAAAGGTAGCATCTAACATACGAAGGATTGGGTCTGAATCTGACCCGGCTGAGTGGCCTATCTGGAAGGCTTCCTCATCGCCGGTTGGGACCTTGGTGTCCCTTGTGGGTAAGGGTTTAGGGTAGGTTATGTTTCTCCCTTTCTGCGTGCTTTTTATTACTTTGTTGGGTCCAACTGCTCGGGGTGCCGACGGTAAAAGCCTGGTAATTCGTACGTTCACCCACTGCTTTGACCCTTGAAGGACCACTGTCCACGCTTTGCCCACTGCCCAGCTAGGGTGATTTGGCTGTAACACTGTCATGTTGTAATGAGTGCATTTTCGAATTCTGGGGATTTTATGGCGGTTCCGATAGTAATTTCCGTGAAGGAAGACGGGTGTTTTGCATCTTGCAGGTGCCCAGGTGAATTGTAGGAACTTGTCGGGCTCTTGTGGGTCCCATCCAGGCCCCGACGGCCTGGCGTCCGTGACTATTGTTTCACAGCCCCAGTGTCCACAATGTCCCCACCCCGGTTGGTTACAGTAGCTCTTTCCTGGGTTTGAAGCTGGGCACCAGTAAGATAGGTACATGTGTGAGGCGTGTGGAGAATGGGGATCTATCTTTGGTTGTCCTGGAAACAAATCTGTAACGCGAAGCACGAAAGATGGAGTGTTTGGTGTGGTGATGTCTTTGAGCATCTTATTGTCGGTAAGATGTTGCATGACCCACCTGAATGGCTGATGGGGGTAGTGGTCTGAGCTGGCTTGCCCTCTGGTGACAAGCCCCAGCAGCAGTATCACACAGAAGCACTGTTGCTGCTTGGGTCTCACTCTTGGGGGTTTCTCAGGCGCTGTCTGACGGCTTGGTGGTCTGTCACTTTCCTCTGGAAGGGGAGTGTACGCATCCCGAGGGCGTCCTATGATCATGTCCTGTAAACAGAAACTCACAATTCACATCAGTATCCTCCTGCTCGCTGCGCAGGTCAGGCTTTACAGATTTCAGCGGACACCACCTAATTTTGCCGTCCTTTTTGACAGCTGCGTACCCTTGCCCCGTGAGTATCAATTTCCAGCCCTGTTCCCATTCCCCCAGCTCATTTCTGATTACAACCTGTGGGCCCTCCTCTAAGACTCTGGAGGCCCAGTGTTTCTGAATGGGACTGTTTGCCTCTTCCCCCCTGGGGAATTGATTCAGTGCTAGCAAAGCAGTTGCTAGTATACGTGCCTGGTCCCCTGAGGGAATGGAATTGGCAAAGCCTTCTGCTTTTGCTAACACCTCTATCCTATTTTTCAGGGTCTGATTTGCTCTCTCAACTATAGCTTGTCCGGTACTGTTGTAAGGAATACCTTGTACTAAAGTGATGCCCCATTTTGAGGCGAATTCTTGCACCAGTTTGGAAGTAAAATTGGAACCATTGTCAGTTTTAATCTGTTTGGGAATGCCAAGCCATGCCATGGCTGTCAGCCAGTGCTGAATTGTGGCTTTGGAGTCAGTTTTGGGATGCTGCGTGGCTATGATCATTCCGCTGAAAGTGTCCACTGTCACTGCAAGCCATGCTCGGGGTTTCAGCAGCTGGCACACAGTAAAGTCCGACTGCCAGATCTCTGAAGGCTTGAGGCCTCTCGGGTTGACCCCACTGGTCCACAAAGGCGACTTCTGGCAGTGAGGACATGTAGCTACCACGTGTTTTGCATCCGCTCTTGAGATCCCGCATCTCTTTGCCAGCGCTTTGACCCCGATGTGGAGTGACTCGTGCAGTTGGCGAGCTTCTTGCAATGTCCACACACCTTTTGCTGCAGCGTCTGCTTTGTCGTTACCTATTTGGAAGTAACCTTTGACTGGGTCATGACTGTTTACGTGAATGACGGATATGGTGCCCTTCCGTGAGGACAGTGCTTCTTCCAGCATCAGAGCTGCTGTTGATGTTGACACACCTGGTCCTGTCATGGCTAGGCAGAGCCTTGCCACGAATATAGAGTCCGTTACAATGTTGAGGTGTTCATCTCAGAAAAGTCCGCATGCCAGGACTACTGCTGCTGCTTCCAGCTGCTGCATTGACAGTGTGGGGTCACATGCTTTGACACAATGCCACTGTTCTCCTGCCTGCCACACTGCTGTTGCAGTTGAAGTTGTGGAAGAAGCGTCCGTGAAAACTGTTGGTCCTGGCTGAGGTCGGTCCTTGACCTTTGGCGGTATGTCTATGTCGATGATGGTCAGCAGCTGAGTCCAAGGTGGTTTGGAGGAGTAGGAGATCTCTCCTCCGAAGCCGGTGAGAGCAAGGGCTAAATATTCTGAAATTGTGGTTGCCTCCGTGGTTGGCTGCTTCCAGCTGGGTGCTTTTCCACGCCCGGGTTTGCCCCCCCACTCCGTTCACCGGGGGGACTTCTTTGATTTGCCAGTGTCTGGGCCAATATGATTGGGGGATTATCGTACAATCCGACCCTGTGTCCGCCCAGAACTGGAGCCCCACGGTGTGGTGGTCATGGCTCCCGTATAGGCGGCATGTTCCCCACACTTTTAGGGGTTCTTTTCCTTATTTTCATGGTCAGGGCCACCCAGGGATCCCGGTCTGGGACGTCCCCTGCTGGCTCTGTGGCGCTTGCGCGGCTTGTGGCAGTGAGCTGTGTGGGGGTATTATCTGTGGTGTTGCAGAGCCCTGCAACTGTATCGTTGTTGTGTGCTGTACTGATTGCCTCCTGCGGGAGTATAATGTATCCTCCCCCCCACTGGGGGTTCACTTGGACGGGCCGTGTCACGTTCAAAGCGGAAGGAGGCTGCATGTGGCCCGAGCGCCCCCCCCCCCCTCCCGTTTCCCCGTGGCAGAGATCTGCAGTCCCTAGCGAAGTGACCCTTCTTAATTCTCACCGGGAAAGCATGCACAGCTGCCACGGGCGTCCAATCTGCACAATCAATCTTTATTTTGCCCCAATCGGTGAGTTCATATGATTGGTTCTTAACCTTGTTTAAAGATTTGTTTGGTTTCATGCGAAACCGCTGTATATCTGTGTGCTCCCTTTCCGAATCGCTGCCGGAGCCGGTAAGGTCTGTTGAGTAGTCTGAGGAGCTGTTGCTCCTATCAAAGTCGGAAGTGGACTGAGAGCGCACTTCCTGTCTCCCTCGCCATTTTGTTCGGCTTTGGCCCCGCCCCTCCCCTCGGGGGCGGTGTCGCCCATCCCCTCGGAGGCGGCGCCGTCCCTCCCCTTGGAGGCTGTGCCGCTCCTCCCCCCAGAGGCGGCGTCGCCCCTCCTCTTGGAGGTGGTGTTGTTCCCACCCCCTGGGCTCGCCCTGCCCCTCACAGGGAGGGGTTTCTCCCTTATATGGTGGCGGTGGTGGGCGCAGTCCCCGGGCAAATACCTGCCCCCCCATTCCTCCCTGCGCCTGCGTGTCTGTGTGTGTCCACTCCCGGCAGTGACCAGCGCCGGTCTCCTGCGCAGGCGTACTTGCGGCCATTTCCCCCTCCAGGCATTTCCCGCCGCGGACACGCGGGCACCGCCCCCCTCCCTGTCCGGCGGCGCCATTTTTGAATGGCGGCCGCACTTCTGCCACCCGTGTTTCAGCGCTGACTGCAGCCTCCACGCCGTGGGCTGCGGCAGTCAATTCGCCCCAGAAACACCGCGCGCGCGTCTCTGCGGGGTGTGCCGGATCAGCAGGCGGCGGGGGAAAAGCGAACACAGGAGACGCTGGTTTTTCGGGGGATATCGGGGGGGTTTTCGGACCCAGCTGGTCCCCCGGGGGGGTCAGGATGTGCTCCGGGGGTTTTGGAGGATCTCCCGGAGGCTCTGGGGGGTCTGGGTCTGGAACCAGGGGGAATTGGGGGGTGCCCGGTCCCTGCGTGCCCGCGCTCCCGCCCGGACTGCCCGCGGGGGGGGTTTGGGTTTCTGCTGCCACCCCCACCTTCGGTGTAACCATCAGATGCGGCCGGGCGGCCGCCCATATCTCCTGGCTCTCTAAAGCTTTGCGGAGAGCCGTCTCCACCTTTCCCCACGCTTTGAGAAATTTCCCACTGCCCGTGGTTTTGGTGTCCTCTGCCAGAGCAGCAGTACATCTGTCCCATGTATCTGAATGCAATATTTCTACCGGACGTTCAACCGTCCCCAGCTCCAGGAGTCTCTGCATAGCAAGAGATAAGTACCTAGGCTCACATTTAATACCCCATTGTATACATACTGATTCAACGACCTTCGCCAGAGTTTCCATGGAGATCTAGCTGGTCCCGGGGCGTCCCCCTGTGCTGCAGTCGGGCCTGCCGCTGCAACCGCTGTCCTCTGTCCAGGAGAAATCCCGATCCCGGGGCTTTTCGTTCCCGGGTTCTCGGCACCACTTTGTTGCCTTCTGGTTCCGAAGGCAAGGCGACCTGGTTCCAGAGTACAGCACGGTGACCCCACCCTGGGTCACTCGGGCTAGAGACGACGCTTACACCAATGTGGTGGACGGTCAAATAGGCTTTATTGTCTCTTCTCTAAGGGTTTTATAGTTTGGGGGGTTTCCTACGTAAAAAGGGGCTGGGGGTTAGTACAGGGTGGTACTGGTACCTCCTATGTTAGGGGGGTTACATTCCTTAGTTACATTCCGAGGGTGATCCTTATCTCTGGGAGGAGGGAGGAGAGGGTTCTTGCAGCTTTCCGTGACAGCCCGCTATCTTCCGAACGCCTGTCCCTACCACATCTCACTCCATCTTTCTCCATTCCTTCAACATCTCTCTTTCTCTCTTGCCAGACCTCCCCCTGGCCCATTTCCTCCTTCATCCTTTACTCTTATCTCTCTTCTAGGAAGGGTTAATGTTCTGTAAAGTTTTCATTGTCCACAAAGGGTTAAAAGCTCTCACAAGTGGCTGGGCTCCTCGCCGTGCCGCACCCCCCCACTTTCCACCACAGCCGCACATGGTATCATGTTCCAAGGTAACAGTCCCAGGCACCGCACTCTCTCTCTCTGGGGGAGCTGTCCAATGGCTCCTGGGGTCTCTCTCTCTCTGTCGCGCTTTCGACGCCATCTCTCGCTCTCCGCCGCGCCACTGCATCCACGGCGCGGCCCCGGCGGGGATGAGCTCCACCCAAGCGGCTTGCTCCGGGAGCGGGGAGCTCGCAGACAGCCGCCCGTGTGGGGGGTGGAGAGGCCGGGGGCAAGGCCTGCGCCTCGCTTCCCTCTCTCGCCCTTTCTCTGTCTTTCTCTCTCTCTTCCACCCTTCCACCCTCGGGGGGGTTCAGGCCTACCTTCCCGGGCCGCGTGGCTTTTCCCCTCCCCCCGCCCAGCTAGCAGCTGGGCCGGGGGAGAGACCCAACACCTCTCGCTGGAAATTCAAAGTGAACTCCAAGGAAGGAGAGCCCTGCTTTTAACCCCTGGGTTAGTGTTCTCAGAGGCAGATCCAATGCTCCAGTGGCCAAACCAGGTGCCAATATTAGAATCCGAATACCTATTGGTGACCACAGCATAAACAACATATCCCACATGTCCCATTTCCGGTCAAACCACCACAGCCTGACTAGAAATGAGAAGAAGAAACACCCTATTGTGACTAGCCCAAAAGCCCCAGTCATTTTAGGAATAGCCTTCCTCCGAAGTAAGTATTTCAAAGACCCAAAGAGACTCAGATAAGCATTGAGAATAACTGTTGTAAAGACAGAGGGTGTCAAGCAGTTGAACAGCTTGCCTAGACTGTCAAAAAACCCATCTGCAGTAGGACTCCTGAAAGTAGAAGAGCAACGAGTGCCAATTGCCACCTCAACAGTGCACCGCCGACAGTACCAAACGAATCGAGATGCTGTGAACCCCATCCACAAAATGATCCATGAGCTGGAGAGCCAAGGGGTGGTTAGCAAGACCCACTCACCCTTCAACAGCCCCATTTGGCCTGTGCGTAAATCTGAAGGAGAATGGAGAGTGACAGTGGACTATCGTGCATTGAATGAAGTGACTCCACCACTGAGCGCTGCTGTGCCAGACATGCTAGAACTCCAGTACCAGCTTAAATCCAAAGCACTGAAGTAGTATGCCACCATTAACATTGCTAACGCATTTTTCTCCATTCCTCTGGCAGCAGAATGCAAGCCTCAGTTTGCCTTCACCTAAAAGAGCATGCAGTATACCTAGAACTGACTGCCCCAGAAGTAGAAACACAGTCCTACCATCTGCCATGGACTAATCCAGGCTGCACTAGAAAAGAGTAAAGCTCCAGAACATCTGCAATATATTGATGATATCATTGTGTGAAAGAAGATAGCAGTAGAAGTGTTCAAGAAAAGAGAAAAAATCATCCAAATTCTCCTAAAAGCTGGCTTTGCCATCAAGAAGAGCAAAGTCAAGAGACCTGCTCAAGAAATCCAGTTTCTAGGACTGAAGTAGCAAGACAGCATCAGATTCCCACCGATGTCATCAACAAGATCACAGCAATGTCTACACCATCCAGCAAAGAAACCCCACAAGCTTTCCTAAGCGCCGTAAGTTTTTAGAAGATGCACATTCCTAAGTACAGTCAGATCGTGAGCCCTCTCTACCTGGTCACCCATAAGAAGAACACTTTCCACTGGGGCCCTGAGCAGCAACAAGCCTTTACACAGATCCAGCAAAAGATTCCTCATGCAGTAGCCCTTAGCCCAGTCAGGACAGGACCAGAGGTGAAGAACGTGCTCTACTCTGTAGCCAAGAACCATGGCTTGTCCTGGAGCCTTTAGCAAAAAGTACCTAAAGAGACTCAAAGCCGACCACTAAGATTTTAGAGTCGAAGCTACAAAAATTCTGAAGCCAACTATACTCCAACAGAACAAAAAATCTTAGCTGCCTATAAAAAAGTCCAAGCTGCCTCAGAAGTAATAAGCACTGAAACAAACCTCCTCCTGGCACCCCAGCTACCAGTGCTAGAGTAAATGTTCAAAGCAAAAGTTCCCTCTATGCACCATGCCACCAGTACTACATGGAGCAAATAGATTGCTGTTACCACACAGCATGCCCGTATTAGAAAACTAAATTGCCCTGAGATTCTAGAAATAATTACAAACTAGCCAGAAAATAAAAACTTTAGTCTTGCTGATGAAGAAGAACAAAAAGTGACACGGGCTGAAGAAGTTCCACCATACAACCAATGCCAGCAGAAGAAACACGCTATGCTCTTTTCACTGACAGGTCCTCTTGCATCGTAAAGATGAACTGGAAGTAGAAAGCAGCCATTTAGAGCCCCAAACGACAAGTCACAGAAGCCACTGAAAGAGAAAGTAGATCAAGCCAGCTTGCTGAACTCAAAGCTGTTCAACTAGCCTTAGACATTGCTGAGAGAGAGAAGTAGCCAAAGCTCTACCTTTATATTGATTCATAGATAGTAGCCAGTGCTCTGTAGAGATAGCTAAAGAAGTAGAAAGAAGCTAACTAACAGCATAGAAGAAAACCAATCTGAGCTGCTGATTAGTAGAAAGACATTACTACCAAGACAGCAAAGCTGCCTGTAAAAGTCCGCCATGTAGATGCTCATGTTCCCAAGAATAGAGCTAATGAAGAGCACCAAAACAATGAGCAAGTAAACCAAGCTGCAAAGATAGAAGTGTCAAAGATAGACTTAAATTAGCAGTATAAAAAAAGTTATTCCTAGCTCGATAAGCCCATGATGCCTCAAGTCATCAAAGCAGAGATGCCACCTATAAGTAAGCACGAGACCAAAGAGTAGATCTAACCATAAACAGTATTTCACAAATTATCCATAACTGTAAGACGTGTGCTGCCATCAAGCAGGCCAAGCGAGTGAAGCCCCTGTATTACGGTGGGCGGTGGTCCAAGTACAAGTATGGGGAGGCCTGGCAGATTGACTACATCACACTGCCCCAGACACGCCAGGGCAAGCGCTACGTGCTGACCATAGTAGAAGCCACCACTAAATAGTTAGAAACCTACCCTGTATCTCATGCCCGTAACACCATCCTGAACCTTAAAAAGCAAGTTCTGTAAAGACATAGTACCCTTGAACAAAATCGAGTCAGACAACAGAACTCATTTCAATAACAGCCTTATCAACACCTAAGCTAAAGAACATAGCATTGAGTAAGTGTACCATATCCCCTACCATGCACCAGCTGCAAAAAAAGTAAAGAAGTACAACAGACTGTTAAAAACCACATTAAAAGCATTAAGTGAAAGATCTTTCAAAAACTAAGAGCAGCATCTAACAAAAGCAACCTAGTTAATTAACACCTGAAACTCTACTAACCGAGTAAGCCCTGCCCAATCTGAGCCTTTGCATAGAATAGATAGAAACAAAATCCCAGCAATACATGTCAGAAGTTTGTTAAAGAAGACAGTCTAGATTAATTCTGCCTCAAATACAGACAAACCCATTCGTAGAGTTGCTTTTGCTCAAAGACCAAGTTACACATAATAGATAATGCAAAAACATAGAAGAACACAATATGTACCTCAAAGAAATCTGATTGTTGAGACCTATGTGTAAATATCACTATTTGCTAAATGTTATTACCATTGTCTGTGTATAGCTGTATAATAAATGTATAATGTATCTGTTCGTAAAGTTAGAATTTATATTACTTTTAGTAGTTAGCAGGCGACATAGAAATAAAGAGTAGAATGTCCTAAGTTGACTATATGATGCTTTTATCCCCAATCGTCTCGTTCTGTTTATGCTGAATAACAGGTGTTGCACCTTTAAGCTTTATTCTAAAGGGTAAAAAAAAGACAAAAGAAGCAGCAATTTGTTATCAGACACTGCACTCACTCCTCCACATTCCTGCTCTTAAACTGTGTTGTCTGCAGATAAACAAACAGCAAGACAGAGCTCTTTTTTGTCTTTAGTTAGTTTCAGCTAGCTGAGGCAAAAAAATTCCCTAAACTGTAGGTTTTTTTCCCTTTTCTTCAGACCTCTTAAAACCTGCTGTAGATTGAACACCCAGCAGAGCACCAGCAGCTGCACCTGTAGCCCACTGAGCCAAGCCTAGCCTGCGACATTTCCAGCACCGGAGAGACTAATCAGAGACTGAGTAAGCTAAGCTGCAACACAGAGACAGAGTTTTCTCAATTTGTCATCTTTTTTAGAGCAGCAAAGAGTTTTATTAGTTAATATTGTTTAAGTTTTATTGTTTAATAAACAGTTTTTTTCCATTTTCTCCATAAAAGTATTTCCTCCCAAACCAGTTGGGGGAGGGGCCGATTAAATTCACTTTCCTACCAGAAAAATTTTCCTCCCACGTTTGCTCCAAAGCAGAACAGCCCCCAAATGCAGCTTCTCTTGGTTTTCCCCACTGTGAGTGCAGCACGACTTCTGCAGAAAAGTAAGACAAATGTTTGGATTACTTGACAGCTTGTCCTTTCTTTTCCTTGTGGGCTGGGCAGTTGTGCCATTGCTGAGGTTTTCATTGTGCCTGTTCTAACACAAGAAAACAGGAGCTTTTGTGGGGGACTTGCTGGGCAATCCAAGCCTGACTGAATGCAGAGAAAGAATCTCCAGGACACTGGGAGCTCCCTGGGCTGGGCTCAGGTTCCCGCTGGGACTCTGCAGAGGGCTGGACTCCAACTGGGATCAGCAGCAGTGCAAAATACCTCTGGGCGTCTCCATTTCCCGCTATTCTGAGCAAGCAATGAAGCCAGCCAAGTACTGTATTTTCGTTCTCCTGGTAGATTTTTTCATTTGATTTGCCACTCCAGAAGCAATTTCTGTGATGGTCTCTGTAAGTCGATTCTATTTCAACAGCAACAGTAGCAGGGCTGTGTTTGAGTGCTGCAAAAGTGGTCCGTTTATGAAGCCATTGGGGGTCTTATTAGCTGAGCGTTGGCCCGAGACTTCTATCCCAGGAAAGGACAGAGTCCCAGAGTCCGGCCCGCTCGGATCCAAGCCACGGGGAGCCTTCCAGCCAGCAGGGTGGTAACAGCTCTTTATAGTGACTATCAGCTCTTTGGGATTTCAGCTGCTGCTAGGCTTGGCTTCCCCAGGCACAGGCTTCAGGTAGACGGAGAGAGAGGAGAAGGGAAGGCACCAGCTGTTCCACGGAGATGATTTATTCAAGGGGTGCGCGAAAGGACCCGGTTCTTCTTCTTCCGAGTTAGTAGGGTACAGTAAGCTACTTTTATACCCTTGGCCAGGCTCCAAACTTGACCAATGGGCAAAGGTTGGAAGGTTTAAAAGTGACCAATAGTAGGGTTAACAAGACTTTTCTCCTTATAAGGGTACAAAGATAACATTGCGAGTCTGGGATCGGAACCCTCTCTGCTGCTGTGTCAGCATTCTTATAGTTAAAGCCTCCACGGTCCTTGGGAAGGCTTGTGGCATTTACTACAGTCCGTGAGGCTTTCATTCCCCTCCACTTAGTGCTCAAGGACTTGTGAGCATTTCAATCTCTGCTAATCATGATGCCTGTGAGAAAAACACTGAGTTCACCATCACAAAAGCACAGTGGGTAGCAGTGATTGAAAGAGGCAAGTGCTGTTGTACTGATAAAATTCAGGTGGCAAGCAGAAGAGGGCGAAGAGCAGCCGTGATTGCCAATTGACAAGGCAAAGGCAGCAGCAGCCTCCTCCTGTCAGCTCAGGGTGAGTAAAAGAGCGTTGAAAACAGCGCTGGAACCCGATCCTTTCTTCCTCTGAGGGCTGGCTCAGGGCAGCACAGGCGGGCCCTGAGCAGTCAGGGCTGTGTGTGGGTGCGTGTTGCTCCAGTCCCGAGTTCAGCTGGAAAAAGCCCTTGGGAGCCGAGGCAGGAGCAAGCGGGAAAGGGCCGGCGCTGCTGCTGCTGCTCCTGGCCGGGAGCCCCGGCTGGGCCGGGCCGGCGCCTCCTGCGCTGCGGCTGCTGCTGCTGCCAGAGCCGGGCAGGACTCGGGCACAGGGAACGGACACGGGGGGACAGCAAAGGCCTGGCGGCTGCAGGGATGGCGGCGCTCGGGCCAGCGCCAGCAAAGAGCTTCAGTCCGCAATGAACCCCGAGGGAAACGCTGGGGAAAGGCTCCATTTCAGCCTTTCTTTACTTGTGGCTGCGAAGGGACTGAAGTGAAAGGAGAACAGGCAGGGCCCGACCCCTCCTCCTTTGGGAGGAGCCCCGTGCATGAGACTGTGAGGGGCTGTGAGGGACTGTGAGGGGTTATGAGGGGCCATAGGGGCCGTGAGGGGCTGTGAGGTGTCACTCTTGAGCCGAGAATGACACAGGAATAGGCGGGAGGCAGTTGTGTAGAGAGAGTGAAAGGTTTTATTCAAGAGAAGCATGCGGTTTTTATGGAGTCATATGATATATTCTATTTGTTTGGCTAGTTAACAAAAACACATTCTTAATACACTGTCCTTGAGAAGAACAGAAACACAAAGAAGAAAAACACCACCTGCAGATTGTTTATACTTAACAAATTATCACATCCCTATAATACCCTAAAAATTCTCCCACGCTGCTGTGAGAAACGCTTGTGGTTTCTCCTCTCTCTCCTCCAGGGCATCCACAGTGAGGGGCTGTGAGGGGTCTTGGGAAACTGTGAGAGGCCATGAGCTGTGGGAGGCTGTGAGGGGCCATGAGGGGCTGTGAGGGGCCATGGGGAACTGTGAGGGAGCCGTGAGGGGCTGTGAGGGGCCATGAGGGGCTGTGAGGAGCCATGGGGAACTGTGAGGGAGCCGTGAGGGGCTGTGAGGGGCTGTGAGGAGCTGAGAGGGACTGTGAGAGGCTTTGATGGGCCATGAGCTGTGGGAGGCTGTGAAGGGCCATGAGGGGCCTTGGGGAACTGTGAGGGGGCCATGAGGGGCAGTGAGGGGCCATGAGGGGCCATAAGGGTCTGTGAGGGGCTGTGGGAGGCCAGCCACCCCATGGAACCAAAGGTCCATTGTGACACTGCAGAAACAAGGAGATCATTGTTGACAGTACAGATCCTCATGGAACAAAGGGGCCATTATGGCTCAGCAAGGCCTTGTGGAACCAAGGGGACCATTGTGACACTGTAGAACCTCATGGTACCACAGGTCCATTGTTACACAGCAGCCACAGCAAGGCCCCAGAAACAAGGAGATCATTGTGACACTACACAACCTCATGGAATCGAGGTGTCCACGTTACACCAATGAACGTCATGGAGCAAAGGGTCCATTGTGACACTGTGGAACCAAGGAGACTGTTGGCAGTAGGAAAGCTCATGGAACCAAAAGTCCATTGTGACATTGTGGGGCTTTGTGGAACCTTGGAGACCATTAGGACACTTCAGGATCCACTGGAACCAAGGGGCCATTGTGACATTGCAGGGCCTTGTAGAACCAAGGGGTCCTTGTAGCGTGGCAGGGCCTCATGGACTCAAGGGGATCACAGTGACACTGTGGGGCTCCGTAAGGGGTCTATAAGATCTATGGGGCTCCATAAGGGGCTGTGGGGCTCTATAAGGGCTGTGGGGCTCCATAAGGGGCTGTGGGGCTCTATAAAGGCTGTGGGGCTCCATGAGACCATGAGGCCATTCTGACAGTGGAACCAAGGATACCATTGTTACACTACAGAACAAAGGAGGCCATTGTGAACCAGTGGGATACCAACTGGGACTATTGTGACACTTCAAGGGTCATTGTAGAACAGCAGGGCCTCGTGAAAGCCATGAGACCATTGTGACATCCACGGGCCTCATGGGAGCAAGGAGCCATTGGGACACTGCAGGCCCCCATGGAAGCAAGGGGCCAGTGTGACACATCCAGGCCTGGTGGAACCAACAGGGTCATTGTGATCCTGGGGAACCCAATAGAAGCAAGGGGCCATTTTGAGACTCCGTGACCTCATGGAAGCAAGGGGCGATTGTGGCATTGTGCAGTCCCATGGCAAGAAGGACACCATTTGAACACTGCAAGGCCTCATGGAAGCAAGGAGCCATTGTGCCACTGCAGAGCCAAGGAGACCATTGTTATATCACTGGGCCTCATGGAAACTAGGATCTGTGGTGATCCTACAGGGCCTCGTGGAACCAAGGGGCAATTGTGATGCTGCAGGGCCCCAAGGATCCAAGAACATGGAACAGGTCTGGGTGGCTGGGCCTCCTGAGGGCTGCTTGACTGGTCCAGCTGGTCTTGGCATGTTGAGAGTTGCTTCTCATCATCCCCTGAAACCCTGGAGTTCTATGCATTCCTTCCTGTGGGAAAGAACTGTTCTTCTCCTCCAGGGGTTCATGGCTGAAATTGGGATTCCTCCTCCAAATTTGATTATAACCAAGGAATATTCCCATATGAAACCTGCCAGGACAGACAGCCATGGCTGGCGTTGGCCTCTTGGGGGCCACCTCTCATCTGCCTTCAAAACACTGGGGGCCTGTTCTTTTCTTTCCATTGAAAAAAACACTTTCAAGTCCAACTATTCATGGCTAAAATTGAGAATCTGCCTCTAAAATTCCTTATATCCAAGGGCAGCTCCCAGACAAAAGCTGCCAGGGCTGTCTAGGTCCCCTTGGCTTCCCTGGTGGCCTTGGTGTTGCTGTAGGGCCTGAGTGCTCTCGGGGCCGGGCACAGTCCTGGGGGTGGCAGTGCCGGGGCTGCAGCAGGGACAGGCCATGGGTGCGGGAATCTTAAAAATCAGAGGGTTTTAAGAAAGGTAGGAAAAAGCAGGCCTAAGAAAGTAAAGATAGTTAGATGCTAAAGCAGCAGAAAAATTAGTAATGCAAACGTGAGAAAAGAACAGTAGGCCTATGTTAGGTGCTGCCTTAAGTAGTAACAAGTTTACTTAATGTATATCTTTAGAAGGTTAAAGTTTGAATAGTATTTTTTTTCTTGATTTTTATGAACAAGTTATTGTCTTGAAAGTAGGCCGCTTACCAAAGTTACGTGTGCTTTATATTATTGGATAGAAGTATTGTCAATGTTCTTGTTCTCTATTTATGATTGGCTGAAATGCAGATGGAAATGGCTTTATGATATGCTGTAACATTACGTCCTTTGGCATTCTGCTTGATTCAGCGAGAAGGTTGCATCTGTTTGTCTCCATTGTTGTAACAATGTGTTGAGGCTGATGCTTTAATAAAACCTCTCAGGACACTGATCAGAGAGTGCCCCGTTCCGTTCGTGCAATTGTAAATATTAATGCCAGGGCAGTGGCGCCCCTATCGTGGGGCTTTTGGAGTAGACTAGAATAAAGAAGAAATAAATCGACGATTGCTGTCCTTGGAGACCCAGGAGATAATCAAGGAGAACTGTTGCATCCCCTGGTTTTCTACGTCTTTCGTGTATGTAAGTAACATATTATAAGGGGCTCCTGGGTAATGTAACGATGGGAAACAATTTAACGAACTTAGAATGGGATGTCTTTCATGAACTTGACAAAATATTACAGGAAAAAGGACGTTCAGATATCTCAAAAACTGAGTTAAAGGACTTATTAATCTGGACTAAAGCTAATACTCGAAATATAAACTTGCAGTCTGCTTTTACCTTTGTTTTTTGGGATCAAATAAACTGGAGACTTTATAATCTATTTACTCTCAAAAAGGACGAATCTGCTGGCAAATTAATGCCTGCCTGTTATGTTTTAATGGAAACTTTTAAACCGAATGACTGTAATAGACAGTCCTCGAACTTGCTAAACAAAGTATCTTGTTCAGATCCTTCAAATTCAAGTGAAACCGAGTTAACGTCCTTATCGGGAGGAGTTCCGGGGGGTGTTGGTCCGTCCGGTCCCAATCCCGGGGGGGCTGGCTGCGTTGCTTCTTCCAAAAATTGTGAATCGGAACGATTTGCCTCTCGGGGTGTGTCTCCTGTTTCTTCCGAGTTGGTCGGTGTCTCTGCAGATGAGAGCAGCTCTTCACCACCCCCTCTGGGAAAAAGTGGACTTTTACCGTGTCGCAAAAAAGGTTCAGAATCAATGTTGCACTCCGGAAATGATAATTTGCTTAATGTGTCTCTTGGTTGTAATGATAGTCGCTCAGAAGGGAAAGATATTCGTTTACAGAAGCTTTGTGATAAGGAAATTGCATGTCCTGAGAATATTCAAACTGGGAATGTTGAAAATGCTTTTGATTCTGCTTTGCAAGAGCAAGGCGCTGTAGGGGCCAGCTTTGCTACTGTTTCCCCTTCGCAGGAAAAGGTTCCATTGAATTCTGTTCCTCAAAGTGCTTTGCTTTGTGATTCTGGGAGTTCTTTTTTGGTAAATTGTTCAAATAAGTCATTGCCTGGTTTTTCTGCTGTTTGTCAGAATTCTAACACAGAAAATGCTAAAAGTGGAGCTGTGGATTTGCTTTCGGCAAGTAGGACCCTGTCCTGTCCAGGGGGAGAAATCCCCAAACAAAAAAGTATGCTTAAAACAGGTGATTTTTCAAAAGGTTTCAGAGGGAAAACAGACCGAGATTTTAAAACCCTCGAATTCTGGTTTTTCTGGGGGTAGAAAAAATATAACTTCACATTCACTGTGTGGTATTGGCAGGGTCCCAGAATTTTCTCAGGCTGATGTTGGCTGCTACCCAGCTCCTTGTGAAACATACCTTTGTTCTTTGGAAATTAACAAGAATAAAAATTCAAGGTTATGTTCCCTGCAAAAGCCAAATGCTGGCTGTGTTCCACAAACTAAAGAACACTCCCATTTCGTAGAACACACCCCTCTCCCAGCCCCTCTGGGCGGGACTCCCGAGGGGGAGTGGTCCTTGACCGAGCCCGCCTCTGTCCCTCCTGGCAGGGCTTCAAGAGAGGGCGTGTTGTTCAGAGGTCTCTGCCCAGAACTCAGGGGTGTGTGCTCACGCCTTTACTGGCAGAGCTCCCGGGAAGGACAGTAATGTCCTTGCCAAGAATTCAGATGCTGGCCGGAGTCCCGGAAAAACTGGTTGTCTTAGTGACTACTCTGGCATGAATTCAGAATCTGGCCTGGTTCCCAGGGCTTCTGTTGTTAAAGAAACAGCCCTTTTAAAGCAGGAACCCCCTTTAAATTTACCTAATTGGTCTGATATTAATCAGAAATTGGAAAAAGATTGAGATTCAAAGAATCTCCTTGCACTGCCTGTTCGTTATGGCCGTCGTGATGCCAACCCTACTTATGAGAGTCTCTCTCATCATGATATAAAAGAATTACGTCTTGCACTGAAAGAAAGTGGGTTTTCCTCTCCTTATTTTAATACAGTGTTGAAAAGTGTTTTTAATACCTATGATTTAGTGCCTGCTGATTGTCGAAATCTAGCTTCTTTAATTTTAACCAATTCACAGTATCTTTTATGGGAACTACAATGGAAAAAGCTTCTTAATAAGTTGATTGAAAAATATGCTGATACTGATTATGCCAATTTAGATGTTGTTCAATTAGCAGGTGATCCACCTTACCATAGAGCAGAAAATCAAGCAGTAGAACTGCCTCGGCCTGTATTAACAGATATTAAAGATGCTGCTAGAAAAGCATTGTTTTCAGTGGAGCCAGCTGGCACACATGTTAATGCTTATACCTTAACTGACAAGGTGAAACAGAAACCTTTGGTTCTTTTCTGGATAGATTAACTCAAGTAGTTGAAAAACAGTGTCAGGACAAACAAGCTCGTCCTCATCTTGTTCAAAATCTTGCTTTTGTAAATGCTAATGATGAATGTAGAAAAATTATCTCAGCTTTACCTGATCAGCCTCCAACCATTACACAGATGCTAACAGCTTGCAGTCGAGTTATGAATCAGCAAAACTTTTCAGATTCACAGGTCACTGCTTCGAATAAGACCTTGGAAGACAATTTAACACAACAAATTGATAAAATTGAAAAGCTTTTGGAAAAACAAGAAAAAATTTGGGAAAATACTGTTAGCTCTGTGCAGTTGGACTCTGATAAAAGGCCTTGTTGCTTTGCTTGTGATAAACCAAGTCATGTTAAAAGGATTGTCATGTGAAAACATTCTTACCAAAACAGACAAAGTTGTCATGATGTATATGATTTGCTAATGTCTTGTTGTACAAGTTTTGTCTTCAGCTCGACAGAAATCTTCAAGATTCAAGACTCTACACTACATGGATGATTTCTTCATAGCTTCAACACAAACAGAAATGGACCGAACCTATGCTAATGTTGTGACTGAAATTTCTACAAATTCCTACAACAAATCCAAGGATGGACAGGACATTTCTACAACAAAAATCCAAGGCTGTGACATCAACTCTTCAAAGACGACAAGCTCATCGCTGTCTTCCGGAAAAGCCTTTTTTCTTTGCAGTTTTCAGAGAAAAGATGCAACTTTGTGGTCTCATTTTTCAGTGGGACCCTTCTGAGTCAGATCCTTTGTTGATAATAGAGAGGATTTTTCCTCCTTGCAGGTTTCCAAAGACTATTACCACAGTTTAAAAATGATAGCACAACTTGTAATTAAAGCCAGAACCAGATTGTTAACTCTAGCAGGCCAAGAATTTTCGGTCATCTATTTACCTTTGAAAAAGATTACTTCAATTGGGCAATGCAAAATTCTGATGATTTACAATATGCATTTTTGGCCTTCCCAGGTATTTGCTCTATTCATTAATGTCGTGGTTTGACCATGACAATTACCCAGCTCACAAACTATTGCAAGCAAAATTAAGTTTTAGAGAAAAACCTAAATTAAGTCAAGAGCCTTTGAATGCAGTGACTCTCTTCACTGATGGCTCAGGCAAAAGCCACAAATCAGTTGTGACTTGGCTGAATCAGAAAACTAATGCTTGGGAATCAGACATTCAAATAGTAGAAGGTTCTCCTCAAATTGTTGAGCTTGCTGCTGTGGTTCGGGCTTTTCAGCTTTTCCCTCAACCTTTTAATTTAATTACAGATTCTGCTTATGTTGCTAATGTAGTTAGGAGAATAGAGGGGTCAGTTTTAAAAGATGTTAGTAATGCTACTCTATGTCGTTGGCTTTCATGTCTTTTTACAACTTTGCAATATAGAACTAATCCATATTTTGTTTCTCACATTAGGGCTCATTCCTCGCTTCCTGGATTTTTAGTGGAAGGAAACGCAAGAGCGGACAATCTAACAATGGTCATTTCAAACACTTTACCAAACATTTTTGAACAAGCAAAATTAAGTCATGCTTTCTTTCACCAAAATGCACAAGCACTCATGTGAATGTTCCAAATTACTAAAAGTCAAGCTAGAGCTATCATCAATACTTGCCCTGACTGTCAGCTTGTGCAGCCTCCTGTTTCTATGGGAGCTGTCAACCCACGAGGTTTGCAAAGTCTACAGTTATGGCAGACCGACGTCACTAAATATCCATCCTTTGGTAAATTTAAAAACATTCATGTGTCAGTGGACACGTTCTCTGGTGCGCTTTTTGCTTCCCTTCACACAGGTGAAACTGGCAATCATGCCTGTCATCATTTTTTGCAAGCTTTTGCTTCATTGGGTGTACCTCAAGAAGTAAAAACTGACAATGGTCCCACATATATATCTCAAAAATTGGCCACTTTTCTAAACGAATGGGGTGTTCGTCACATCTTTGGTATTCCTCACTCTCCCACAAGTCAAGAAATTGTTGAAAGAGCACACCAAATGCTAAAACGCATCTTAGATCAGCGGGGGGGGGAGCTGAGGTCACACCTCAGATGAGGCTGAACAAAGCTTTGTATGTTTTCAATTTTTTAAACTGTTCGGGTGCAGAACCTGATCCTCCAATCTTCAGGCATTTTTTAAACAATACACAGGCAAAACTGAAAGAAAATCCTCCTGTTCTAGTTAGAAACCCAGATTCTGGACAAATTGAAGGTCCTTTTTAATTAATAACATGGGGCAAAGGGTATGCTTCTATCTCTACAGGTGCTGGAATTAAGTGGGTTCCTGCCAAAAACGTCAGCTGCCAGGGCCTGGCAGCTCCAAGTTCCTTACCCAGGATCTCTCAAGAACATGGCCAGGCCAATGCTCAGCACAGAAAACCCCCATGAGCAGCCCCAGGCTGGCCGTGGGCAGGCTGGGGGCAAACAGCAATGGCTGGGGCTCTGCAAGGGCCCTGGGGAGATGAGAAGGAGCAGCAGAGCAGGGGCTGATCCATCCCCAGTGCGCTGCACAGCCCAGGACAGCGTCCCAGAGCGTCCTGATGGAGCTGCCAACAACGTCCCCCCTCTGCAGCCCCGGACTCTCCCCCAGCTCACACAGGTGCCCCATCCTTGCAGGCACAGACACGGCAGCCCTGGCTCAGCAGCCCCTGTTTGCATTGCACACAGCAGGGGGAGCACCTCCATGCTGTTGCTGTGGGGACATGAACCTGAGGGAGCACAAATGCCATCAGCCCCTGGGGCCAGCAATGGCTGGGGGACACCAGGGAAACCACTCAGCTTTGTCCTGGCCTCTGCACTCAGCCAGAAAATTTGTTCCCATCAGCTGGGAGTTTCCTGTCCCACTGCAGATGTTGTTGCTCAGAGCCAGGGCTGCCTGGCAGCCATCCCCAAACTGCCCTGAGCAATTCCTTTGCTTCATCTTTGCTTTCTTTCCTCTTCCTGATAAAACATTTCTTCCCTGTTACCCACCCTGCAAACAGCCCATCCCTGTTTGCCCTTCCCTCTCCAGCAGGTCCCCATTCAGCAGGATCCCACGAAGGAAGGAAGGAAAGAAGGAAGGAAAAGGGAAAAGGGTCCAGATCCAGTACTTCCTGGAGCCTGGAGCCTGAAATGGGGTGTTTGCTGGCACTGTCAGGGCCCAGATCTGGAAATTTCCCTATTCTGGCACAGCCCAAGTGCAGCAATTTGCAGGCACAGAAATCCAAAACCTGTCAACTTTCTGCTACTGGATCTGGCACCACCCACATCTTGTGTTTGCTGCACCAGTACCCAGATTTAAAAATTTCTCAATGCCAGCAGAGCCCAAATCCATCAGATTTCTGTCACTGGCAACTACACCACCCAGATCTGGTGTTTGGTGGCAGCGCCAGCACCCACATCTGAAAACTTCCTGGTGCCAGCACAGCCAAAGTCCAGTGATTTGCTGGCACAGAAAGCCAAACTTTGGAAATTTGTTGGTTCTGGCTCCAGCACCATCCAGATCTGGTGTTTGCTGGGACCACCAGTGCCCAGATTTGGAAATTTCTCAGTGCCTTCACAGCCCAGGTCTCTCAATTTGGTTTTAGCTAGTTTAGGCAGAGAAGTTCCCCGGACTGTGATTTTCCTTTTTCTTGGAACTGTTTAAACCTGCTCTGGACTGAAAACCCAGAGAAACATTGGCAGCACACACCTGTGGCCCACCGAGCTCTGGGATGCTGCATTCCAGCACCAAAGGGACTTAGAAGAGACCGAGTGAGCCAACTACAACCCACAAAACGGACTTTCTGAATTTGCCATCTCTTCAGCACTGTCAGAGGTTTTATTTAATATTATTCATTTTTCATGCTTGTGAATACTTTACTTGTTAAATAAACTGGGCTTTTTTCACTTTTCTGAAGGGAAGTCTTCCTGAACTAGTAGGGGGAGGGGCCGCTTCAACTTGAACGTGGGGCTCGTGGGGCGAGCGGAGAACGTTCAGGGGGACGAACGCCCCGGTGCCTCAGTTGCAGCAGCGGCAGCAGCAAAACAGATACACTAGAACGATCTTTCTCTCTTTCTTTCTCTTTCTCTCCCTTTCCCGCTGTCGGGCACCCTTCTCTCGGGGTCCCTTGCTCGGCGTCCCTCTCCCCGCCTCCCTCTCCCCTGCCGGGCCGGGCTATGCCCCCGGCCCGCCCCCGGCCCCGGGCGGGGCTGCCCCGTGCCCGGCCCCGGCCGTCCCGCCGCGGTCTCGCCTCCGCCCGGCTCTGGCCGTACTGGCGGTGGCGCTGCCGGGCGGGCATCAGCGCCTGGTGCGGGGGCGGCATCGCCGATCTTTGCCTCCGCCCGGCCCGAGCCCGGCCTCGGCCTCGACGCAGGGTCCAGTCCCGAGCCCGGTCCCGGCCCCGGCCCCGGCTCCTCCCGGGGCCCGCGGAGGACACACGCAGGGCGGCCGCTCCCGTCGCCTCCGCTGCGGCTTCCCCGGCCCGAGCTCCGCCGCTCGGCAGCGCGGCCGCCGGCCCCGAGCCTCCCGTGCCGCGTTGCAAAGAGCGAACGCCTGGGCATGGCCGGCCTGGGGCGGCTGAGGGGCGCTCGGGGGCCGTTGCTGGCCCCGGGCCGAGCGCTGACAGCCGCGTCCCGCCCACAGGGAAGGCGCATGAGGCCCTGCAGGAGCGGCACCGCCTGGGTTCGCTGCTGGGGCGCGGCGGCTTCGGCAGCGTCTTTGCGGCCACGCGGCTCTCGGACGGGCCCCCAGTGAGCGGCGGGGCCGGCGGCGGGCGCAGGAGAAGGAAGAGGAGGGGATGGAGGAGGAGGAGGGCGGAGGATGGGGCTGGGCGGGGCAGGCGGCGAGCCTAGGCCGCTGCTCTCCCTCGGTCGCAGGTGGCCATCAAACGCGTGCCGCGGGACTGCATCCGGCGCTGGGGCGAGCTGGTGAGCGAGCGGGGCCAGCGGCAGCAGCCGGGCCGTGCCGGGGGCGAGGAGCCGGAGCCCGGCCGGGCGGGAGCCGCCGGGAGCCCTGCGGGGAGAGCGGGCGTGGGCTGAGCGGGGCGTGCAGAGCAGCCCGGGCTGGCTGAGGGCTCCCAGAGCCCCAGCACGGCCTCAGCCCCACTGACGCGCTCCTCCTGCAGCCCGACGGCGCCAGCGCGCCCATGGAGATCGTGCTGCTGGCCAAGGTGTCCCGTGGCTGTGCCGGTGTCATTCAGCTCCTGGAGTGGCTCGAGTCCCCCGACAGCTTCCTGTTGGTGCTAGAGCGTCCGGAGCGGTGCCAGGAGCTCTCGGGTTTCCTGGCGGAGCAGGGGTTCCTGCCGGAGGAGGAGGCACAGGAGCTGTTCCGCCAGGTGCTGGAGGCCGTGCGGCACTGCACCAGCTGCGGGGTCCTGCACAGGGACATCAAGCCCGAGAAAATCCTGCTCGACCTGGCCAGCGGGCAGCTGAAACTCATCGACTTCGGCTGTGGCGCCTTCCTCCAAGACACAGCCTACACCCAGTTTGCAGGTGAGCCCTCGCAGGGGATGCTCCTGGGCATCTCGTGGCCCAGCCTGGCTGCAGCACCGGGGCTTCCCCCTATTGCAGCTGGGATGGGATTGATGCTGGAGCCAAGTTGATTTGGGTGGGGTGTGAGGGGGGCCAGCTCCCAGCCCTGCCGACAGCCTTCAGCACCCACTGTGGCCTGGGATGGGGCGGGAGCTGGGGAAGCCAGCCCGACACAAACCCCCATGGGGGTAGCAGACAGGGGGGTCTGACCCTGTGCCCGGATGGTTTGGTGTGCAGGCGAGGAAGGGCTTGGACTGCTCTGCTCCCCTTTTTTGCCTTGGCTTATTAACATTTTTGGAGGCCATGCAAGTGGAGAGGAGAGTGGGTTTTCCCAACCACTGAGTGGGTTTTTCCTTTGTGTGTCATGGTTGGGCCTTCCCAGGGCTTCTGCTGCCCTCTTCCAGCACCAGTGTCTTCTTTTCCAGCCCCGAGTTTGTACACAAGTCCCAGGTGCTGGTGAGAGGGCAGCGCTCGCCCCATGTGCCACTGGGGCAGCCCCCACGTGCCCAGGGATGCTGGGGCCAGGCTCTGGGAGCAGCAGCATCCCCCTGCTGAGCTGTGTTTGTCTTCCACAGGAACCCTGTCCTACAGCCCACCAGAGTGGATCCAGCACCAACAATACCATGGCAAGGCAGCGACGATCTGGTCCCTGGGCCTCCTGCTGTGCCACCTGGTCATGGGGAAGCACCCGTTCAGGAGGGGCCAGGAGATCATCCGGGTGCGGATCTTGTTCCCACAATGGCTCTCTCAAGGTGGATCCTCATCTCTGGGCACGGGGGGAATTCCAGTGCTGGGAGCCAGCAGCGGGCTCGTGGGCATCCCGCTCTGGCAGCTGCTGAGGAGGTGGCACATGTCCTGCTCTCCTGCTCTCCTCCAAACAGAGCATCCATGGGGAAGTTTAGGCCCAGCTCTGGGCACACCCAGCATGGCCTGGGCACGGGAACGGGGGGGAGCAACTTGTCCAACTGACTGGTGATTTCTGGTTTCTCTCTCCAGAGTGCCAGGATATCATTAAGAGGTGTTTGTCCATGCAACCCTTGGACAGGCCATCGTTAGAAGAGCTTTTCTGTCATCCTTGGGTGGAAGGTGTTCCTCTGCCCTAGAAGACGGGAGAGATCCACGTGCACAGTTGGATCCAGGGGCCTGGCAGGTACCAGCTCCAAGCATTTCTTGGCACTCAGTGGCAAAGCAAACCAGACTGGTTTTGTCCTGTCGATAGCTCTGAGCAGGGGTTGGCAGAAGGGAACATGCAGCTCTTGGGCTGGAGCTGAGCTGGAGACCTGGTGTGGCAAGCACTGGCGGCCACCATCCAAGCTGGTATTGTTTGTCTGGTTCATGGATGGCTGGGGCCCTGGGCAGAGCCCTGACAGCCTGGTCTGGCCCCAGGGAAGGAGAAGGAGCCCCTGGAGAAGCTGTACCAGGTGGGGCTGCTGCTGCAGACACCAAGGACAAGCTCAAGGGTGACAATCTCTTCCTCGGACTGGCCAGCTGTAGATGATGGACTTGGATTCTGGCACCTTCTTCAAAGCCAGGCTCCAGGCCAAATTTGCAGGTGATTCCACAGGCAGGGGTGTCAGGACCCAGGACATCCCTCTGGCTGTCCTGAGCAGCTCAGACCCCTGCCAGGGGTCTCAGAGACCCTGGCACAGAGCCCAAAATGCCCCTGTGGGTTTGATTATGGCCTGTGGAGCAAATTACCAACCTTCTATGAAGATCAGTAAGCCACAATAGTTTAAGCAGAATATTAGTGAAGTTATCACAGGGTGGAAAAGTAGATTTTAGGGTTTTTGGTATGGGGGTTCAGGAGGCAAGATGGAGGGAACTGGGTGTGTCCAGCCTTTCTCCTTCTTCTTCTTGGCCTCCATCTTCTGCTGTGATGTTGGCACTTACAGATTGGTTTGTGGTGAAGGTGCACTTGTTAACAAGGGTGAAAGGTATTGGGGATAGAAAGTAAATATGATGTACGTAGTTTTTATTATAAAAAGATACGACCGCCCCGTGGGTGGTCAGAGTGCCCTTGGCTGCCTTGCTGGTCAGATCCCGGCTGGGAGAGAGAAAACTTTGTAAGATAAGAAATAATAAACAATCTGAAGACCGAAATATCGAAGAGTCTGGACTCATCCTTTGAACCACGGGCTGCCCCGAACCATTCTGTGTGTGTCCAAGCAGAGACAACAGCCAGATCGGACACAGGGGGATGCTGCCAGATCTGGGCCTGGCACGGCCTGGCCGGGCACCAAAGGTTCCCCCTGTGCTGGGGCAGATGCAATGAATTCTTCAGTTGCTGCCCGGCTGCTTTTTGGCTCTGGGCAGCTGCTGAGGGCTGGATGTGCCGTGGCTGGCTGCAGGTTGGGCACATGTCCTGCCCTCCTGCTCTGTGCCAAAGGCAGCAGGGATGGGCAGCTCTGGGCCCAGCCAGCATGGCCTGTGCACCCACAGGCCTTGGCACAAGGGCACAGGAGCCCTCAGCTGACGGGCACTTTCTGGTTTCTCTCCTTGCAGCCGGGCTCTGCAGATGCTGAGGCTGCTCTGGGCTCTGCCAGGGCTCTGCTGGGCTCAGCCCTGGGCCCAGCTGGGCTGGCTCTGCCCTCACATTGCTCTGACAGCTTTGCATCAGACGAGCCCATTGCGAGCACAGCGCCTGAGCTTTCTGCTTTGGCAGGTGAGTGAGACTCTGCTGCAGGCCCAGAGATTGCAGCTGGGGACACACATCCAATTGGCAAGAACCCAAACTCTCCGCAGTCCCAGCTGAATGCCTGGATCTGTACAGGGTGTTTTGTCTGTCCCATTCTTCCTTCTTGATTGGCTGGAATTGTGCAATTGCACTTTCTTCCTCCTCTAGTGTTGCAGTGTTACGCAACTCTCTCCTGTCCCCTCCCCCTTCTTCCTCCCACCTAGCTGCCTATCAATCAATCTACCTGAGATATCCCCTGTCATCTGATTGGCTTTCACCTGTCCTTCCACACCCCTAATCCGAGGCTTGAAAAATACAGAGACCATGTGGCCCTTCCTCTGTTGCCTCTCCGATTTCCAGCAAGGAGGTTTTCCCCAAGATCCTTTATGCATCTATTAAACCTGGACTAAACTTACAACAGAGCCTGCTTCTTCTCTTCACTGACGCTGTAAGCTTCCCCGCCAAAGGTAACTGAGTTCCTTTCCTGCCTGGACTTCCCAAGTGCTCGTGTGCTGCATTCCTTAACTAGCCATAGGCTCCTCTGTGGGAAATAACTACAGCTGTAGCCTTCGGCTCGGCAGCGAGAGCCAGGGAAGCCAGCAGGACACACCCGGATACTACCAAGGGAATTACAAAAACTATACTCTAGCAGTGCCACAAGTGGGCCAAAGCTGGCGAGTGGGCCGTGTTCCTGAGGCAGTGCAGTCTGGAGCTGGTGGATGGAGAATTGCCCTTCTGCCCTTCCAAACCAGAGCAAAAAGCTGTCAGTGGGACTTTGTGTGTCTAAGAAATCCCTGACAGTTTCAAAGGGAATGAGCAGCTTATTCCCAGGCTGAGAAGAACGGTCATCTTCTAAAGGATTTGGGCTTTGACAGAGTTTCCATTCCCAGTCCTGCTTGGAGCTGGAGGGGCACAAAGCAATCTCCTCTTGCTTTGACCACAATTTCAAATACCAGTGTTGGAAACAAAGCCCAAAATCTTTGAAAAGGCTGCTGAGGTCAGTAAGATGGATCCATGCCATCAGCACACTTACAATGTAAGTAACTGAGTTCTCTTTTTAAAAAAATCATTTACCTCTTAATGCAAAGTTACAGAAGGTTTTTCACTAACACTTGGGTTTTGTTTTCATCTTTCAAATTTTATATAGTATTTTTTCTTTTTCCTTTTTTTCCCTTAAATAGAAAACATGTCCTATCAAAGGAATGTCCTTTGCTCCTGGTTCCTGTGTGAAGCAGCTCCCTTCCTGCTGGCTGAGCTGCTCAGGCAGAGCCCAGCAGCTCCTGGCCCTGCAGGGCTGAGGCTTTTCCCCATTGCTGGGCACAGACTGATGGAGCAGCACTGCTGAACACGGGCATACAGAGGAACCAGCAGCAGCTGCCTTTGGCCACCTGAGGCTCCAAGGCCCAAACTCTGAGCAGGCAGGGCTGGAAGAGACTGGCAGGATCTGATCCCTGACTCTAGGCCAGGGCTGCACAAATGACCCCACAGCAGCAGCAGCAGCAGCAGATGGAGCTGACTTTGAGCACAGCCCCTGCCCCTCTTCCCTGCCGTGTGCAGCAGTGTCACAGCAGCCTGAGGCACCTGGGAGCCCCCAGTGCCAGCAGGGACTTGAGATGTCAGCCCTGGGCTCCTGGAGGCTGTGCAAGGAGTGGAGCTGGGCACTCCCTGTCCATGGGGAGCTTCCAGATGGAAAAGGCTGCTGTGCCTAGGCAGCTCCAAGGGCACAGAAAGGAGGGTCTGGAGCACTGGATCTGTGCCAGTGCCACAGTCCTGGGCAGCAGGCAGTGAGCCCTGGGGGAAGAGAGGGCACAGCAAGAGGGACAGAACCAGGCAAGGTCAGAGACTGGAGAGAGCCAGAGCCAGGAGCAGGAACAGCTGCTCCATTGCACTCTTGGAGAAAGCTCTTGGCTGGTTCAAAGCACTGAAAGGCGTGAAAGGCAGAGAGGAGGCCACAGCAAACAATGCTCCTGTTTGCACAGCCTCCCCTCTCCGTGTCCCAGAAGGAATTGCATGGACTGTATTCTTCTCTCCGAGTTGTGTCGTTCAGCATGAGCAGCTCAGCACCAGAAGCTGAAGGAGCTGAAGCCTCAGGCCACAGGAGCTGGGCAAGAGGGAACTTTTGGAGCAAAGGAATGCTGCTAAAATAGCCCCAGCTGAATGCAGTGGATAGAATCATGGAATCATAGAATCCTTTCTGTTGGAAAAGCCCTTTGAGCTCACCCAGTGCAGCCACTCACCCAGCAGTGCCAAGCCCAGCACTAAACCACGTCCCTGAAGTTCCAAGGCCTGGACACCAGTCCTGAGTGAGGCCTGAACAGCAGGCCCTGAGCGAAAAGTGGCCTCTGGATGAACCTTCCAACCAAAGTTTGTCTTTGTATCTTCTCCCTAATGAAATATGCATGGTCATTAGCCCTGTCATACATGCAGCCATTCATTGGTGAAACATGTATTGACCTTTGTGTATTTAGAAGCCAGACAAGGCCATGAAATCTGACATCTGGCCTTTTTTGGGGCTGAAGGATCAAAGTCAGCTGCCTTGGTTCCTCCTGGGGCCCTGGCCAGGCTTTGGGAGGGACCCAAGAGGAGGATGAAACTAGATGTTCCTGCACTAGAAGTGCTGTCAGTTTGTTCACTCAGCACTGTCAGAGCTGGGCCCTCTCCCAGCGCGGTTGGGCCCTCACCTGAGGCTGGAGGCACCTGCAGGAATTGCCAGTGCCCAGGAGTGGCTCTGCAGCCCTTGGCTGTGACAGCTTCCCCAGCTACTGTGTGGATCTGGGGGATGGTAAAGGCTGAGGGTGAATGCTGCTGGATCTTTGTTAATCACTGCAGGCAATCTTTGGTGGGGATGATTGGATGCATGGCTGAGCTGCTCCTTTTGTGATTCTTTGCTGCTTTGAGCTACAGGAAATGACACTGATTCCTTCAGTTGGAGTCTGTGTCCTTGGTGCTGACTTTGCCCACCGGTAAAACAAAAGTGGCACAGTCTGGCCAGATGTCAACAAAATGTCACTTGTTCAGTGTAAATGTGAGGAATCAGTCCCATCAGAAATTCCCAGATGGAAATCCCTTCCCTGGAGTTCCCTGGCTCTGGAGTGGGCTGAGGTTGGAGCCCTGTGGGAGCAGTGGGGCAGTCGGGTAAAAGAGGCTGAACCCCTGGATGGCTTAAAATGCATCCAAAAATTGCATATGGTAAAGGAAAAGACCTTGTGGGTTTGGGCAGACAAAGATGAATTTATTAAGAGTACATTGGAAGCAGCACCTTCAGAAGGAACTATTATTGTTGGAATGCTCCCACATGGAACAACAGAAGGTTTTAATCGTGAGCTCAGATGCATTTGTGCAAGTGAAATATCAATATCATAATTAACTATATATATATATTTTAAGTATAATAAGACCTTCATATTTATTTTTATAGATTTATATATATATATATGTATATCTCTACAAATCCATATCTATATTTCCATATCAATATATACATATAATAATGTGAAATAGTGTTGACAATACTAATTTGGTAGTTTTGGCTGCTCAGGGATGTAACACTAAATACCCTACAGAACAGGTTTGGCCAGGACCCTAATGTTAGTGGTCAACTTTGTGAGATTGCATACAATGAAAAAAGGAGGAAGGGATGAAATTGGCTATTTTTACAGGTTTTGCTGATTCTGTGATGCAGAGTGCTTTTTTTGTTCCTGTGAAAAATACAGTGATTAGGCCTGCAGGTTTTTTCATGTACCAGACTATGCACAACCTGCAGGATTGGTTGAATGGGTGAAGGGGTTGTTAAAAGAGCAGTTGAAAAAATGAAGAGATGGGAACCTTTGCCCATGGAGAACCCATCTCCCAGATGTGCTCCATGCCCTTTACAATGGCCCACTGGGGAAATGGAAACCCCCTGGCTGTGCACGGCTGCCCCCAATTTGCAAATCCAACCATGGGCAGTGAGACTTGGGCTGCCTGGGAAATTGTTCTGGCTGTGATGGCCCCTGGCAGGGCCAGCCCAGAGGCTGCAGGGCTGGGCCTTCATGCATTGGAATTCATTAGGATAAATTCAAAGCAAATGAGAGCTATCAATTCTGAAACAGGAATTCAGATTGCTCTAGGACACTTTGCTTTGGTAACTGCTTCCTTGGAGCTTGGCCTTGCAAAGTGTTCATGTCATAGCAGGAGGAATTGATGCAGAATATCAAGGAGAAATTACAGTAATTCTGTTAAACAATAATGAACAAAATTGGAGCATTCAACCCTGTGACAGGGTAGCATATTTATTGATATTGCAATTTTGAAAACGATTGTGAAAAAAGGAACTCCACCTCCAATCACCGTTTGTGGAGATGAAGGGTTTGGATCCAGCAGTCCTAATAATGGAGCCAGAGTGTGGGTCCGGAGGCCAAAAGGCCCTCCCGAGGCAGCTGAAGGAACAGCTCCTGGGAAAGACAACTCTGAGTCCTGAAACCTGGGCAGGAACAATGGGAATGTGTCCCTGCAGCCAAGGATTCTGTGTGAGAACCAGTAGATCTGACAGGATATTGTTATACACATCCTGCCAGACCAGATCTCCCTGTTTGCCCCAAGGGCCCCTTTGGAAAATGCTCTGACCCACGGGGCTCCATGTGAAGGCTGCTGTGACCCTGAGGGACTTGCACAGGAATTCCATCCAGGAGCCTGGGTGCCCCTCAGGGACTGGGACCTGGCCCCTTCCAGCCAGAGGGGAAAGGGCCCCCCCAAGCCTTGTTAGCCACAGACAGCATGGGAAAGCTGAACAGCAAAGAGCCTGGGGGCATTATTCTGGAATTTAAAAGGTGCCAGCCCCATGGACAACTGAATTCTTGTTCCTAACTCCAATGAGATTGAGAAAAAAGAATGAAGAACGGTGTCACTAAAGTACTACTGATGTCTGTAAGATGTTCCTTGATAGTCAGCCAGAATCTTTGTCTGCCACAAACACCTCTAGTGTTTCACCAAGGGGTTAGTCATCAAAATGTAATGATTAGTTATGAAAATGTAAAGATCAGGGTAGCCAAAGTACTGCACGTCACCAATTGCTGGGGATGTTCTCAGCTGGAGTTGGGAGGAATGGGGTTCCCTTGGAGGGCCCACCCTGTGGGGTGGCCAGAACTCTGTCCATGGGCTCTGACTCATCACTGTCAGTGAAGGGACAGTTAAAGAAATCACAGGAATAAAATGATCACTTGCACAGGATTCCCTAAGATTTGCTTTCAGGAGAAACCAAACCCTGTTCTATTTCCAGAGGCTGCAGTGTGAGAGGATTTCTGTGCTTCACCATCACTGCCAATGTCAGTAGAACTTGGGGTGCTGGAGCTGCTCGGTGTCAGAGTCACAGCACTCTTGGCTGCAGGGCCACCATTTCGGGTCCTTCAGCAATAAGCACAAGGAAGAGTTGGGGCCCAGAGAACATTTTCCCCCAAGGAGTGCCTTGGCTTTCAGCAAGCAAAAGAGTCTGGTTCATCCTGTGCCCCATGTGTGCTGCCCCGTCCTGTGGAGTTGACAGGAATAAGCTGTATTCTATTCTAATAATGAATGCATTATTAGAAGAAGTACCAAATGATCCTGTTAAAATGTCCAATAGCACAACCTGTGAGCTCCAACAAATACACATGGGGACTCCAAAGAACCACATGGCCTTAGATTATCTGCTTGCTGGCCAAGGAGGAGCCTGGGCTCTCATGGGACAGAAATGTTGCACTGCTCTGTGATGGGTTTGAAGGCCAACAGTCAGAAATCACCTTGACACGAAGAGCAGTAGAAGAGTGGCAGAAAGAAGAAAATTCTTCTTGCTGGGATTGCCTTAATGGCTGCCAAATTGGAGGCTGCTGGGACATACGTTTGTGGCAGTGCCTGTCATCACTGCAGCATGTGCACTTTGTGTGCACTCTGACATTCCATGTTAGAGTTGTTGTGACGCTCTGTGCTGGGAAGTGGAGTATTGGGACTTGTCTTAAAAGAAACATAGTCTCACATAGTCTCTAGAAAAGAGAGGCATAAATAACAGAGTAACAGCAACTATTTAGGCATGGTTTAAAAGGAAGGTGAGTAGCTCAGAGTAATGAAATTAAACAGCACGTAATTGAAGCACAAGAGGAGATGCCTTTATGCCTAATATCTCAGTCTAAACTGCGTTATTGAACCAATTGTATGAAGGTTGTAGTTCGTTGTAGGTCTCTGGACTGATCAAAGTACCAAGGCCTGAACAGGCCCTGAGGCAAAGTTCACCTCTAGATGAACCTTCCAACCAAATGTTCTATTTGTATCCACTCCTTAAGGAAGCATTATTAACACCATGATCAGTGTATGTGTTCCTTGATAAAACATGGATTTATCTTTCTCTGTTTAGAAACCAGACCAGGCCCCATCTGGCCTTGTTTGGGGCTGAGGGATCAAAGTCAACTCCCTTGGTTGCTCCTTGAGCCCTGGCCAGGCTTGGGAGAAACCAATGAGGAGAATGAAACCAGATGTTGCCACAGTAGCAGTGATGTCAGCTTGTTTGTTTAACAGTGGAAAAGCTGTGTCCTCTCCCAGCGGACTTGGAGCCTCCTTGCCTGCAGAGGTGGAGGCACCTGCAGGAATTGCCAGGGTCTGGGAGTGGCTCGGTAGTTCTTGGCTTCCCCAGCTGGTGTCTGGATCTGGGTGATGGTAAAGTCTGAGGGGAACTGCTGAGGGATCTTTCTTTAATCCCTGCAGGCAATCTTTGGTGGTAATGACAGGATGGATTGCTGAGCTTCTTTTGTAATTCTTTGTTAACGATGATGTGCTTTGCTGAGCTTATCCTTTTGTAGTTCTTGGCAGCTGTGCATGATATAAATGACACAATTCCTTAAGTTGGTGTCTATGTCTTTGGTACTGACCCTGCCCACTTGTGAAACAGGGCCCCCTCTTGCCTAAGTGTTACCTGGGAAGGCAAAAACCCTCCCTCCAAAATTCCCCCCTTCCTCCCTGTTCCCACCCTTCATACCCTGAGCATGATGTCCTGTGGTCTGGGGTATGCCCGGGGTCAGTTGGGGTCCCCTGTCCTGGCTGTGTCCCCTGCCAAGCTCCCCCGCAGCCCCAGCCCCTCCCCAGCGTGGCTGGACGAGGGGCAGGACAGGCCTTGGCTGTGCTGCAGCTCAGCAAGAACAAAACCATCTCTGCGTGCTCAGCCCTGTGCTCAGCACCCGGCCCAACCATGTCTCAGTGCCAGGAGCTGCTGTGCCCTCAGTGCCTGCCAGGGGTTTCCATGGCAACTGCCAGGCCAGGTGGCCATGGCACAGCCCCCAGCAAGGGATCCCCTCTGGCTCTGGGCACTGACACCAGCCCTGAGCAAGGAGCCCATGGCAGCTTTCCATGGCCACCAACCACCACAACAGGTCCAGGCATTGGTTGCCCTGGCACCAAACCAAGGAACAGGTCCCCGTGGCCGTTGCCATGGCACCTGGTGGCACCAACGAGTGTCACTGCAATTGTACCTGGAACAGCCCTGGCACTGCTTTGTCCTGACGGTTGCCATGGCAGCCGAGGGCAGGAAAAGCTCTGCAGGCAAGTGGCCATGGAACCTGGCTGCAGAAATGGCTCCTTGGGGTGGTTTCCAAGGAAACCTGAACTGATGGGGGTTGCTATGGCACTCAAACCCAGCAGTGGTGTCCCTGCAGTGACCATGGCAACAGTCCCTTGCAATGGCCCACTGCATGTTGGGATGATGATCCACCCTCACAGCTGGCCCAGGGCGGGTCTGGAGTGCTCTTGGTGGCAGCTTGGGCTTGGCACACACTTGAGGAGGATGTCTGTTTGCATTGGGGAAACTCAGGAGCTTTAGATTGCTTCAAAAAGAAAAGAAGGAAAATCCCTTTTTGGCTGAGTGCAGCCAGTTCTCCAAGCAAAGCAGGGCCCAGGTGAATGGGGAGAGACACGATGGGCTTGGGGAATGTGGAGCAAGGTTGTCCACACTGGCTCAGAGCTCAAGGCGCAGCTTCTCTGAGCAAGACAGACCTGCTTAGGAGAGGCCCTGGATCAGTATCAGTCACTGAATGCTGCAGTCACCTTGTGAAAAATGCATGTATTTTTATGATTGGCTTTTCGCAAATATTAAAATGAATATTATACGTGTTGTGTTAGGAAGTAATGCTGTATTAATTCTCTTAAGTACTGTGTTAAATATAGTTCTAGGTTATAAAAATTGTTAAAATAGAAACTGTGCTATGTAGGATGCTTTGTTTAACAGAAAGGACTTGCAGCGAGATAGCAGCCACAGGACACCTAAATCTTTCAGAGAAAGGGAATTTATTGCCTTCTTATCAGAAGAAACGAACTTCTTCCCGCCTTGAAGGCGCTGTTAGGATTAGAAGGAAGAAGTTGACACTGACCAGACAGAATCCTGTGTTTGAATGGAATTTATGCATTATGTATGAAGTGTATGAATATGCAACAGGCTATTGTTTTTAAGGGTTAATCCTTTGTTAACGGGTGTCCTTTTTCGGGCTCAGAAAAAAGGTACCCAGACGTCCGTAACTCTTTGCTTTTATTGTCTCATATTGTCCTGATTTAAATTGTCCAAAATATTATGACTCTAATTGTATTACTATTTTTATAACCATGTTATTACTATTAAACTTTCAACAATTTCAAAAGCAAGTGATTGGCGTTTTTCACAACCTCATACGTAATAAGAACAGCAATAAAAAGCACCCTTTAAAATAGGAATGCATATTTCCTAGAAGCTCTTTGAAATGCTTCTCCATAACTGTCAAAGGAAACCCTCCTAATGAACTGCACTGGAGCAGAGGGAAATCAAGGCAGAGCCGTGGTTTGTCAGGACTTGCTTGATCCTCATGAGCCCCACTGTGCATTTGGAGCTGAGCCCTTGAACCTCAGGGCCTGGGAGGAGATTGCACAAACCTTGCTAGGAGTAAAAGTCAGAGAAAACACCCAAAGTGTCTCAAGGCATTAATGGGTCCCAGTGAGGTCCCTCTCCAACACAGGCTCCTCATGGACTCCTTGGAGGAGAGAATTGGTGGCCAGGATGGCACAAAAACCTGTCAGACACTCAGTGTGGAAAGGAAAATCCAAAGCACCTTAACCACCTTGAGTGTCTCAAAGCATTAATGAGCCCCACTGAGTGTCAGTACAAAGCTCCCAAGGGACTCGTTAAAGCAGATAATTGGGGCCATGATTGCACAAACCTCTCACAGAGTCTGTATCAAAAGGGAAACACCAAGTACCTTAAAATAACTGAAGTACCCTGAAGCATTAATGAGCCCCACTGAGTGGTGTTACTGACAAAGCCTCTCCAGGGACTAATTACAGCAGATAATTGGAGGCCATGATTGCCCAAACCTCTCAGAGACTGCAAGGCAAAAGCAAAACCCAAAGTCCTTTGAAAAACCTGCAATCCCTGGGAACATTCAGGAGCCCCCCAGGGCCATTCCTGCCCAAGGCTCCCAGGACTCCTTCCAGCAGATCCTTGAGGCCACTGGGATGTGGGCTAGGGGGGGATGCTGAGGGCAGGACAGAGGGTGACAGTGCCCAGCCTGGCTGGGGCTGTGCCAGGAGGCCCCAGGGCCTCAGGACAAGGTGTCTCCTCCCAGCCCTTGGTGGCACAGACCCTGCTGTGCCCCAGGGCACCAAGACTGGGACTGAGGGCTGGCTCAGTGGTTGTGTTTTGGTGGCCAACGGCCATGGAGATGACAAATGATCTCCAAGTCACCTGCAGCTCTGATGACTCTGGTGGCAGGTGAGCACTTTTCTGTAGGACATCAGAACCTTCCAGCAGAGCACAGAGGATCTGCAGGGACAGCCTGGCCCATCAGGTCAGCAGTGAATGCACTCTGGGAAGAGAATCCTGCCCAGGGTGGGGTCACTCAGAGATAAAGGACTGAATCTCTCTGTCAACTTGTTACCAAAAATTGGTAACATGAAACTCTCTAACAGCAATGTAGCATTAAGAAGCAGCATTCTTTATTCAACCAGATGCACAAGGGGTATCTCCTTCAAAGTACTGTGAATGCTGAGTACAGGAAAGCTCCTGTTTATAAACTGTATGTTACAGATATGCTCCTTGACTTTCCTGGAATAAACATCTATATGATAATCATTTCCCTGTAATCATTAACATATGTTCCCTCTCCTTTGGGCATGTATTTGTCTGTCCCAGAGGTCTCTTTGGTGGTTCCTGGTGGTTGGTGACCCCAAAGTGAGACCTGACTGCCCAGTGAACTGGTACTGCTTCCCAAATTAGGAGAAAAGTTGGCATAACAGGGCTGGTTACTTGACCATTCTTCTTGGTTAATATTAACATGCTCCTGCAGAATAAGCACTGAGTGGATTTATAGGCGTGGCATTTTTGAAGAGTGAGCATTGCATTAACCCATCAGATGCCAACAATTCTTCATCTAGCAACAAACTGGCAAAGGAGAGCTCTGCAGCCCCAGGGGATACAGCAAGCCCAGGGAAAGGAATCTGGGCACTGACTCATCTGACCCTTAGGGAACTCCCCCAGGAGGATCCAGGGCAGCCCCAAGCCCATCTGGCAGCTCTGGAACAAGGCAGGCGCTCTGTGCACCCTCCATGGTCCAGCAGAACCTGTGTGGGAGGGGGTCAGTGCAGGCAGCACCATCAGCTGCCTCTGCTCTTGGCCCCAACTCTTCCTTGTGGTTGTTGCTGAAGGGAAGCACCAGCATTGCCTGGAAATAGAATCCAAACCATCCTTTAGGAAGCCATTTATGGGCAGTCTCCACACACCAGCAGCTCCCATTCCCAGTACCAAAGGTCTGATTTCCTGACCTGCTCCAGCACCCTGAGTTCTGCTGACATGGGAGTGATGGCAAAGCACAGAAATCCTCTCAGACTGCAGCCTCTGGAACTAGAACAGGGTTTGGTTTCTCCTGAAGGCAAATCTTAGGGAATCCTGTCAAACTGATCATTGTATTCCTGTTTTCTTTAACTGTCCCTGCACTGACAGTGATGAGTCAGAGCCCATGGACTGAGTTCTGGCCACCCCACAGGGTGGGCCCTCCAATGGAATCCTATTCCCCTCAACATTAGCTGAGAACATTTCCAACAATTAGTTACAATGAGTATTATGGCTGCTTTGATCTTTAAGTTTTCTAAGCATTTATGACCAATTCCTGGGTGAAACTTAAGAGGTCTTTCTGGTCATCTTGGAGCCAATTGCTGTCTTTCTTAAGCATCTTAAATATTTCTCTGCACTCCAATGTATAGATTGGTGTTCTCTACTATTTTTCTCATAATTTTTTGGGAACTATTACTTTTCCAGAAGGGGTGAGTGCCCATCCACCAGGGTGAAATCCAGCTTATAATGCTTCACTTAACCGACAATCCTTTGCACCATATTCTAGATTAACCAATGCTACACCAATCTCTTGTTGTAGAACCAAAATGTGCATGCCTTTTTCTGCAGCCTCTTTAGCTGCCCTGTCAGCCGAGTGATTTCCTTATTTTGGCCCTATTTTACTTGTCTGTATAGGAATCCTAAAAACCAGAAGGTTTTAAGAAAGAAAGGTTTTAAGAAAGCAGGCCTCAGACAGTAAGATAGTTAGATGCTAAAGCAGCAGAAATATTAGTAATGCAAACGTGAGAAAGCTTGAGAATAGAACAATAGGCCTATGTTAGATGCTGCCTTAAGTGGTAACAAGTTTTCTTAATGTATATCTTTAGAAGGTTGAAGTTTTGAATAGACTTTTGTGCTTTGATTTCTATGAAGAAGCTATTGTTTTAGAAACTAGGCCGCTTAGCAAAATTACGTGTGCTTTATATTATTGGACAGAATTATTGTCAATGTTCTTGTTCTCTATGCGATTGGTTGAAACGCAGATGGAAATGGCTTTATGATATGCTGTAACGTTAAGTTTCTTTGGCATTCTGCTTGGTTCAGCGAGAAGGTTGCATTTGTTATGTCTCCATTGTTGTAACAATGTGCTGAGACTGATGCGTTAATAAAACCTCTCAGACGCTGACAAGGATTGCTCCGTTCCGTTCGTGCTTGTACATAGTTTATTGCGAGGGCAGTCTGGTGTGTTCTACAGTGCAGAATTGCAACTTCAGCTGGTTTTTGTACTGCTTCCAGCTGGAGTAATATTTGTGTCCCGTGTTTGATTGGTAAACCTTGTGCTGAAAACAAACCTCTCCCTGCAGATTGCCCTGTGGGCAAGCACTACACTAAAAGCATACTTAGAATCCATCCAGATGATCGATTTCTTTCTTTCTCAGTTCCAATGCCTGGGTGAGAGCAACCAGTTTAGTCTTTTGTGCTGAAACACCTGATGTTGATGTGGCATCCACATTCTCTGAACATGATTCTTTCGCTCAGGATTTTTCTCCTGGGAAGCAGAAAAAGCAGCGAGAAGCCCCAGAGGAAAAAAGGAAAACAATTCTTATCTTATTTGCTTCTCCCATGTTTGTGCACAAGTGGAATGTATCATGGAAGATTGTTTACCTGAAGATTGCCTGATTGGATTCTGGTGTGAGTTGTTTTGACTCATTGGCCAATTGAAGCCAATCTGTGTCAGGACTCTGGAAAGAGTCATGAGTTTTCATTATTATCTTTTTAGCATTCAGTAAGTATCTTTTCTGTATTCTTTAGTATAGTTTAGTATAGTATTCTTTAATATAATATAGTATTATAAAATAATAAATTAGCCTTGTGAGAACATGGAGTCAGATTCATCATTCCTCTTTGCCACAAGGGCACCTGCAAATACAATAATGTTAGAGCCTTAAATTTAACTCCTTTGTTCAGCCTAGTCACCACATACCCAGATGTGACTTCCCTTGTGAACAAAGCTACTTCTGTGCATGTACAGCTCCCAGTCTGGGTTCTCTATCATGCTGTCCTTCAAGTCCGGTTGCCTGGAATCAACTTCTTTGATTGTTTGTAGGCAATCATGTTCTGGAGTACTTTGGAGGCCAACAGAAACACAGCTGGATTAACAACAGAGGTGGTTTTGAGGGTCCATTAATACTTGGTACCTGAGCTGGGGACAGCCAGTGGCCTCCCTTTTGTTCCAAGCCCGTCTGTACCAACTGTGGTACACAGACTGTCATGCTTTGTCCCAGAGCCAATTTAGGAGCTTCCTGAATTGACAGCACCGTAGCTGTGACTGCTCATAAACAGCTGAGCCATCCTTGGCACAAGTGAATAATTCAAAAGACCTTGTGGGATCTGGCAAGCCTAAGCTGGAGCCCTCATCAGTGCTTTCTTATTTGAATAAAGCAACACTCCCAAAACTTGATCTCTGCATTCAATTTTCACAGTGCGTTTCCTACTAATAACTGTTTTGGAGAGTTAAGCAAGTACAAAAATTGATGGATTATCCATAATTTTCCCAGTTTGAATTTATTTGTTAAACGAATGGAAGGAATGTGTCTTTACAAACTGAGAGTCTGCCTGTAGGTAAAATTAGATACTGGCAGGTGAAAAAAGCAACAGGAGGAACCATACATTTCAGAGAAATGTTACTAATTGACACAGACCGCTGCTTATCCGAGGCCATCTTAAATCCCTGGCCTTAGAAAAGAAGAATAGAGGTACCAAGAAAAGGAGGGGTACATATTGGGAGGGGATATACATTGGGTGATTTGGGAAGTCTGTACCTCTCAAGTACCTCAGCCAGTGGGGAAAGACAGAGGATGATGTGAACAGAAAATAGTATTGAAAAGGAGACTGTGTCCTCAAAAAATTGGAGAGACCCCAGGGTAAACGTGTCATGGCCTCTCCCTTTATTCGAATAAAGTTACAGGACCCTTTTGTCTCCTTTTTGGACATAAACTTCTGGCATTGTGAAGTTTGCATTGCGCAGCTGGCTTGAAAAAAGAGAGTGTTTCACAAGTCTCTGTGGCACTGACAGTTGTGATGGAATCATCACTTAACTTCCCTTGTAGGTTATTTAATACAAAATAAACAGCTCCTGTGCCTACCAGAATTCCCAGTTTTTCCTTTCCCAGTGTGGCTGTTACCACAGGCTCTGCTGGGGATGAAACCTCTGGTCCCCTTCACAAGTACCCAGCTATTGCCATGAAGGGCTTTGGAGAAGTCCTGGCTTTTAGGTGAGGACACTTCTGCTTCCAATGCCATCCTTTTTACAATATATGCACTGATTTGTTCCCAATCTTCCTAATGAAGTGAGGAACTGAACTCCTTCCCCTGCCACAAGACGCCCCTCCCCTCCTCCCTGGGGGCAGCAGTCCTTTGCCAATTCCTTTTTCTTCACCTGGTATTATTTTCTATTTAGTCACTTCCAGCTGGTTTTCCTTTGAATTGTATGTACTGCCCATGCAATGTCAAGCAGTTTACCCATATCAAAAGCATCTGTTTCCTGAATTTCCTGTAGTTTTATTTAATTATCAAGGACTATGTAATGCAAATAAGAGCCAGATAACTTTTACCTTTCTCCTGAGCTTTCTTTTTATCTTTACTGCTTTCTATCTGTGCCTGCAGCCAGCCTTCTTAGTCCTCTATTCACTGGACTTTGCAACTGCATTTAAACCTCCTTTCTCTTGATAATCTAAATGCTTAGAGCGGATGTGTCCCATGCTACACATATAACATCAACATTTTATAATTTTCTCTTTATTTTCCTTCTCTAAAGCCTAAATGAAAGGATCTCAAGGTGCTACATTAATACCACAATCCTTTTGCTATTCAGGGTGATTTCTCAAAATGAGAAACATTTCAGTATACATCACTTAATTTCATTTTGTTGATGCAAGAATAACATCAGTTGTAGCAGGATGTTATTGTCCCACCACCCACTGCTCACTGTTCTGGTGAGTTCCTGGGTTTTGTGAAATTGGATTTTTGTGTTAATTTTAAATACATGGGAAGGTCTAAAACTTTTAAAATGTTTCTCCCTATCACCCTGTGTATAAGAATCAAACCTTTTGGTACAATTACACTTCTGGCAGCCTTTCTAAATCCAGTAATGTGGCTGCCATCAGGAATGTTTGTAGTTTATAAACTAAATATATGATATGGTAATATATATGGTAACATATGTGGTGTGTCTGCAGTCATCCGGTCGTTGTTCTCACCACCACAGGCACACAGCACTTGCCCTGGTGTGTTTGGGGTACAGTCAGACAGCCAGGCCTCCCCATACTTGTATTCCAGCCCTCACTAAATAAGTTTTTTATCTGGGAGATCAAAAACACTTTAATTTGATTTTTCTGAGTCCAAATCCTCCCTAAATGAGTGTTTCTCAGCTCCCCAAATTGGTGTTTCAGACACCAAAGTATCCTTAAATTACTGTTTTAAAGCCCAAAATTTCTCTAAATTGCTGTTTCTGACCTCAAAAAAAAAAATCCCTAAATTGCTTTCTTTGAGACTCAGAGCTCCGCTTTTTTTTTTTTTTTTTTTTTTTTTTTGTGATGCAAAAAAGGCACAAAATCCGTGTTCTGGAGCCCCAAAGCCCCTAGAATTGCTCATTCTCGGCTCCAAAGCTCCTGAGTTCACCGTTCTGACCCCGAAGCTGCTGAACTAGGGGTTTCTAAGCCATGAAGTTCCCACAACCAGTGTTCCAGAGCCCTGACGCCCCTAAGCCCTGTGCCCTGTCTGCCACCACCCGCGGGGTTCGCTCCCAGCGCTCCCGGTGCCCTCCCGGGGCGCTCCCGGCGCCTCTGGGAGGCTCCAGGAGCCGCTGGCTGCGCCCATTTCCCACCCCCAGCCACGGAGCCGCTCCCTGACCGGAGCATTTTCACTTTCCGTTTCCAGGCTGAGAACTGATTGACGAGAAAGCAGCGTAAAACCGAAAGGAGCTGCGGGGCAGGAGGGAGGAGCCCGTGGGGGCGGGAACGGGGCCGGGCAAGGTGGGATAGACCCGGGGTGAGGAGCCCCCGATGCTCACACCCCAGCGCGGAGCTGCTTCTGCCCGGCCTTGTCCCAGGTAAGCGTCAGCCTCTCCCGTGTATCCCCGGGGTTTGCTCCTTCTGCTCCCGAAATTGAGGTTTCGCAGCCCAAAAGCTCCCAAAGACGCTGGTTTGGAGCTCCAGAGCTCCCTAAATAGGGATTACAGAGCCCAAAATCGGCATAAATTGGTTTTTTTAGAGCCCGAAAGCTCTCTAAATCGTTCTTGGTGATCTGAAAATATCCCCAAATCACTCTCCCTGATTCCCAAAGCTCCCAACATGATTTTTTTCTCAGCCTTGAACTCCCTAAATCAGGGTTTTGTAGGCCTGCATGTCCCTAAATTGGTGTTTAAGAGCCCCAGTGCTCCCTAAATCAGTATTCCTGAGCCCAAATGCTGTTTCAGGTTGCAAAAAGTCCCCAGGTGGCCGGTTCTCAGCCCCAATGCTCCTGAGACTTCTGTATTCTCAGCTGTGAAGTTCCCCAAATGCCCATTTTTGAGGCCAGAAGCACCTTGAAATGGTATTGCTGAGCCCCAAAGTATCCTAAATTGCTGCTCTTGAGCCCCAAGTCTCTGGACACTGATTTTTCTGAGCCCCGAAGCTCATTAAATTGGTGATTCTGAGCCCTGAAGCTCCTCAAGTTGCTTTTCCTGACCCACAAAGCTTCCTGAGATCCCTTTTGGAGTACTGCAGTTCCTTAAACATATGCTTCTGAGCCCAAGAGCTCCCTAAATTGGAATTTTGAGCTGAAAAGCTGCCTAGAGGGGACTTTCTGAGGCCAAAAGTTCCCCCAATCAGTGGTTTTGAGCCAAATGCTCCCTAAATTGGTGTTCTCAACCCCAATGCTGCATAAAGTTGGGGCTTGTTCAGAGCCCAAAATCTCTCTAAATCAGTGTTTGGGACCCCAAAGCTCCCTAAATCATTGAGTCCCAGAGCTCCCAAACTTGCAGTTTCTTAGCCCAAATGCTCCTGAATGTGAATTTCTGAACCCCTGAGACCCTAAAATTGCTGTGTTTGATTTCAAAAGCAGCCTACATATTTTTTTTCGGAGCCAAACCCATCCCTAGAAGGTTTGGAAGGCTGTGTCTGAGTGCTGGTGGAATGCAGTGGAAGGGGAGAGGCTCTCCCAGAGGAGGTTCAGGGAGGACGAGGATGGCAGGTGTGAAGAGCAGCTGGGATACCTGGAGATCCTCAACAGGATGGGCAAAGGTTGACTTGTGTGAGTGAGCAGTGGAGGGGTCAGAAAGGGGGGACGCTGCCCTGGCAACCAAGAAACTCCCTGATCATCAGGGAGAGTGGGCAGAAGAGCTCTGGGGGCAGCCTGGGGGGTCTCCAGGCCAGTGAGCAGGTTCCCACGGGAATGGCAACTGCCCTGGCACCCATGGCCAGGCAAAGCAAAGGGCTCCAGCAGTGTGGGGGATCTGGGAGCGATGGCTCAGCAGAGCTGCCTGGTGGATGAAGAGAGGGGTGCTCATGGGGACCTGGTCCTGCCCCACAAGGAAGGGCTGGCCAGGGATGTGGTCCTCAGTGTCAGCCTGGGCTGTCATAGCCAGGGAATAGTGGGGTCCAGGCACCGAGGGGCAGGGACTGAGGCAGCAGCAGAGCACAGAGCTGGGGCTCCAGAGGAGAAGGCTTTGATGAGCTTGGGGTGCTGAACCAGGTGGTGGTGATAGTATAGGGATAAAATGTTTCTAAAATGATAGAAATTCAGGGGAGTTGAAAGGAAAGCTTGGACCTGGTAGGCCCTGGGAAAATGTTAGGCTTTACTGGACCATGTGAAACTGCACCTGTATAATAATTTAATGACTAGGATATATCATATGATTGTTAAATGTGATGATTGGTAATTGGATATAATTATTGTTTAATCATAACAAGAATCATGAGAAATGATGTTTGGGGGGTTTGATGGAAATGACAAAATCCATGCTTGAATGAAATCAATGTATACAATAGAACAATATAAGCTTAATAATTAATATGTAGTTATATGACGATAAGAGTATAAAAACGTGTTCATCCCAAGCCCATGTCGGAGTCAGATTTGGGTCTGTACCCCTGACACCCAGAGCTCTTCAATAAAAGCACCTGCATAGAATCATTCCGTGATTATGCGTTCCTGAACACTAACAGTGGCAGGGGCAGCAGCTGCGGAGGGTTCCCACCCCCACGGGCTCCTCCTTCCCTCCCAGCACCTCTTTTCTCCGTTTGACACTGATTTCCCGTAAATGCCTATCAGGAGATGTGATAAACTTTACAGGGCAGCCTCTTCAGAGGGCAGGAATGGTCTCTCCAAGAGGCCACGAGTAAAGCACTCATCTCCTGAGGCTCTCGGCTGAACTGACCAAGCCCCAGGGTGAAAAGGCAGCACTCGGGAGGTGGATGGAGCACACGAGCCACAGCCAAGCAAGACAGCAGCACCCGGGGCTGTGTGAGCAGGACCACAGCCAGGGGAAGGGCTGACCCCCCTGCCCAGCACATTCATACCATGTGAAAAACGCCAATCACTTGTTTTAAAATTAAATTTTAAAGTTTAGTCGTAATAAAATAGTTATAGTAATAAAAATTAGAGCAATAAGAATTTGGACAGAGTTAGGACAATAAAAGCAAAGAATTACAGATATCCGGATGCTTCCTGGGAACTAAGCCCCCAAAAATCATGCCTGCTAACAGAGGATTAACCCTTAAAAACAATAGCCTATTGCATATTCATATATCTCATACATGATTTAAAAACTCTTTTCAAGCTAAGAGTGTTTTCTGCTTAACTTCAGATTCTCCCCCTCATCTTGTAAATCAATCTCCTCTGGTTCCTCAGAGTCTGGGTTGTCTCCATAAGGAGGCAATAATTATTTTCTTGGAATCCTGTCGTATCTTTATCCCAGAGAGGATAATGAGAAGAATTTATTGATTAGCTCTTCCATTTCTAGAGTCAGTTACAAAAAAGTATCTTACATGACATAATTTCTATTTTATATTATGCTATAGCCTAAAAACTATATTTACGACACTACTTAAAAGAGATTTATACAACAAAACTTTCCAACATAACACATATGAATATTACAATATGAATATTACAATATTCATTTTAATATTTGCGAAGAGCCAATCATACAATGTTAATTTTTCACACACTACACCTGCCCAGCCACAGGGGCCTGTGGCATTCAGGAACCACTGCCCTGCTGGGTCACTGGGGTGGCAATCCTCCTCCAGATGTCCTTCAAGTGCTGGTGGGATTTCCTTAAGAATATCAGTGTCTGCAGCAACAAAACCAACAACAGAAGCATGACCCTGCCCAAACAGAACTGTCTGCAGCAGAGCAATCAGCAATCTGCAGCTGCCCCTCTGGGCAAGGCCAGTGCAATCACTGTTGGCCATGCACAGCAGTGCCACCCCCTTCTCTCAAGGCTTCCCGGGCAATGACCATCTGTGCGCTGAGCACTGCTGAGGGCCCTCGAGTGCGGTGCCCAGTTCTGCCAGAGGGGATTGAGTGGGAAAAGCTCCCTGGACCATCCTGGGGCCTTCACTGGGCTTTGCTGAGGTTTAAAGGAGCCCTGCTGCCCTCCAGGGCCCCCAGGGCTTTCAGTGTCTTTGTCTCATCAAGGCCCAGCTGTGCTGCAGAGGGTGGGGGACCAGTCAGAAAGGGTTGGAGGGAGACGACAAAGTTAATATTTCATGAATTCCCATTCAAAGTTGATTGTCCCTTCCTGCCCACAGTCTACAGACACTAACCCAGTTCCTAATTCATTCCTACAAAGAGAAAAAATGGTCAGTTCAGGCCTTTCTTATTTATTTCATGGGTTTTTTGTCTGATAGCAAAAATTGTTGCCATGACTCTTGCTACACATTAAATGTGAGAAAAGTAAAAAGTAAGTAGCATATTGATTAGGCACAGCCTGGATGCCACGAATACATTATGGAAAATGGTTTGTTTCTTTGATCTTGGCTGATCAGAAAAATTTTTAGTCTGAATATAGAATGAATAATTATTTCATGGAGTAACTAGAACTTATTTTAATTTTTATATTTAATATTATTAGCTCACCTTAGCACTCCAGAAAAAGCATAATGAGATTTCACCACCACTCATACAATCCTCCTGGATTTAATTCAAATACTGGTATTAATGTTGTATTGCACTCAATGCATAATTCAAAATGTCTTATTTATTGGGCATCTGTTGGCAGACCAGACTCTGTTGGTCTCTGGGCAACAGAGACATCACTGACAATGTGGAAGAGAGAGTTTCTTCTTTTTTGTCATACTTTCTCTGTCTCCTCTCACCCCTGGCCCCCCCCCTTCCTTTTCTTTTTTTCTTCTCCTCCCTTCTCCTGTCTTTCCCCCTTCCTTTTCTTTTTCCCCCTCAAAGCTTCAGCTTTGGCTCAGGAGTGCAGATCTGGCCCTGCATAAAATAACTCTCCTTTGTAAACCAGGTGTCAGGGCTCCTTCCAAATATGAGAGACAGAGAGAACAATGTGTCTCTGACTGTGAGAAGTGGGGTGACCCATCCCTGAAAGCACAACCATCTTTCCATGAGTAGTGATCTGAGGTAATGTCTGTGTTTATCAGTTACCAATGGCAGAGGCACATCCAGGACAGCTCCACGTGCACATCATCTACTCATTGTTGCTGTTTGAAAAGCCATCACGCTATTGCTCTGCTTTCAGGAGAAAACCCCTCAAACTCTGAGCATTTTATGCCATTTATATGCTTTTCCTCCTTTCAGACCAGAGCAAAACAGGAAAGGTAGTGGGAGGAGATAGAGCAGGGTTCAATCCTGGGCAAGCACTCCTGGCATTTCCTGTCTGACCTTCAGTTAGACCCCTGGGACAGCCATGGGCCCTGGGGCTGTGACTTCTCTAGGGTCCCTGCTGGCACTTCTCTATTGCTAATCCTCAGTGGAGCTCTTTTCCTCACCCAGGTCTATCCTCCCCTTGAACACCTGGAAAGCTTTCTGGACATGCAGCAGCTTTTGGCAAGGGGTTCCTTAATTCAGTCCAGGTCCTCCTCCTTCTCTGGAACATGGCCAAAGAAAACAGAAAGTCACAAGGAGCAGACAGTCCAGGGAAATGGAGTGCAAGAAGGAGAGGGAGAGCAGAGCATGGCAGCGGGCTGTGCCCTGAGCAGACCTTTCCTCACTCCTGAGCAGTCCCTGTTTCTGCCTTCACCTCGTCCCTGCTGCTCTGATGGACATGCTCAGAAGGGACAGGTGGCTTTGTTGGAAGGGTCAGCAGGGCCCTGCTTTCTGCAGCCAGCTTGCAGTAGAGGATATTTAGGAAACTTCCCAGTCTGACCATTCCCGAGGCTCTCTGGCCATCACACTCCATCCAGCAGAGACGTTGAGTGCTGGGACTGGAGCCCCTCCACAGCAGCGGCTCCAGTGCTCCAATGGGCCCTGCTGGACTCCCCACACCCAGCCCCTGTGTCTTCCCTGGTTCCAGCCCAGGTTTCCCAGAGCAGTCTCAGCTGTCTGATTCCATAAAGCCATTTATTCCCAGTGCAGTGACACAGGAACAGCCTGAGCTGTTCCCCCAACAAGGGAGCCCCTCAGTTTTATCCCCTCACAGTCTGCATGCCTAAGGCTCAAGTCTGGCTCCTCCTCCTGAGCCCTCAGCTCCTGCTGGGTCTCTCAGTGTCCCTTCCCCAGCTGTGCCACCACTCTTGGTGCCCTTTGTTGGGCTTTGTTGTCCATTCACGAGCTCTTGTCTCGGGCTCCCACCTGGAACTCAGCTTGCCTCAGGCACTGCAGCTGCCCCAGCCACCTGCACCAGGTGTGTTCACAGCCAGGAGAAGGGAGAGTGGGAGTGAGGTGGTTTCAGTTTTGTCTTTGTTACCTGGCTTGCTGCTCTATTGGGAATTGCTGAGAAAGCAAAGCAATCATCCCCAAGTCGAGTCTGGTTTGCCCATGATGGCAACTGGAGAGGGATTTCCCAGACTTTATGTGAGCTCTTCAGTTGTATTTTTTCCTCCTGTACAGTTGAGGAGGGGGAGTGAGAGAAGTTTGGTGGGCAACTGGCAGCCAGCCTGTAAGTATTCTCAGTTCAGTCAAAGAATGAACAGAGACACTTTCTCACAAACTGAACCTAACAATCTTAGAGAAAAAAAAAATCAAACCATTATTATCTCTCTTTCTATAACCATTGTTTATAAAAATGGTTTCCTAGAGTGTACTATTCATAGTGCACCAATAGTGTGAGAGGTTTTCACCTTAAGTCCAATCAGGTTTTAGGTCCACTACTGTTCTTATAGGAACTGTAGATTTCTTAATACTATACACGAATAATAAAGTGTCTTTCATGCTTTCTGCATCATGGAACCAGTGCTAAATACTCTCTGGTCGGGACACCTCCTGTGTCGACAACAGCCAAGGTCACTAGTTCTTTCACCATAGATTTCTTCACAGCTGGTCAGGATAACCTCCAGGATTTGAGTCTGAAGGAATGGAAAATGGTTCCTTACCTCTGTGGAAAATGTGACTGGGGTTGAACACCAGGTTCTGCACTCTGCAAAAGCAGACGGTCTTAATTTTCACCAAGGAAGATGAAGTGTGTGTCTGTGAGAATTCTCAGAACTCCAGGGCAGACAACATGGGTTAGGGACTAGCTGGGAGTGCAACAGAACATCTTACCAACTGCCTTATCTTCTCTAGTGCTGAGATTTTGCTCACCACAGAGATTTTGCCCCTCTTTTCCCTTGCATTACACTCATTGTTCATTCACTCATTGTTCTAGAGTGAACCTAGAGAAAAGGATTTGGGAGACAAGAAGCAAGGACTGAACATCTTTGAAAGAGCTGTATTCTGTTTGGACAGTGATGGAAGGGAAAACCAGTAAATTAAAAACTGACTAGATCAGAGGTTTGAGTAGTATGAGGGATACATGTGTCACAAAAAAGCTCTTAAGTGCATTTTTTAAAACCTAAGGGGAAATATCATAGGGAACCTTCCTCTTTTTCATTTTTCTTTTTCTTTTCAGGTGAACCTAATGGCCACAAAAAAAGGGAGTTCATGGCAGCATGACCAAGTTGAGTCCATTAGTAAGTGTGGATTCATGGATCCCATTGCTCTTGTCTGTGGCCATCCTGGGAGCCCTTGGGATGGGATGTGTTAACCCTGAGAGAAGTGAGGCGAGTGGAGGTCTCTCCCCTGAGCACGTTGCCTGCAGAACCCCTTCCAGAGCACAGCAGAAGGCCTGGCCTTTGCGCTGGGATCAGTCTGGTCAGATGGGGTGACCCCCTTTGACCAGGGACACATCCTACACTAGCTGGGTGTGTTGCTGAGCAGGGATTTCATGGTCAGGCTGAAATGAATGTGCCAAGGGACAGAGAAGGGGCCTGGGAGGTCCCTCTCCACTCCTGGAGTGTGAGGCAGAAGAGTTTCACCCTCTCATGGGTGGCTGTGCTGTGGTGGGACTGAGGCACCTGGGTGCTGTGCCAGCTGAGGCAGCTCCCTGGCCCAGGAGAGCCTCAGTGGGTCCTGAAGGTCAGGAACATTCCAGTATTGCTGTGGGGCTCCTGGGCCAGCTGTGGAATGTGCTCTGCCCCAGAACCTGCTCAGTGCAGTGCTGGAGTTCCTTGGGGAAAGGTCCTTGTTAAATGTCCTGGTTTTGATTTTATTTTCATGTGCACCTGATGTCCAGTGTCTGCGGTTGGTGGCGGTCTGGCTCAGAAAGGTGTAGAAGCGCTATTTGACGCAATCAGTAAGTGTGCTGGATCCCATTGCTCTTCTCTGTGGCCATCCTGCAGGATCCTGGGGCAGCTGTGGGATGTGTTCTGCCCCAGAACCTGCTCAGTGCAGTCCTGGAGTTCCTTGGAGAAACATCCTTGTTAAATGTCTTGTTTTCTTTTTCATTTTATTTTCATGTGTACCTGATGTCCAGTATCTGATGATGATGATGACAATCTGCCTCTGAAAGATGCAGAAAAGATACTCTGCAAAACCTGTAAGTGTGCTGGATCCCACTGCTCTTGTCTGTGGCCATCCTGGGAACCCTTGGGATGGGATGGGATGGGATGGGATAGGATGGGATGTGTTATCCCTGAGAGAAGTGAGGCGAGTGGAGGTCTCTCCCCTGAGCACGTTGCCTGCAGAACCCCTTCCAGAGCACAGCAGAAGGCCTGGCCTTTGTGCTGGGAGCAGTTTGGTCAGAGGGGTGACCTCCTTTGACCAGGGACAAATCCTACTCTAGCAGGGGTGTTGCTGAGCAGGGATTTGATGGTCAGGCTGAAATGAATGTGCCAAGGGACAGTTAAGGGGCCTGGGAGGTCCCTCTCCACTCTTGGAGTGTGAGAGTCTCACCCTCTCATGGGTGTGCTGTGGTGGGACTCAGGCACCTGAGTGCTGCCTGAGTGCTGTGCCAGCTGAGGCAGCTCCCTGGCCCAGGAGAGCCTCAGTGGGGCCTGAGGGTCAGGAACCTTCCAGTACTGCTGTGGGGCTCCTGGGCCTGCTGTGGGATGTGTTCTGCCCCAGAACCTGCTCAGTGCAGTCCTGGAGTTCCTTGGAGAAACATCCTTGTTAAATGTCCTGGTTTTGATTTTATTTTCATGTGCACCTGATGTCCAGTGTCTATGGCTGCTGGCTGTGTGGCTCAGAAAGGTGTAGAAGCGTTATTCAAAGAGCTGAGTAAGTGTGCTGGATCCCATTGCTTGTGTCTGTGTCCATCCTGGGGGTCCTTGGGATGGGATGTGTTATCCCTGAGAGAAGTGAGGCCAGTGGAGGTCTCTCCCTGAGCACGTTGCCTGCAGAACCCCTTCCAGAGCACAGCAGAAGGCCTGGCCTTTGTGCTGGGAGCAGTTTGGTCAGAGGGGTGACCTCCTTTGACCAGGGACACATCCTACACTAGCTGGGTGCGTTGCTGAGCAGGGATTTGATGGTCAGACAGAAATGAACATGCCAAGGGACAGTTAAGGGGCCTGGGAGGGTCCTCTCCACGCCTGGAGTGTGAGAGTCTCACCCTCTCATGGGTGGCTGTGCTGTGGTGGGACTGAGGCACCTGTGTGGTGCAGAGGGCTGTGCCAGCTGAGGCAGCTCCCTGGCCCAGGAGAGCCTCAGTGGGTCCTGAGGGTCAGGAACCCCCAGCACTGCTGTGGGGCTCCTGGTCCACAGGAGCTCATGCCTCCTGGGCCAGCTGTGGGATGTGTTCTGCCCCAGAACCTGCTCAGTGCAGTCCTGGAGTTCCTTGGAGAAACGTCCTTGTTAAATGTCTTGTTTTCTTTTTCATTTTATTTTCATGTGTACCTGATGTCCAGTATCTGATGATGATGATGACAATCTGCCTCTGAAAGGTGCAGAAAAGATACTCTGCAAAACCTGTAAGTGTGGTGGATCCTACTGCTCTTGTCTGTGGCCATCCTGGGAACCCTTGGGATGGGATGGGATGGGATGTGTTATCCCTGAGAGAAGTGAGGCCAGTGGAGGTCTCTCCCCTGAGCACGTTGCCTGCAGAACCCCTTCCAGAGCACAGCAGAAGGCCTGGCCTTTGTGCTGGGAGCAGTTTGGTCAGATGGGTGACCTCCTTTGAACAGGGACACATCCTACTCTAGCTGGGTGTGTTGCTGAGCAGGGATTTGATGATCAGGCTGAAATGAACATGCCAAGGGACAGTTAAGGGGCCTGGGAGGTCCCTCTCCACTCCTGGAGAGTCTCACCCTCTCATGGGTGGCTGTGCTGTGGTGGGACTGAGGTATCTGTGTGGTACTGAGTGCTGTGCCAGCTGAGGCAGCTCCCTGGCCCAGGAGAGCCTCAGTGGGTCCTGAGGGTCAGGAACCCCCAGCACTGCTGTGGGGCTCCTGGGCCACAGGAGCTCATGCCTCCTGGGCCTGCTGTGGGATGTGTTCTGCCCCAGAACCTGCTCAGTGCAGTCCTGGAGTTCCTTGGGGAATGGTCCTTGTTAAATGTCCTGGCTTTAATTTTATTTTCATGTGCACCTGATGTCCAGTGCCTGTGGCTGCTGGCTGTGTGGCTCAGAAAGGTGTAGAAGCGTTATTCAAAGAGCTGAGTAAGTGTGCTGGATCCCATTGCTTGTGTCTGTGTCCATCCTGGGGGTCCTTGGGATGGGATGTGTTATCCCTGAGAGAAGTGAGGCCAGTGGAGGTTTCTCCCCTGAGCACGTTGCCTGCAGAACCCCTTCCAGAGCACAGCAGAAGGCCACAGAAGGCCTGGTCTTTGTGCTGGGAGCAGTCTGGTGAGAGGGGTGACCTCCTTTAACCAGGGACATGTCCTACTGCAGCAGGGGGTGTTCCTTGCAATTGGTAATGATTTCAAAGACATAGCACATCCCTTCTGGGATTTCCTTTCCTTTCTTTGAACACTCAAGCTAAGCCACTCAGCTGGCTTAGCTACAGGGAAAAAAGGCAGACGCCTTTCTGCAGGTGAGCGCGAGTCCTTGTCCACACTACCTGGAAACTAAACCCTGCCAAGCAGGAAGGAGATCCAGAGCTCTGTCCTGCATGAGGGCCCAGTGCAGTCAGATTGAGCAATCCTACCTGCCCATAAATTCCCATTTCCAAAGGCCTCCAGCCAGTCCTGTGTTACATTGCCCATCCCTATGCAGATGCCCAGGATGCCAGGGTGCAGAGATGTCCCAGCAGAGGGTTTTTCCCAGCACAACCAGAAGGAGAGGAAACAAAAAACCAACCTGTAGAAGACCTAAGAAGAGACCTGTGGGAACCCAGAACGTCCCTCTGGCAGTCCAGGATGCCCAGGACCCCTGCCAGGGCTCTCAGAGACCCTGGCACAGAGCCCAGAACACCTGTGGATTTGATTATGACCCGTGGAGCAAATTACCAACCTTATATGAAGGTCAGCAGGCCACAACAATTTAGGTAGAATAATAGTGAAGTTATCACGGGGTGGAAAAGTAGATTTTGGGGTTTTTGGTATGGGGGTTCAGGAGGCAAGATGGAGGGAAATGGGCGTGTCCAGCCTTTCTCCTTCTTCTTCTTGGCCTCCATCTTCTGCTGTGATGTTGGCACTTACAGATTGGTTTAGAGTAGAAGCTCACTGTCTAACATAGGTGATGGGTATTGGAAAGTAATTGTAAACATTGTACACGTAGTTTTTAGTATAAAGACACAACACCACCCCGGGGGCAGGCAGAATGCCTCTGACTGTCCTGCTGAGCTTACCTCGGCAGGGCAGGAGAAAATTTTTTATAGATAAGATAAAATAAACAACCTTGAGACCGAGAAATGAAGAGCCCTGACTCCTTCCTCAAGTGCCGGGCTGAGAAAAGAGACTTTGGAACTTTTCTCGGGGTCACTCTGACCAGCTAGAGACCCTGAGACATTGGTGTTCCCTGGGTGGGCTGCAAGAGGGCACCCAGGTAGGCTCTTGGCAAGCAGCCACGCCACAGCCATCAGCCGCTGAAACCCAGCCCGAGTAGGAAAGAAAACAGGCACTCTTAAGGGAAAAATGCAGAAAGAACATCTCGACCTCAGCCGAGAAGATTCGTTTCAAGCTCAACCCTGAAGGAGGAGGACCAGAAGCACACCTGGAAAATCCTCACCTGCGAGCTGCTGGACAGGTACCAGGGCAAACTCCGGGCTGACCTTGCAGATGATTCAGCTTTTGGTAAGAAAGGTCAAAATTGAGAACATGGGGGGACATGCTCCCAGGAACAACCCGGCATCTTGTTAGCCCTACAGGGCATGACAGCCACACACCCTGTAAAAATGTCTGAAAAAAGATAAAACGGCCTTGAAGCTTTTATCCCCATCAAGGGTAATGTTAGAGGCAATTTAGTGGAATTCCGCGGGGTCTGCCAGGTATCAGCAGGCAGCAAGCATTCTCTCGAGGATAGGGGAAGTCATCCTGCCATCAGCAGGCGGCAGTTGCCCTTACCGACCAGGGAGGGGCAAAAGCAATCCCTACCAAGCAGGTGTGGGAGGAACTGGCATCATCTCCAGAGTCCCCAGGGTCCCATGGGTCCCCAGAACGCCCAGAAACCCCAGAACTCTCATGGGGAGGAGGGCGGAGGGGGTCGGGGAACCTCGGGGAGAGCCGCTTCTCGGCGAGTGGCGAACCCGTGCCACGGTGGCGCCGGCAGGGAGAAGCCCGGGGAAGCCGCGGAGGCGGCCGTGGGGGTTGCAGAGGCCGTCGGGGGCCCACGGGGGCAGGGGGGCAGTCGCAGACACAGCAGCCGCGGAGGCGATAGCGCGCACGGCGGTGCCCGCCATCGCAGCAGCGGGCGGTCAGCAGCCGTCCAGGGCACGGCCGGAGGCTGAGGGGGCAGCGCCGAGCGCGGCCCGGCTGGGCGGAGCGCGGGAGCGGGAGGCGCGGTCTGGTGGCGGCGGTGCGCGCATGCGCGATGGCGACGGCGGCGATTCACGCAGGGGGTGCCCAAGCCGAGCGCGAAGGGCACAACCCGCGCGACTGCGATGGCAGCGGGCAGCGGCACCCGGGGAACGCGCACGGGCCGCGGCAGCTGCGCCGGGCGGGATTAAGGCAGACGGGACGGGACAGCTGCAGCGTCCCTGCGACCGCTACGGAGAACGGTAGGCGCTCGATGATGACGCACAAACCCGGCAGCCGGAGCGCGGAAGGTTTTCCCAGTGCGCAGACGCGACACGGCCGAGCGGAGACTGCGGGCCGGGTGCGGGCGTTGGCACGGAGCCAGAACGGGACTGGGGCAGCGCCGGGGTCGGTCACGGGCAGAGAGGGGGCGCGCCCCAGACCGCGCCTGCGCCGAGAGAAGCGCAGGGGAGGCGCGGGCGGGGCGGGGGTATCTGCACTCCCGTGAGGGCACCGGCAGAGACTGGGCGCGGTCAGGGTACAGAGGGTGCCCGAGGTACCGGCCCTTCTCCGGTCCCACGGCAGCGGGCACGCAGCCAGCCCCAGCAGCCAGCACACAGTTCCAGCCTCCATCAAAATCTCAGGCTGGAGATTTTTCGCGGGTGCAGCGCATGTTGTGTGAGGCAGTTCACTGAACTTAGCAGTCCGGTCCCACAGAAGTGGCGAAAACAGCATTTACCAGATGATCGGGCTTCAGATGCAAAAGATGGACATGTAAAAAAGCTGTCCAAAATCAGACTAAAGTGAGAAAGCACCAGGCTTTTGCCCAAGATACAGAAAAAAAGGGGAAACCAGTGCAAATCAATGTTATTCCAAATATGATGTAGATGGAAATCTTCTATTGTGAAAAATGCTTCTCGGGGAGGGAAACTACCATATAAAGATAGAAGTATTAGTAATGATTCAATTACCTGAAATGTCTCTGAAGACAGAGCATTTGAGAAATATCAATCAGATCCTATCTGTGGGGTCATCAGCTGATTCTCCAATGGTTCAGAGTTTTGTTGGTATTGAGTTTGTAACCTTTGTTAGTTTGAATTTTATAGGTGATACTGATAACTCAGGATTGTTATTAATGCTATATGAATACATTACAAAGGTTGTCATAACCCCTTCAAACACTTCCTGTTTTTAAATTGATTATATAATGAGAATTCTCAGAATTTATGATAAGAATTATTATCAAGGTATTATAGTAATATTTACAGCCAGCTTTCATGTGTTTCACGATCTCTTTGTGTGATCATCTACAAGACACGTGTCTCTTCAGAATCTTGTCTTTTTGTTTCTTAACTACTCATGTTTTTTGGGTTTCTTTTAAATCCAGATTACCAGTTTTGTGGTTTTCTTCAGTTATTATTTCTTCAGTTATTATAGAGTACTTCATCCGAGAATTCAAGAGGTTTGCTGTGTTTGAAGAATTCCTATCATGACACAAGTTTCAGAAGGATTCAATTATTTAATGATTTGGTTGATCTTTAATCCTAAGGTTTCCTATTCATAATTGCTGTTTTTAAGAGTCTTGTTTTAAAATGTATTAAGTGATATCCATCAATTAGAGTTTGAACTCTGGCCAAGCTCTAGCTCTCCTTGAATGGAATGATTGACAATCAGCCCAGATGTTTTCTGCATCAAAAAGTATTCAAGTCCTTTTGGCTTGGCAGTTTGACCATATGTGATACCTGAGCCTGAGTTTTCAAAGGGAGTTTGGAGAAACATGATTCCAGACATGAGCTCTCCAGTTCTCTGTTGTTTTAAGGTTCATCAGCTGTCACAGACTCTGGGATGACAGTTCAGTGTTGCAGTGATTGATAATTGTATCATTTCAGATGTGTTCTTGGTTGTGTGTATTATCTGATTGATTTCTAATTGCTGTTATGTTACATTTCCCTATGCAATATTGCATAGAGACTGAAACAGAGCAGACCAATGTTTTATTTTCACATCAGGGCCCATTCTTCACCTCCAAGATTTTGAGATAATTCTCCAGTCCCTATGGGGACATGGATTTGTTTGTGTTTTAGCGGGCACAAAAGTCCAGGTAGATCTCAGTAAACAATATGAAACTCGATCAAGTGCATGAGAATGCTGACAAGAAGCACGGGCCAGAAAACACTGACCACTCCACGAGCAGAAAAGAAAGGCACAGATGTGGACTGCACAGAGATTCCAACCCTTGTGCTTCACCCACAGAATATTGTGGACTTTGGGTTGCTTCATGGAGGAGAGCCACGCAGTGATACCCACTGGTGTCAAGAGCTTCACCCTAGAGACAGGACTTTTCAATAATTGGTACGGACAGAAGCAGCATCCTTGGACTTGTCATTTATCCTTCGATCGTTTCAGCAAATCAGAATGAAGAGCTGACAGTTTTAGCCAAAGCTCTTTGACCACCACTGACTGTTCCAGAGAACACCCCGGTAGCCAAAGCTATCGCTTTGTCACCACATGCAACTGTGGAACAATACAGTCCAAATTGTGATGATGATGTACACACATGGGACAAGGCTCAGAGAATTGCAGTTGTGATTTTCTCCCCACAGACAGCATCAGAGGTGGCCTTGACTCAATTGGATCACATGGGTTACTGGCTGAGCAAGCATGCTTGAGCTGTTTCTCTTACACTGAGTGAAATGCTAACAGACATCAGCAGTGTAAGACGAGCAACTCTCCAAAACAGAGCAGCAATTGACTATGTGCTGCTGGCACATGGGCACGGGTGTGAAGAATTTGAAGGGATGTGCTGCATGAACATGTCAGATCATTCATAATCGGTCCATGAAAACATCAAAAAGTTACAAGAAAGCATTAACAAACTTGGGGAGGTCACTGGGTCCTGGATGGATGTTATGGTTGTATTTTTTAACCTTTCACCATTGTGGAAGGGACTTTTAAAGGTAGGCTGTTACATTTTGATAGGGCTTGTGGTTCTTCTGCTCATTTTACCATGCATCTTTGTGTGCGTGGTGGGCCATGAACAAAGTTGCAAACCAGGTGGTTTTGGTGCAAAGGAGGTTGTTTATTTTATCTTATCTATAAAAAATAGGGAGGGAACTGGGTATGTCCAGCCCTTCTTCTTCTTCTTGGCCTCCATCTTCTGCTGTGATGTTGGCACTTACATGTTGGTTTAGAGTAGAAGCTGACTGTCTAACATAGGTGATAGGTATTGGAAAGTAATTGTAAACATTGTATACATAGTTTTTAGTATAAAGACATAACACCACCCTGTGGGCAGGCAGAATGCCTCTGACTGTCTTGCTGAGCTGACCTTGGTAGGGCAGGAGAAAACTTCTTACAGATAAGATAAAAAAAACAACCTTGAGACTGAGAAATGAAGGGCTCTGACTCCATCCTCAAGCACTGGGCTGGGAAAAGAGACTTTGGAACTTTTCTCGGGGTCACTCTGACCAGCTAGAGACCCCGACAACATCTTAAAAGCAGTAGCCTGCTGCATATTCATATATATATATATATACACACATGACACAAACATTCTTTTCAAACAAAGGGTTATTGTGAACTTCTTCCCTCATCTTGCAAATGAATCGTCTTGGTCCCTCAAAGTCTGGTTCTCCCCAGTAAGGAGGCAATAATTCTTCTCTTGCATTTTTTGGTGTCTTCTTGCTGTTATCCCTCCTTCAACTAGTTAGAAAAAGCATCTTACATCACATAGTTTCTGTAGCGTAAAATTATATTCACCACACAAAAAGATAGTAGAGCACTACAAAAAAAAGGATTAATACAACATAACTTTCCAACATAACACATACAGTATTCATTTTCATATTTGCGAAAAGCCAATCATATAATATGCATTTTTCACAGTGCTGGTAGCATGTAGCTGCTACCCAGCTTCATCTCCCCTTCCCAGGGAAGTCTTGCTCCATGACCTTTATCTGCCTCACCCAGCAGCTCAGTGGTGGGAAAAGCCACTTGAAGTGGCTGGCGGATTCTCACCCACACAATGGAGCTTTTGCCTTTTAGCCCTTTAGCCCCTCCCAAAATTTTGTCCATTGACTCTTTCTTCACTGTCCAGTAGTGGAGTTTATTTCCTCAATTCTTGATTGGAGGTCAGGTGTCACCGTGGTGACAAGCCAACCCTCCCGAATATCCCAACCCCAGCTGTCCCTTGATAACAACTCGGGGGGTAAAAAATTTTTTCTTAACCTCTATACATGATATTTGTCTGTTAATGGTAAGAGTCAGTCATTGTGGCATTCACATTCTCTGAACAGAAACACATAATTCTGTCTCTCAGCGTTTTTTCCTGAAGAAGCACAGAGAGAAGAAAGAAAAAAAATCTTATCTCTACTTGCTGCTTCTGTTGTTTTTGCACACATAGAATGTGTTAGGAGGATTGTTTACCTGAAGTGATTTGTCAGTTGGATTCTGCTGAGGATTGTTTTGTTTCTTGGCCAATAGGAAAAGGTGTGTCCTGGCTGCCTGGAGACAGTCACAAGTTTTCTTTAGTATTCTTTAGTATTCTTTATAGTATAGTATGCATCTTTAATATAGTGTAGTCCAATGTAATATAATATAGTTTAATAAAGCAGCTGTTCAACATTGTGAATCAATGGAGTCAGCTGCCAATCATTCCCTGTATTGGGGCGCCCTGCTTTTCGATAAATCATCGCTGCTCCTCCCCAAGTGCTTTGCTCTCCTGCACTCACACTTCTCTCTGCAAATATGTGGCTTGTTAAATGGTCTGCTGGCTTTGTCTCTCCTGTGGCTGCAGGCAGCGTCGATTCCTGTGGACGCAGAGAGAGCTGTGGCTGGAAAACTTAATGGAGGAGGAAGAAAGAGCGAAGGAGAAGGGCTCTGGTGAAGATCGCACTGCCCTCCTGAGGCTCCTGGGGGAGATGGCAAAGTTGCACCAAGACCCCATGCTGTTCTCCAATGACATTTTTTTCATTGAGCCAAAGGTAAGTGATAGCTGAGAACCTCATTTTCCTCCTCTTCTTCCTCATCGTCCTCCTCCCTCTCCTCCTCCTCCCACCCACTCTACCCTCACTGCGGTCACTCGGCAGATCCTCAGCTGGCTCAATATGCTGGGTGGGAGGGCACTGAGTTTCTGGTGCATCTGCAGAGCTCACCTAAAAATGCCAAATGCTAAAAGCATTTCTGCCCTGGAGGCTCAAGGCAGGCCTGGGAGCCTGACAAAGCCAGGCTGTGCTGCCAGGGCTCGAGCTCAATGGCACTCCGTGCATGTCCTTGCAGTGTCACAGGGAGCAGTTATTGTAGGCAGGGGCTCCCCCGACATGTGGGTTCAGCAGAGGGTGTTGAAGCACTGCCAGGCCACATTCTGACCTGAAGCTTGCAATGGTTTGCTGGGAGAGTGAGGTCAAATTCAAGGCTAATCCTAGAAATGCCAATCCCCTCCTGTAACCACTTCTTGCAGTATCTCTGAGTGTCCCTTCCAGTGTCCTCTGTGAGCCTGGACACAAGTGTGGAAGGTTAAAATGGGCCTTTTAAATTCTCCTGCACACAGGGACAGAAAACCTTTTCCTTTTCTGTTTGTGCAAGAAAACCACCACATCCTCCCATCAGCAAGAGCCCTGATCCTGAGTACTGGCATTGTGAGAGACCATGAATGCCTGGTGTCTGCACAGTGCAACATCTCTTCTCATCTTGGAGTAAACCCTAGAATAATGCCAGCCTCTGCTTTCTTTCAAAACAGGTTAAACTAATATTTTTATTTCCAAGGTTCTGGTTCAGGGCAAATTTGGGAGAGAACCCCCAAAGGGGCTCCTCTAGGAAAGCAGATTCAATCGGCCCCTCCCTGCAACTGGTCCTGGAGAAAAGACCTCCTTGAAGTGGAAAAAACTGTTTATTAAACAATAAACCCTAAACAATATTAATTAATAAAACCCCTTGCTGCTCGAAAAGAGATGACAAACTGAGAAAGTCCCTCCCCGGGTTGCAGCTAACTCACTCAGTCTCTGATCAGTCCCTCTGGTGCTGGAAATGTTGCGGCCCAGGCCCGGCCCAGTGGCCACAGGTACAGCTGCTGGTGCTCTTCTGGTGTTCAGTCCAGAGCAGGTTTAAACAGGTCAAAAGAAAAGGAAAATAAACCCTACAGTCCAGGGAACTTCTTTGCCTCAGCAAGCTAAAACTAACTAAAAGCAAAGGAGAGCTCTGTCCCACTGCCTGTCCATCCACAGACAACACAGTCCAGGAGCAGGAATGTGAAAGAATGAGTGCAGTGTCTGATGACAAACTGCTGCTTCTTCTCTCCCCGCTTCACTCTCTGCAACAAGTCTTAAAGGTGCAACACCCATTATTCAGCATAAACAGAACAAGACGATTGGGGTAAAAGCATCATATAGTCAACCTAGGACAGGGATCATGTTCTCTTCTTGTGAAGAGCCACCAGTGCACAGTGGCAGTTGCATCCCACTGTAGCTGACAGCAGCATGATGTGACCAAGAGCTTTGTCAGAGCAGTAGGAATACTGTGGAGAGTGGGAGCTGATCAGCTGAGCATTGAGAGCTTCTAGCGCTGTGTTGAGCTGGGTTTGGAGGGTTTCCTTGGGCTCCTTGTGTTGTTCACTCATCACTGATGCTCTAAAGAAAGGCTTACAGGACTGTGGTTGAAAACAAGAAATGTGAAGTTTGAAGAGAAGTGTTTTGCTGTTTCTTTCTGTTGTAGGAGGGAGAAATTGGGCCAAATTGGCCAAAATCAAGGTGACCTTCAAACCCCTGGAAGCACTGGAGTATCAAAGTCTGGCTTACTGCAGCATCTCAGGTGCAGCTCCTTTGCCCTGCTTCTCTCCCCCTCAGTGAAGCCATGGTGCAAGCCTGAGCCCGCTGGGCTCTCATAGAACTACTGGGAAGAGTCCCTGGTCAGCAGGGCAGTGCTGGCACATCCCCCCTGGCCCTGCAGCTTCCAGGGAGTCTCCTGTGCAAGGCCAGGGCTCAGAATCCTGCGTGTGGGTTACTGATCCCAGAACAAGCCAGACAGCGTGGGGAGAGGTTTTCATGCAGTGGCTTTGCCAGCATTTCCTCAAAGGCCAGAGAGCTACAGAGAACAGCTTTAGTGAACAAGCACTAAGCCCCTCCAGGCCCCTGGCCTCCAGGAGGGGTCCCTTTGACATGGATCCATCATCAGGCAGCAGGAGCTGAGTTGGAAATGGGCTCCCTGAGCCTGGATCACCTCCCAGTGCCCAGACACCACCAGAGCAGAGGTGGCTGAGCCCAGGGTGTTGGTAGAAGGAGCACCCTTGGCCAGCACCTGCCTCTCTCCCTGTGTGGAATGGACCCCTTGCAGTTCTCAGTCTGTGGAAACAGAACACAGTGCTGAGTGTCAGGAGTTGGGGACTTTGGCAACAAAGTCCTGTGCTCCTGGGCCAGGAAGTTTGGTAATTGCCAAACTCTTTAGGAGCTTTGTGCCTTCACTGAACAGATTTCGAAGCTCGTCTAAGTGCATGGGAAGGAAACCATAGAACCAGAGTATGTTAAGGATGGAATGGACCTTAAAGGCCTCTGGGCAAGGGCACCTCCCACTAGATCAGGTTGCTCCAAGCCAGCGTCGCTCGCACGCCCTTCTCCGTTCGCACGCTCGGCCCCCCGGCCGCCGGCCTCAGTCGGCACCAGGGGCCACGCGCCCTTTCCCGTAAGGCCGCGCGCCGCAGCCCCAGAGAGAGAGAGAGAGACGGGGGTGCGCGGCACATCTCTGGGCAGGGTTTGTCGGGGGCGGGTCGGAAAGGGGCCGCTCGGCGTGGCGAAGTGTGCCACGCGCGCCCGCCACCGTGCACGTGGGCAGAGCTCTCCCCGTGCTACCCCAAGTGTCGCGGCCGGGCCTCGAAGCGTGGCGCGCTCACCGCCGTCACGGTGGCTTTTTTCCCCCACACCGCCCCCACGCCCTCACCTTGCGCTGGTCTGCCGCCGGTCTATCCCCGCCGGAGAGCGGGGCGGTGCGGCCAGCCCCGGGCCTCTCGCCTCTGCCGCCATGGGCGCCCCGGCGGCTCGAGTTCTCCTGAGGCTCAGCTCTCCTCGGTGCGCGCGAAAAAGCCACCCGGGTGCCAGGAGGGAGGGGTGCCCGGCACGGCCCCTCCCGGAGGCGCACCCCGTCCCTTCCCTCGCCGCTTCACCCGTCGAGCGACGGCCGGCTGTCCGGCCATGGCACCCATCGGCAGCCGATGCGCAAACGGCGAGGGAGCGGGTTATGGCAGGGGGCGCCTTCAGGGCTCGGAGGAGGCGGCTCCTCCAGCCCTTCCCGCACCGGGGAGCGGGACTTTGCTGGCCAGCGGAGTCCTGCTCTCGGGCCGAGCGGCACCCGACTCTCGCGCGCTAGAAGAACTACAAGGGCCGAGCCCACCGGGCGTTCCAGGCCGTGCTCCAGGGTGGCGCGCGCGCGCGAACGAGCAAGAGTTGCTCGGCGGTCAGGCCGCATCCCCGCGCCGGCGGGGCGGGCCGAGCCATGGCGGTCCTCTCAGGCGCGGCGCCGGGCTACTGAGGGAAACCCTGGGCCCCGAGAAAGGATGCCGCGGTGGTGGCGGCAGATGTCAGGCGCGCCCCCGCCAGCGGACGCTCCCCCGGGGGCGGCAGTGGGGGAGGCACCCCGGCGGGGCCATGCAGGTCGTTTCCCTCGCTCCAGGGCCAGGTACCTAGCGCTCCGCGCTTCGGCGGGCCCCCGGCTTTCCCGTCGGCGTCGTCAAATGCAGCGGGGGCCGAAAGGGCCGGCAAGCCGGGCGGAGGTTTAAAGACTCGGGTGGCTTGACGTGGCCCCGCCGTGGCGGTGGCGGTGCCGGCGGCAGCAGCGGCAGGTGTCGCCGGGCGTTGGTGCGGCGCTACTGAGGGGTGGGGAGCAGCTACTCCCGCCTAGCCCCTGCGGTGGTGTCCGTGGCTACCGGCCACGCACTCCTCTGTTGTCGTCGTCGTCCCGCCGTGTGCGCATTGCGTGTAGAACCGCGCTGCGCCGGGGAGGGATGCCCCTGCCCCCCCCTCTCCGCGGCCCGGCCTCGGCGGAGAGGCCACGGCGCGCGGTTGGCCGCGGGGCCGACCCCCGTCAGCCTCGTCGTATACGGGCGACGCCGGCAGTAGAGCGCGTGCTCTCTGCCCTTCCTCGGCCGTGGGGTTGCGGCCGCCGGGGCCCGCCGCGCTCTCTTCCTGGGCTGCCGCTGCCGCGGCACGTTTCGCACGCGCGGCGCCGCGTCTGGTGCGGCCGGCACCTCTCTCTCTCTCCCCTTGACGGCCTTTCCTCCTCGAGCGCACCAGCGGCGCCATCCGCTGGCCGTCCCCTGGCTCGACCGCCTGCCCGCCTGGAGGGGCGAGCACTTGGTGGGCCCTCCGCTGGTGGAGGCCCGTGAGCGCGGGCAGCCCTGTTACGAGCGGCGGCAGCGCCACTCGACGGGTGTCCCCCTTCCCTGCGGGGATAGTCAGCCGGAAGGCGCCCGCCGTCGCCGGCGGCGGTCCCGGCCCGGGCCCCGCTTGTCGCGTCCTCCGTCACCCTCCTTCCCGGCCGCGTGCAGGCTGAAGGAAAGGCGTGCGGGGGCAGCCGCAGGGGCGCTTGCCTGCCCGGTCTTCGCATGAAAACAAGGAGAGCAGGCGTTGCCTCCCAGCTCAGCGCCATTCAGCCTTCCCCGCCAGGCGCGTGCCCAAAATGAGGGGGGCACCGACGGTGCGACGCGGCGGGCAGCGTGGTCCCGGGAGTGCGGCCCTAGCGGCGGTGGGATCCTGCCGTCCGGCAGGCCTCGGGCGCTGGTGACACCAACTCGGGTCTCGGTGGCGTCCGCCTCCGGGGCCGGCGGCGGAGCACGTCCGCCGGATGCTCTCTCGCCCGGCGGGAA
>JANCRA010000119.1:1002500-1010000 GCA_024362935.1 Setophaga petechia | reverse complement strand
ACACGAAGGGTTACAACTGGTACAGTTGGAGTTTGTTAACTCCAAAATTGGTGCAGAGAATGGTACACATCAAGCAGGTGTGTGGGACAGACTGGCACAATTCCCAGAGGCCTATGAGATCTCCCCTGTGGGGTTGGCCCAAAGAGTGCCTGAGGGTGCGATCAGAAATGCCAGAGGCTTTGAGGAGCCAAAAACTCCTGAAGCTCCTCCCGAGTCGGACGATACAATCATAAAAACACCTGTTGTATCTGTCCCAGACAAACAACCATCTTGTCCAATATGCGAGACTCGGTTTACAAGGATGTTAGGGCTCATTGACCACCTAAAAAGGGCACACGGGCAGAAAAAGATCATGTTCAGGTGCTCAAAATGTGGTAAGCAAAATCTGAAATACCACAGCATCTCGTGTCACGTTCCACGATGCAAAGGTGTAGTTAATACGGTTCCAACTGGAGATTGGGTATGTGAGGTGTGCCAAAGTGGGTTTACCACAAAAATTGGCCTTGGTCAGCACAAGAGAATTCAACATCCTCTTGTGAGGAATATGGAAAGGATAGCTGCCTCCCACCCTAAAGAGTCATCTGCTCGAGGGGCCCACAAGCGGGTATGGACTGATGAGGAGGAGGTTCTCTTGATACAGCTGGTGGATAAGTTTTCTGGTAGGAGAAACATCAATCAACTGATTGCTGAGCAAATTCCATCTAAAACGGCAAAGCAGATCAGTGACAAAAGGCGCCTTCTAGCTAAAGTTCCCTCCAATAAAGATCAGGTGAAAGAAGAAGGTGCCATCGGCGTTAAACATCAGGCCGAATCTGCAATAAGGCCTAGGGAGGGAAAATTAAAGCTCAGATACCGTGAGGTCATCGAGGCGGAACTATCAGAAGGCAAGTTTACCTTTTATCGGGAGGCCTTCGAAAAAATCTTAGAAGGGCAAAATCCGGGTCAGGTGGTGAACGCTGTTTATAAGGAATTTTGTGACTTTCTGGCTGTGCCTAGCCAAAGTAAATCGACCAGGGGTCGAAAAAAGCCGCACCATAGCCCCAAAGCATCCGGAACTCCAACAAATTGGATGCGCAAAAGAGCTGTTAAGAGGGGTAAATTCTTGAGATTTCAAAGGTTATATGAGTTACATAGAAGGCGTCTCGCCCGTATCATCTTGGATAGCACAGAGGACGTCAAGTGCCAGTTACCATCCAGCATTGTTCATGAACACTTTAAACAGAGATGGGATATATCTGGTTTATTTATTGGCCTACAGAACTTCCCTCCCTATGAGGAGGCAGATAACACCTGGTTCGAGGCCTTGATAAGTGAAAAAGAGATAGCAAAGAACGTGAGTGAGATGTGCAGAACATCCGCTCCTGGGCCAGATGGGATTACTCTGGGTCATCTGGTTAAAAAAGACCCTGAGTTTTCCCGGTTGTTTGAGATCTTCAACCTCTGGCTTTTTACCGGCACTTTTCCAGATGTGCTGCGGGACTGCAGGACAGTTTTGATTCCCAAGTCTTCAGAGTCAGCGAAGCTTGGTGATATCAATAACTGGAGACCCATCACCATAGGTTCGGTGGTGATTAGGTTGTTTTCCAGGATCGCTACGGCGAGGCTGTCCAAGGCATGTCCCATTAACCCCCGACAACGTGGTTTTATTCGTGCATCTGGTTGTGCTGAGAATCTTAAGCTATTACAGCTTTTGATTAAAACTGCTAAGCAAGAGAGAAAACATCTGGGGGTGGTGTTTGTGGACATTGCTAAGGCCTTCGACACTGTATGTCACCAGCATGTGATTGAAGGTCTTGTCCAGAGAAGGGTGGACTCACATGTAGTTGAGTTAGTGAGGGAAATGTATAGGGACATCAGGACCCGCATTTCTATAGGAAGGACATGGACAGGCCACATTTACATTCGCTCCGGTGTCAAACAAGGCGATCCCATGTCACCACTGCTATTCAACTTGGCGATGGACCCCCTTCTATGTAAACTCGAAAAAGAAGGTGATGGATTTCATCATGCAGGCTGGAAAGTTACGGCTATGGCCTTTGCGGACGATTTGGTGCTGCTGAGTGATTCTTGGGAAGGCATGTGCAACAACATCAAAATATTAGAAGCTTTTTGTGACCTTACAGGTTTGCGGACAAAGGGAGAAAAATGTCATGGTTTTTACATCAAACCTACCAGGGACTCCTATACCATCAATGATTGTCCCCCATGGGTAATTAATGAATCTCCCCTCAACATGATCGACCCAGGTTCCTCGGAGAAATATCTTGGCGCAAGGGTAGACCCTTGGACTGGCTTCGCACACCATGGATTATCAGAGAAGTTAACGGATTGGCTTCAACGGATTGGTGCTTCACCCCTCAAACCTCTTCAGAAAGTGGATATACTCAGATCTTATACCATCCAGAGGCTGATATATCTGGCTGACCATACCGAAGTTAAGATCGGCTTTCTCGAATCACTTGACCAGTTAATTCGGAATGCGGTCAAGGAATGGCTTCACCTCCCACCAAGTACTTGTGATGCGATCTTGTATTCGAGTTTCAAAGATGGAGGTTTAGGTCTCATCAAGTTGGCGGCGCTTGTTCCCAGTATCCAGGCGAGGAGGCTTCATAGATTAGCTCAGTCCTCGGATTGTGCTCTTCTGAGTTATTTAAGGGAAGTACAGCTGGAACGCATTTTTGAGAAATTATGGTTGAAAGCTGGTGGGGAACAAGATTCCATGCCATCCATTTGGGAGCCCTTGCCATTGCCTGAAGGAGGAGACGTTGGTGAAGACAGATCAAGTTGGGTTACAGCTGTCCAGAAAGTCCGCTACCCAAAACCATGCGACTGGCGGAAAATTGAATTTCAGAAGTGGTGTCATCTGGTTACCCAAGGCCACGGGATTAAGAATTTTGAAAGTGATACGATCAGCAATGCGTGGATACGATGGCACAAAGGCATACCTCACTGGAAGTTGATTACGGCTCTGCAACTCAGAGCGAACGTCTACCCGACAAGAGAATTCCTGGCTAGGGGTAGACAAGAAGATGCGGTTAGATCATGTAGACATTGTGGCGCCGGATTTGAAACAGTCGCGCACATTATTGGGAACTGTGCTTTCACTCAGGATGCCAGGATCAAGAGACATAATACCATCTGTGAAGCCCTGAGTGAAGAAGCTAAAAAGGAAAAGTGGATGGTGTATCAGGAACCTCACATAAGAGATGAGGCTAAGGAACTATTCAAGCCCGATTTGATTTTTGTGAAGGACTCCAAGGCGGTGGTGGTGTATGTGACTGTTAGGTATGAGCATTCTGATACCTCATTGAGTGAAGCCGCCTCGGAGAAGGCTAAAAAATATCAGCGCCTTCACCCACAGATCAAACACTTAACTAATGCTGTTAACATTGACTATGTTGGCTTCCCTTTGGGGGCCCGTGGTAAATGGTTTGCAAAGAAAACTCAGTTGCTAACCGCCCTCGGTCTCTCTAAAACGAGGCTAGAGAGAACCGCGCGGGCCCTGGCATCCAAAGTACTCTTTGCCTCTGTTGATATTGTTCATATGTTTGTTAGTAAGGCTAGATCGATTGTTACCGTGTAAACATCCTTAATAAAGTTGGGCCCCTCCCCTCTGTGGTTTCGTTGGACAGTGGAATTGGTTTTGGGTGGGAGGGGTTCATCCTTCATAACCGCGTCTTTGCCCATATTTGGGCAACAAATTCTGATCTGGACAATCAGGTGGACGGGCCACCTCTACTTAACCCGGAAGAGAAACGTATACAATTTGTATATGTTTGTTAAATATCTCCGAGGGCATAGTTACACCTGGGCATTGCTGCAGAGATCGCACCTCCTCGTGGTCCCGCTGGTAAGCCCTTAATAGGGTGACTAAGTCGATCTCTGCCCCAGGTTTGGAGCCGTTGGGTTTCACCAGCCTAACGAACTCCATGCAAATTGGGTGAGAACAATTTCTCGGCAGAAGCCACGTAGCTTATTGCCCGAAACCTGGCCCCCCGGTTTATGAGAGGGGTAAAGAGTTCGGAAGTGGACTGACCACCCACTCCATTCTCATAATCCAATGTGGTCCAAATGACTCCAATGCCTGATCCACTTCCAGGGGGGGTCTGGGGGCCACCGATACGCCTACTCAGGCTGTCGGTGGGCACTCAGACTTCCCCCTCGGACTGGGTAGACCTGGTGTCCAGGGCTTTGCCCGACACTACAACCAAAATTGGGAGGGTAGACCTGTTGTCTCAGAGTAACTTAACATCTAAAGCCACCGATCTCACAGAAAATGAGTTGGGTTTGTTGGAAAATTTTGCTTTTGAGGTGTATAGATCGGACTTGCATGATTTGCATGAAGGTGGTCATTTTCCTGTGGATTGGGAGGCGCTGAGCAGGTTACCAGAGGTGTACGAACAACTGGCACCACAACCATGTGTGGGAGGGAACTATTCCGACCTCCTGCGAGGCAATAAAGAGTTTGTACTTGGTGAGGGAGGCGGCGAAAGGGTGAGTGAAGGCGCACCAGAGGCATTGCCTCCAGTGCCTGGGGAACACGATGGGCAATCACCGAATAACATCGTGAAGGTGATTGTCCCTGACAAAAATCCACCTTGTCCCTGCTGTGGAACCCGGGTACACTCTGTGTTGGCCCTGATTGAACATCTAAAAGGGTCACATGGGAAAAAGAGGGTTTGCTTTCGGTGTGCCAAGTGTGGTAAGGAGAATATTAACTATCATAGTGTCATCTGCCACTTTCCAAAATGCAGAGGTCCGGTGACTGAAAAGGTTCCAGCTGGAGAGTGGATCTGTGAGGTATGCGGCAGAGATTTCACGACTAAAATTGGCCTGGGACAACACAAAAGATTGGCACACCCATTGATTAGAAACCAAGAAAGGATCGTTGCTTCCCAACCGAAAGAAACATCAAATCGAGGGCATAGTTACTAACTGGGCTTAGCCGCAGAAGTCGCACCTCCCCGTGGTCCCGCTGGATACCCTTGTGGTAAATAAGTCGACTTCTGCCCCAGTGTGAGTGAGGACGTATACCTGTCCTCCCTGTCGTTGGGCTCGCCACCCAATGGTAGTTTCACGAATTGCTGAAACCATATAGTTTGGCACAGTTAGTCTGCTGTTGCACAGAGCCTTGTCCATGGGCTATTGTTGGACGCAGCTGGTAGTTTGGGAAAGGGCCAACTATCAGCTATTACTACCCTCACTTGGAGTTTCTGGAGTGACAATATGGTACAGTCTCTGGCTTTGCGTTTTATTTTGATCGCTACCCAAACTGACCCATTAGACTTGCGGGTCACTGAGGTTGAAGTTCCATCTATACCCTCTGTGCCCAAGGAAGAGGGATTCCAACTGGTACATTTGGAGTTTATGAACCCCAGAATTATTAAAGAAAGTGGTATACATCAAGCAGATGTGTGGGAAGGATTGGCGCAGCTTCCTGAGGCCTATGAGATCTCCCCTATAGGGTTGGCTCAGGATGTGCCAGAGGGTGCGGTCGGAAATACCGAAGGCATTGACGAGCCAGAAACACCTGAAGCTCCTCCCGAGTCGGACGGCACAACGGTTAAGCTCCTGTTGTGTCTGTCCCGGACAAACAACCATCTTGTCCACGATGTGAGACTCGGTTTACAAGGATGTTGGGGCTGATTGATCATCTTAAAAGGGTGCACGGGCAGAAAAAGATCATTTTCAGATGCTCGAAATGTGGTAAACAGAATCTTAAATACCACAGTATCTCTTGTCATGTTCCACGGTGTAAAGGTGTGGTGTGTACGGTTCCAACTGGAGAATGGGTTAGTGAGGTATGCCACAGTGGGTTTGCCACCAAGGTTGGCCTTGGTCAACACAAGAGAATTAGACATCCTCTTGTGAGAAATGTGGAGAGGATAGCTGCCTCCCATCCTAAAGAGTCATCTTCTCGAGGGGCCCACAAGAGGGTATGGACTGATGAGGAGGAGACTCTCTTGGTGCAATTGGTGGGCATGTTTGCTGGTAAAAGAAACATCAATTAATTGCGGAGCAAATTCCATCGAAAACGGCAAAGCAGATCAGTGATAAAAGGCGCCTTCTGTTCAAAGTTCCCTCCCAAAAAGATCGGGTAGAAAGAGGGGGTGCCATCGGCGTCGAACACCTTGCTGAGTCTGCTAAATCGCCAAAGGAGGGAAAATTAAAGCTTCGGTACGGCAAGGCAATCGAAGCAGGACTATCAGAGGGCATGTTTACCATGTATCGGAGGCCTTCGAGAAAATTTTGGAAGGGCAAAATCCGGGACAGGTGGTGAATGATGTTTATAAGGAATTCTGTGATATTCTAGATGTGCCTAGCCAAATTAAATCTGCCAAGGGTCGGAAATCGCAACCGTCCCATAGCCCCAAAGCATCCAAAACTCCAGCAAATTGGATGCGTAAGAGAGCAATAGAGAGGGGTAAATTCTTGAGATTTCAGTTGTTATACGAGTTGCATAGAAGGCACCTCACTCGTATCATCTTGGACAGCACAGAAGTCGTCCAGTGCCGGTTACCATCTAGCGTTGTCCACAATCACTTTAAAAAAGGTGGGATATATCTGGTTTATTCGGTGGCCTACAGAACTTTCCTCCTTATGAGGAGGCTGATAACACCTGGTTCGAGGCCTTGATAACGGAGAAAGAGATTGAAAAGAATGGGAGTGAGATGCGTAAAACATCCGCTCCCGGGACAGATGGGATTACTTTGGGTCAACTTGTTAAAAAAGACCCTAAGTTTTCCCGGTTGTATGAGATCTTCAACCTCTGGCTTATTACCGGCACTATTCCAGATGCACTGCGGGACTGCAGGAGAGTCTTGATACCCAAGTCTTCAGTGGTAGAGAAGCTTGGTGATATCAATAACTGGAGGCCCATCACCATAGGTTCGGTGGTGATTAGGTTGTTTTCCAGGATCGCTATGGCGAGGCTGTCCAAGGCATGTCGCATTAACCCCCGGCAACGGGGTTTTATTTGCGCATCAGGTTGTGCCGAGAACCTCAAGCTATTACAGCTTATGATGAAAACAGCAAAGCGAGAGCGAAAACATCTGGGTGTTGTGTTTGTGGACATTGCTAAGGCCTTTGACACTGTATGTCATCAGCATGTAATTGAAGGTCTGGTCCAGAGAGGTGTGGATCCTCAAGTGATAGAGTTAGTGAGGGAAATGTATCGGGATATTAGAACCTACATTTCCATGGAAAGGGAAAGGACAGACCACATTTACATTCGCTCCGGTGTCAAACAAGGCGTCCCGATGTCACCTTTGCTGTTCAACCTGGCGATGGACCCCCTTCTATGTAAACTTAAGAAAGAAGGTGAAGGTTTCCATCATGCGGGTTGGAAAGTTACGACTATGGCCTTTGCGGACGATTTGGTGCTGTTGAGCGACTCCTGGGAAGGCATGTGTCATAACATCAGAATTTTGGAAGCCTTTTGTGATCTTACGGGCCTCCGTACACAGGGGGAAAAGTGTCATGGCTTTTACATCAAGCCTA
>JANCRA010000119.1:905000-997500 GCA_024362935.1 Setophaga petechia | reverse complement strand
AGTTATTCGGTATTTAAAGCCAGATGGGAGACACCTGGTAAGTTTGCTGGCCTTGGGGACTTTGAAATTAACGGGAAGGCAAACAACAGTGCCTTCAGAGACTTAATTACGGCCAAGGAAATGTGCAGGAAATGAGCAAGGGCTCAGCTCCAGGTCCAGATGGGTTTACTCTTGGAGACATGAAAAAGATGAATCCCGGGTATTCCTGGACCGCTGAGCTCTTCAACTTATGGTTAACATCTGGGGAGATCCTAGACGTGGTTAGGGGGTGCAGAACTGTTTTGATTTCTAAATCAACTAAACCAGAACGTTTGAAGGACATTAATAATTGGAGACCCATAACGATCGGTTCGATCTTGTTGAGATTGTTCTCCAGGATTGTAAGAGCAAGGCTGAGCAAAGCGTGCCCCCTCAACCCAAGGCAAAGAGGCTATATTAGAGCAGCGGGATGCTCTGAAAACCTGAAACTCCCGCAAACTATAGTTCGGACTGCCAAAAAGGAACACAGACCACTGGGTGTTGTATTTGTGGACATGGCCAAGGCTTTTGACACCGTAAGCCACCAACATATCATACATGCTTTGCAGCAGACGGGAGAGTATCCCTACATCATCGGACTGGTGAACAATATGTACAAGGACATCAGTATGTATGTCACCACAAAAAGGAACACAGATACAGACAAAATCCAGATCCGGGTTGGAGTAAAGCAGGGTGACCCGCTGTCACCCCTTTTATTCAACCTGGCAATGGACCCCCTGCTGTGCAAGCTGGAAGAGTGCGGTAAAGGATTCCATTGAGGACAGAGTAGTATAACAGCAATGGAATTCGCTGACGATCTGGTCTTGCTAAGCAACTCCTGGGAAAACATGAAAACAAACATCGAGATATTGGAGACCTTTTGTGATCTCACCGGTCTCAAAACACAAGGGGGAAGGTGCCACGGCTTCTACATCAAGCCCACAAAAGACTCTTACACCGTCGATAACTGCGCTGCGTGGACCATCAAGGGCACTCCCCTAAACATGATCAACTGTGGTGAATCTGAGAAATATCTTGGCCTGCAGTTTGACCCCTGGACTGGGATAGCAAAAACCAACCTCCCCACAAAACTAGAATTCTGGCTCGAACGAATTGATCAAGCCCCACTTAAACCTCTGCAAAAACTCGATATCCTCAAAACATACACCATCCCTTGACTGACCTACCTGGCTGACCATTCAGAAATGAAAGCAGGGGCTCTGGAAGCCCTCAACCAGAAAATTCGAACTGCGGTCAAGGACTGGCTGCACCTACCTTCGTGCACCTGCGATGCCATCTTGTACTCCAGCACGAAGGACGGTGGTTTGGGCGTAGCAAAATTGGCGGGACTGATCCCCAGTGTACAGGCCCGGAGACGGCACCGAATTGCACAGTCCTCGGAAGAAAAAATGAAGGGTTTCCTAGAGAGAGATCAAATGGAACAACTGTATAGGAAATTGTGGATTCAAGCTGGAGGGGAGAGCGAGAAGATGCCCTCAATTTGGGAAGCACTACCGGCAAATGTACCATCCATTACAGCAGACACACTTTCGGAGTGGGAAGCACCGAGCCTGAAAACTAAATTTCCTAAACCTTGTGATTGGCGGAGAAAAGAATTCCAGAAATGGACCAAATTAGTGTCCCAAGGCCGTGGAATTAAAAGTTTTGAAGGTGATAAAATTAGTAATGATTGGCTCCAATACTATAGACGCATACCTCACAGGAAACTCCTCACTGCACTACAACTTAGGGCTATCGTCTACCCCACGAGAGAATTTCTCTCTCGGGGTAGAGAGGAAAATTACATCAAGGCCTGCAGGCATTGCGACGCGGACAATGAGACCTGTGCCCACATCATCGGCTGCTGCCCAGTGACGCAGGATGCTCAAATCAAGAGGCACAATCACATCTGTGACTTACTTATTGAGGAGGAGAGGAAGAGGGACTGGGTAGTCTTCAAGGAAGCACATATAAAGGATACCATCAAGGAACTGTACAAACCAGATCTGATATTTGTTAAGGATGGACATGCACTCGTCGTGGATGTGACAGTACGATACAAAGCCTCCAAAACATCTCTGGAAGAAGACGCTGCAGACAAAGTAAACAAGTACAAACATTTAGAAACCGAGGTGCGACACCTCACCAACGCAAAGGACGTTGTGTTTAAGGGCTTTCCCCTTGGAGCGTGGGGGACGTGGTACAAAAGGGAACTTTGAGATTTTGGATACACTTGGCCTCTCCAAATTGAGGCAAGTCAGGGTTGCAAAGACTTTATCCACAGCAGTGCTGTTATCATCTGTGGACATTGTACATATGTTTGCCAGTAGGGCCAGAAGATCACATGACTTAGGGTAGTGAATTTTTTGTAGCTTTTAAACTTTCTAAGTTCTTTTAGACGTTTTATTATTTTACTTGTATGTTTTCTTTTGTATGCAATTTTTATTTTGTTTCACTCTTATATTTGTATATTTAAATAAACTAGACGGTAGCTAGTTTCATAAGGAAGCCACAAGCCAGTTAGGTAGCTCATAGTGAGTAGGGACTGAAACTATAATTCATATCGCGTCAATTGCCACCTGATTTGGACCAATTTACCAGATTTGAACTAATTTACCCGATTTGTCCAAGGTGGACAGGCCACCTTTACTTAACCCGGAAAATGAGCATATATTAATTATATGTGTTCGAAATATAGCCAAATGCCTCGTCATCTAATTAGTGACGCGCATGAATGGATGAACGAGATTCACTCTGTCCCTACCTACTATCCAGCAAAACCACAGCCAAGGGAATGGGCTTGGCGGAATCAGCGGGGAAAGAAGACCCTGTTGAGCATGACTCTAGTCTCGCACTGTGAAGAGACATGAGAGGTGTAGAATAAGTGGGAGCCTGGACGCGTGCTCGGCGGTGCGGGGCGACCCGCCCGCCGGCATCCCGGCCATCGGTGAAATACCACTACTCTGATCGTTTTTTCACTTATTCAGTGAGGCAGGGGGGCGAGCCCCGAGGGGGCTCTTGCTTCTTGTGCCCACTCCCAGGGTTGCTAGCGGGCCTTTTTCCGATAGTGAACCCCTGTCTCCCAGTCACTCTATTGACCAGTCTGCCTGCAGGCACAGGAATGAGGCTGATCACTCAGACATCTCTTAGTGGCTTATTCAGCCATCCTATCTCTCTTTTCCCTCGAGGGCCCCTCAATGCACACCGTATCCTCCGCACACCAGCAGGTCCTTCTCTGTCGCCCCAGGAGGCAAGTCAAGACAAGCGGAGCTCCTCCGGGAAAATCCCAGGGCATGCTTCGTCTATCCCTCTCTGTCGCTGTGGGGACATAGACGATTCCTCCTACCAGGCTCACCAGTGCCTGTTTTGCAGAGATAAACAAAATTCCACAACTTTGAGAAAGTTGTACAGCCGGTATGTTTATTACAGCACTAGATGCATGTGGAGATTACTCTCCCTAAAAGACTTCAGATCCCTTTTTATCCCACTCTCAAATACATATGCATACAATTTCACAATAGGTTCATACATATTCATTTTTATAAATGTTGCCATTTCGATATTTGCCACTAGTACTTCTTTATCAGAAAGAATTCTTAGGTCAGGTGTACCTGCTCTCACAGCAGTCTTTCTGTCTCCCCACCTCATCTCTTTCCTTCACTGAAGCAGTTTCTCTGAGCCTAGGCTTTTTACGAGAACAGGCAGTCAGACTAAATAGCTTTGTTTTCAAACTACAGACTTAACTCAAAGATGTACATTTCAAAGATGTACCTAAATCAAAATGGATTTCTACTTTGGAGAAATTCTACCCTGTCTCACCACAGCCTCAGCCAGGGACTGGCTCCCAAGGCTGTTGCCATGGCCACCAGGGCTGGGACAAGCTGGGATGCTTGGGTCTCCATGGGCCAGAGTTTAGGAATGGGATTCCCCAATTTCCTGCTCCCACTAAAACCGCACTGCCATTCGCTGCCCTCCCACCTCCCATGGAAAGCACAGAAGACAAAGATCCAAGTGTGGGATAAGAACAATTTACTGGGAACAGCAGCCAGATAAGGAACAATCAGGAGCAGCAACAACATTGATAACAGAAGGGATAAGAAAAACTATTTGCAGAGAAAACTACACCACCACTGACTGTCTCTTCCCAGCCACATATTCACTCCTGCCCAGAAAGGACACCCTTCTCCTCGGGGGAGAGAGAGAGAGAGAGAGTCCCTTTCCTACCCCTGGCAATGACCTGATGTGGGAGAGAATATAATGACACAACCATGGCCAGACCCTCATGTTCTTGGACCCACATCATGTCATTGGCAGGGGCAGGAAAAGGGACAGGTGTCTTCCCAGCACTGATGACAGGGAACATGGATCACCAGGCTTCTTCCAAACGGGGGTCCTCCAAAGTGGGATGAAACTGGAGAGGTGCAGAAAGCTTTTCCTGCAGTTGGGGCATTTGCAGGGCTTCCCTTACCAGTGTCTCCGTTGGTGTTTGGTCAAATGAGAGCTCTGGGTGAAGCTCATTTCACACTGGGGACACTGGTAGGGCCTCTCCCCAGTGTGGATGCACCGGTGGGTGATGAGGTGGGAGTTGTGGGTGAAGCCCTTCCCACAGCTGGGGCAATGGAAGGGCCTCTCCTCTGTGTGAATCCGCTGATGCCTGAGGAGATAAGACCTGGTGTGGAACCTTTTTGGACACTCAGAACACTCATAGGGCTTCTCCCCGGTGTGGATGCGTTGATGGGTAACGAGCTCAGGGCTGCACCTGAAGCCCTTCCCACATTCCCCACACTCATAGGCCCATTCTCCAGTGTGGATAATCTGGTGGCGGATCAGGGTGCTGCTCTGCCTGAAGCTCTTCCCATGCACCAAGCACTTGCAGGGCTTCTCCCCACCATGAAGCTGCTCATGCACCACCAGCTTGGAGCTCTGGCTGAAGCTCTGTCCACCTTCCTGGCTCAGGGTGGATCCTTCCTCCTCAGAGCACCCTGGGCTGGGTTTGGAGCCTTTCCTCCTGTGGGACCTCTGGGACTTCTCCTCCCCGTTGGATTCTTGTGCCATGGAGCCACTCAAAACTGCCTCTTCCATAAGCTTCTGCTGTGGGGATCTGTACTTCTCCCTGATCGCCATCCTCTGCTTCTTGTCTGGGGGAGGAAACACAAAGAGAGGATGAGATTTGTCTCTGTGCCACAGGGAAGGGGAAGGAGATCCCCCCAATGATTCCCCGGTAGGACAGCATTGGCAGTGGGGTTTTCATGCAGCTGGGGGCCATGCTGGACTGGGAGATGTAGCAGGAGAGATGGGGAAAGGGGCACTGAATTCCTCTACAACTGCCTGTGTGTCCTGGGGCATTGTCTTGGTTTGAGAAGACAGATGTCTGCTAAGGAAGGCAAGAGCCTCCCTTGAAATGGAAAATGTAAACCGTCTCCCTCCAAATTATTATACTTTTGAAATTAAGAGTCTGTCAGGCAAAGTTAGGGCAGTATGAATAACAGTCATTGACCAGGAAAATCTTAAAAATACAAATGCAGTTGTACAAAAAAACCCCACTCACCAAGTCAGAATATGACGTGACACTCTGTGGGTCGGAGTGCTGGTAGCAGTCCTATTAAATGGTGGCTTCAGAATTCCTGCAGTGACAGATGTGGTTCTTTTGGGATCCTGTAGAAGGGTGGACCTTTCCTCTGAAGGTCCAGTGGTGGTGTTGGGTCTGGTCTTCCTCTGGGAATTCTGTGGAGAAGAAAGCTGCTTCTCTGAGAATCCAGTGGGAAAAGGCTGCCTGTGGTATTCGCTGTGTCAGATTATATCCAGGTAGGAATGCTTGGCCCTTCCCCCTGGGCAAAACATCTCTCAATGGGATGATGTAACTTTATCAGTCAGGCAGTGACACTCAGTGGCCCATTAAGAGCAGATATTTCCCGGAGGGTGGATTGGTTTTGGAAGAGATAAAGAAAACTGCCCAATTAACAGAAGATAACTGCCCCACTGCTAACAGGGCAAATGATCCCAAAGGCAGTGAATTCAGGGAGTGCTCGATATCATGGTACCTTCTGCTTTCCCTGATCCGCCTTTGTCCCTCCTCTTCCTCCCTCTCCTCCTCTTCCATCTCTTCTCCACCTCCTCCCTAAGCCCATCTCCTTCTCCTACTTACACCACTTCTCGCTCTCCCCCTTCTTCCCACCCCTTCCCTCCCTCCTCCTCCTCCCCCAGCAGCAGCCACACACTCGGTGCCCCGTTCCTGCAGCCCTCGCAGGCCGTGGCAGGAGCGGCAATGGAGCCGGGACAGGTCGGGATGGGCAGCGCGGGGCTCTCGGCTGCTCCCAGCCACTGCGGGTGGGGGGAAGCTGGCCCGGGCCAAAGAAGAGGCAAACTGGGCAAACTGGGGGCTGCACATCCAAACTGGGCCTTGCTGGGGACCCTGCCTGGCCACTGCCAGCCCTTGGGGCTCCACCCGAGATCCAGGAGGGGTGAATGCAAAGAGGGCTGGGGGATCCCAGGAGTGGCAGCTCCGGGAGGGACTGGGCTGTACTGGGATCATACTGGGATCATACGAGCAGTGACTGGAATTGTACTGGGTTTGTACTGACATCATACTGGATTCATACTGGGAGCAGCTGGACCCATGCCAGCGGAGACTACAATCACACTGAGGAGACTGCGATCATACTGGGATCATTCTGGGATCATTCTGGGAGCAGCTGGACTCATGTCAGCAGAGACTGCAATCACACTGAGGAGACTGCGATCATAATAAGATCATACTGGGACTGAGTAGGAGCCTGCCAGGTGCAATTGTGACCCTGTTGGAGGCAAATGGCATATACTGGGAGTGAGTGGGATCATGCTCTGGCTGAGCAGGAGCAGCTGTGAGCAACTGGGAACATGCTAGGAGCAAGTGGGAGGAACTGGGAGTGATTGGGTGCATGCTGGGGGTCATTGGAAGCAAGTGGGCTTCTACTGGGATGAACTGGGATCATGCTAGGAGCAAGTGGGAATGTGCTGGAAGGAACTGGGATACACTGGAAGAAAAGTCAGGGTGAAAGGGAGCAAGTGGAACCATGTGGGGAACAAGTGGTTCATACTGGCAGCAACTGGGACCACACTGTGCTCATCTCTGGATCATACTGGGAGTGACTGGATTAACACTGGCAGTGTCTGAGAGTGACTGGGAACACACCATGCACATCATCCCTGGACTGGGGGCGACTAGGAGCAACTGGGACCATCCTGGGAGTGCTCGAAAGTAAGTGGGATTATTCTGGGACCATACTGGGAGTGCTGGCATGTGACAAGGATCATACTAATACATAAAATTTCAATAGTGAATGCGAATTTTATTTCTGTATCTTGGGTTTGAAAGAAGGCAAGCAAGCAGTGCTGGGGGGCCGAGGAGTCACCGCTCCACTCACGGCACACACCACTTACAAATTCAGTAAAGGATAAATACTGTTTTGAAGCCTACAAAGCATTTTCCAATGTGCTTGGTTAGTACTAATGAGTAAATATCAATAAGCTGGAATCCGCAATTTCATCATCTTTCCAGGTGGTTGTTGGCTTCCTGTCCTTCTTGTGCTCGTCTGGATGGAGGCCCACTGCTGTCTGCTACATGATTTTGTTAAGCTTTTTATTATACATAAGCATTTAGTCACATTACAGTCCCCTTAGCTTTACCACAACTTCCTCTACTTTATTCTAAGCATCAGCCATCTTTCTACCTCATCTCTTTACTTTACCATACTTCCCCTATTTCAAAGCTTTAATTGGCTAAAGAAAGTTTTAAAAGCCTTCTTTGTATCTATCCCAAGGAATGCATCCATTTTCCACACAGCAGATACAAGCATTTGCTGATTCCATTGCTGATTGATACAAATCACAAAAACTTTTTTCACAATATTGCTCACCAAATGGATGATGTGGGGATCTGCTTCCCTTTGCTGTAGGGCATGTAGAATGTGCTGCTGGCTTACGGTGTCAAAAGCCTTGGCCATGTCCACAAATACAACACCCAGGGGTTTGTGTTCTCCTTTTGCTGACTGAATGATGATTTGCAGCAGTTTCAGGTTTTCAGAGCATCCCACTGCTCTTATAAAGCCTCTTAGCCTTGGGCTGAGGGAGCAAGCCTTGGTCAGTTTGGCTGTTAAAATCCCAGAGAATAGTCTTAGCAAGATGGAACCAATCGGGATGGGCCTCCAGTTGTCAATGTCCTTTAGGGGCTCTGGTTTGGTTGACTTAGGAATCAAAACAGTCCTGCAACCCCTCACCGTGTCTGGGATTATTCCTGATGGTAACCATAAGCTGAAGATTTCCGTGGTCCAGGAGTACTCTGGATCCATCTTCTTGATGTCTCTTAGAGTTATCCCAAATTGGGAGCCGAGTTTTTGCTCATCTGCTGCCCATTTTTCTCCATTTCTTTTCCTGCAATTAGTTCTCTGAAAGCACTGTTGTGGGCTTTCCCATTAATTTGGAAGTTCCCAAGGCTATCAAATGTTCTGGGTTTTTCCCATCTGGCTTTTAAAACTGAAAAATGTTCGATTTTCAGTTGGGATTTCACAGGACAAACACTCTATGTCATTCAGGATAATTTTAGCAAGTTTTCCTCTATCTAGTTGGAACAGGTCCTGGAAGCAGAGAAAATTACCCTTCTTAACTGCTCTTCTTTTCATCCACTTGAAAAGGTCCTAGTGATCCTTTTTCCTGGGTCCCCATTTTTCTCTGATTTCTGGTTGCTGTTGTTATCTGGCTGATTGATTCAAGGCATCAGAAGCATTCCTGTGCTGATTGGTTGACTGTTGATTGCATCTCCTGGCCATCTAGGAATGGCCAAGGGAAGGTGTTAATTGTCCCAGCTGATACCATTCACTGAGGCTTCTGAGATAATGGGCCTGCAGCTGCCCCTCCCTCTGTCAGTTGCTCTTTCCCAGCTGCTGTTATCCTTATCAGGGTGGTGACTCATCTTGGGTTCTGTTTTCCTTCTAGCAGCTGCTCTCCCAGGCATCTGACTCCTCCCAAGATCTTTGTCCAAGTCTGTAGTAAACGCCACAAGCCTGGCCAAGGCACCGTGGAGAATTTAACAATGGGAATGCTGACACAGCAGCAGAGAGGTGTTCCGACCCCAGACTCACAACTTATCTTTGTACCCTTATAAGGAGAAAAGTTTTGTTAACCCTACAATTGGTCGCTTGTAGTCCTTCTAACCTTTGTCCATTGGTCAAGTTTGGAGCCTGGCCAAGGGTATAAAAGTAGCATACTGTACCCTACTAACTTTGGAAGAGGAAGAACTGGGTCCTTTCACAATCCCCCGAATAAACCATCTTTGTGGAACAGCCGGTGTCTCCTCTTCTCCTCTCTCTAAGTCTGCCTGAAGCCCTATGCCCGAGGAAGCCAAGCCTAGCAGCAGCTGAAATCCCAAAGAGCTGACAATCACTATAAGAGCTGTTATCACCCTGCTAGCTGGGAGGCTCCCCCGTGGGTTGGGTCTGAGCGAGCTGGCATCCGATACTCTTATCCTCCTGGGGATAGAGGGCCAATGCTCCGCTAATAAGACCCCCCATGGCTTCATAACAAGTCCATCCTCAGGCCCCCAGCTGCTCTCCTGCTTTGATGACTCATGCCAGGTTCCTTATCTACATCCTCAGCTGGTTTCTTGGGCAGCAATCTCCTTTTGTCCCTGCTTTGTTTAGCTGTTTTGCTTGTGATTTGTGTCCTGCAATGAGTTTATTGATGCTTTTGCTCCCCTCAAACTGAGCCTCCAATCTTATCAGTAGTTCTTTCTCCTCTTTAGTCCAGCATCTTTTGTGGGCTCCTGGGTTGGAAGTCTCTTTTGGCTGGGACACAGCAACCCTCTCCTGATTTCTAAGCAATGAATGTGCCAACCTTTTGTGTTGTCCCCGACCAATTTTTCTCTTGAAGTCCCTGCTGCATTCCTCACATATCCACTCCCTGCCTGCAGCCATTTCTGCTGTTGCCCTGCATTTAGGAAAGTGACAAAAAATACCATGATAATTGCTCTTCTCTTTTCCGCATTGAGCACACTGCAAACAAACCCTTCTTTTCCTGTGGGTTACCCTCAAATGTTCAATCAAGCCCAACACACAGCTCACCCGGATACCGCAGCAAGGACAAGGTGGATTTTTTATCAGGAACAGTCACAGTAAGGATGTCTTCCAGTGTCTATTCCCCATGGTTCTCTGTCTGAGCTGGGGATGTCGCCGGCTTGGTGTTGTTCTCCGGCTCAGCGGGCGATGTTTCTGGTGTGCCCTCAGTCTCACAATTGCTGTTTCTCTTCCCATTATCAAGCATAAAGGATTCACAGTTTCTCAGAAGGCAGATCCTCGGTCCCACACTTGGCTGTGGTGCAAGCTGTTCATAGACCTCAGGTAGCCTGCTCAAACCCTCCCAGCTTGTGGGAAAATGAACACATTCAAAGTTATTCATAAACAAGTCCAATCTATAAAACGGTAAGTTCAGCAGAGAAGCCAATTCATGTTCTGCCAAATTTGGGGGTTCAGAAGGTAAAATTTGAGGCTCTAGGTCTACCTGGTTTTTAGACAACAGGTCTAGTTGGTGTTTAGAAAATAAAGACACCAGGTTTACTTTGCAATGTTGAGACAAGGTTTCCAGTTTTAGACCCTAGGACAGCAGGTTTAGCTGGTCATGTTTAGAGGCTGGGTTTTAAAATGGTTCCCCATGTTACGGGTCCAGATAGTAAATTTGCCACAATTTTAGGACAGGTAGTAAAAGAACAGCAGTGGACCTCCAAGTAGGTAGAAATCTTTTGCCCACTTTAAAACTCTGGGGCCAGATTTTGGGCAAAGAGCCACCCCACTCTTAGTGTAAATTTGTTTCAGGAGGATGAAATTGCAACAGGAGGGCGTTGAACTGGCCATCCCCACTGCCTCTGTGCTGGGGCAGAGATCAACTTGGTTACATTACACATGTATCCAGTAGGACCACGAGGAGGTGCAATCTCTGCAGCAATGCCCAGTTTGTAACCATACTCTCAAAAACTGCCTTAGGAGAGTCATAGTTGCTCCTGCCACTTGCCTGCATGTCACTGAATTTCTTCACTTTGACATTCAGAGCACTGAGCAGAAATCACATCGTATCAACACCCACCTCAGGCCTTTGGGATGCTTTGTTTTAATTTAACTGTTGGATTCCCCTGGTTTGCACAAGTTCTAAGCTGGCTGCTGGGTGCTGGCCAAGGTGGGGCACTGGGACCCTCACTCGCAAGAAGTGCTCAGCCAACGCCTTTTCCCAGCAGTTGACAGAAGGGCATGGAGCCACAGATACGGCTTGATCGTAGCCAGGTGTTCTACAGCAGCTGGGAGTCTCACAGCAGCCAGGTATAGCTTGGCAACAGGCACGGGCAGCTCCATAGCAGCCAGGAATGGCTCCACAGCCAGGCACCCCCTTACAGTGCCAGGGCTCTCTCCCGCCGGGGCCGGGCACTGTCTCGCTGTGGCTGGGCACAGCTGTAGGGGCGCTTTCAGTCCCAGCAAAGCACAGAGAGGTGGTTCCACTGCAGGCAGAGATGGCTACAGGGGCAGCAGCATGGCACAGAGGAGCTGGAATCTCGCAGGGGCCGGGCACTGCTTCTGAGATCGCAGCAGGTGTGGCAGGGCCTGGTAGAGTGTCCGATCCGGCTGTTGTCTCTGCTCGGACATGTGCAGAATGGTTTGGGGCAGCCAGCGGTTCAAAGGACGAATCTGGACTCTTCGACATTTCCATCTTCAGATTGTTTATTATTTCTTATCTTACAAAGTTTTCTTATCTGCCAGCCGGGATCTGACCAACAAGGCAACCAAGGGCATTCTGACCACCCACGGGGCGGTCGTGTCTTTTTATAATAAAAACTACATACATCATATTTACTTTTTATCCTCAATACCTTTCACCCTTGTTAATAAGTGCACCTTCACCACAAACCAATCCCCAAGTGCCAGCATCACCACAGAACATGGACGACAAGAAGAAGAAGAAGCATGAGACACGCCCTGATTCCTCCATCCTGTCTCCATAATCCCCCGGTACCAAAATCCCAAAATACATATTTCACCTTGTAAATGTGTCATCCCCCCACCACTCAAACTCTAGTGATTCTCATGTCCTCATACACATCCTTAGAAGGGTCAAAGTCCAGCCACCAAGAATGTCTGGCAACATTCCAGGACCTCTGAGCCCCCCCAAGGGTTCTCTCGGTGACTCTGGACATCCGGAGCGATGTGCTGAGCTCCCACAGTAGAGGGGCAGCAAACCCCGCTCCATGGCCAGGCACTGTCCTGCAGGAGCAAGGCATCTCACAGTGGGGGCACCTGGGTGCCTTGCAGGGCTGCAGTGGCAAAGCGCCTCCCTGCTGCTACCGAGTGCTGCTTCTGGGCTTCCAGCTGTGGCAGCAGGGCACGGCAGAGTGGCACAGTGCCTGTTCAATGTGGCTCTGCAGCATGATGTCTCTCCACCCTCTGGATCGTCAGCAGTGTGCTCCATTGACAACCTGCGCTAGGCTTGGGTGGTTGTGGCAGTTTCTGCCAGCACGGGAGAACAAGGGGCAGCAGAGGGCACAGCAGCACAGCAGCCAGTCCTTTCTGGTGTCTTGGCAGCCGTGGCAGGGCATGGAGGGGTTGCAGGGTTCTCATTTAACACAGCGAGGCTGCTTGGGGCGCCTCCACCACTGACCCCAGGGATGGCACACTCAGCTGACAGCGCCCTCCTGCCTGGGGCAGTGCATGGCCCCGGGTGGCCAGGGGACATCCTGCTGGGCAAACACCTTTGCCAAGGCTGGCAGCACAGTCCTGGGGGCAGCAGGGCACTACCCGGGCAGGTCACCCTCACCTGGGGAGGCTCCATGGCTCTGCCTGATGGCCTCCTGGTGGGCTGTGCCTTCTGCACTCATCCTCTTCCCTCGCTCACCCAGCACAGCGTCTGCTCTCCCTGCTGCCTCCCCTGGCACCCTGCTTTCACCGTTAGCCTTGGTGGAGACCCAGTGAATGCCCCAACTTTCCCCTCTTTGTGACACTGCAGCTGTGGAAGCCCCATGTCCCTCTCTCTCTGACACCACAGCAGTGGTAGCCCAACGTTCCCCTGTCTGTGACACCATAGTGGTGGCAGCCCCAAAGTTCTCCCAGTGACACCACTGCTGTGGCAGCACCAGTGTCCCCTTCTCTGTGGCACCGCAGCAGTGGAAACCCCAAAGTTCTCCTCTCTATGACACTGCAGGGGTGGTCCTCCAAAGTTCTACTCTCTATGACAGCACCACAGTGGCAGTTCCAACATTCCCCTCTCTGTGACACCTCAACATTTGCAGCCCCACTGTTTCCCCGTCAGTGATACCCCAGTGCTGGCAACCTCAGTGTTCCCCTCTCTGTGGCATGACAGCAGTGGCAATACCCATGTCCCCCTGTCTATGACACCAACGCAATTGCAACCCCAGTGTTCCCCTCTCTGTGACACCACAGAGGTGGTGTCCCCAGCATTCTCCTCTCTGACAGCACCATAGTGGCAAGCCCAACATTCCCCTGTCTAACCAGAGCAGTGTCACCCCAACAATTCCCTCTCTGTGATACCACAGCAGTGGAAACCCCAGTGTTCCCCTCTCTATGACACCACAGCTGTGGCAGCCCCAGCGTTCCCATGTGTATGATACCACAGTGGTGGCAGCCACAATGTTCCCTTTTATGACACTAAGCAGCAGCCACCTCAACATTCCCCTCTCTGTGACACCACAACTGTGGCAGCACCAGTGTTCCCCTCTCTGTGACACCACAGCTGTGGCAATCCCATTGTCCCGGTCTCTGTGACACCACAGTGATTGCTGCCCAAATGTTCCCTTCTCTGTGACACCACAGCTGTGGCAGTCCCATTGTCCCAGTCTCTGTGACACTACAGTGGTTGCTGCCTGAACGTTCACCTCTCGGTGACACTGCAGCTGAGGCAGCAGCACTAGAACAGAAGCAGCAGCTGTGGAACAATAGGGGAGCAGGGGAGGAGCAGAGAAGGAGCAGTGGAACAGTGGTAGATGAGCAGTGTTGGAGCAGCAGTGAAGCAGTGGTGGAGGAGCAGAGGAACCGTGCTGAAACAGCACAGGACAGCTTTGGAGCAGCATGGAGTGAGCATGGAAAAGGCAGAACAGTGGTGGCACAGGAACTCCAGCCATGGAAGAGTGGTGGCACAGGAACTCCAGCTATGGAACAGTGGTGGCACAGGAAGCACAGCCATGCAATAGTGGTGGCACAGCCCCGCAGCTGTGGAGTGGTGCTGGAGATACTGAAGCTGTGGGACACAGAGCGGCTCCCAGCGCTGTGTCCTGCAGGAGCCGGCCCCGCACACACCAGAGCGATGCCCCTCAGGCTGACCCAGAGCTGGGGGCAGAGGCAGGAATTGCTGCTGGGCTGTGGAAGGCGTGGATCAAGTGCATTTAATGGTGACCTGGGGGTTTGATCCTGCTCATTATGGCTGCTTTTGTGCTGTTGGACCCATTCCAGTTCATCTGAAGTCATGAACTCAGGAGAATCTTGGGACAAAAGGAATCAAAGTGCCTTCTGTCTGGCCTTACATGGTTTGGAAAGACAGGTGCCTGCTAAGGAAGGCAGGAGCCTCTCCTGAAATGGAGAATTTGAACCCTCCCCCTCCAAATTGCTATAAATTTGAAATAAAGGGGCTCTCAGGCAAAAAAGATGGGAGCAGGAAATAACAGTTCTTTAATTGGGAAGAAAATGTAAGGATAAAATAAACAATGCAGTAAACTAAAACAACACTGACAGGTTCAGAACCCAACCTGACACCCTGTTGGTCAGGGTGCTGGTAGCAATCCAATTGGAAATGTGGCTGCAGTCCTCCTGGAGTGTCAGGTGTGGTTCTGTTGGAGCAGGGCTCCTGTAGAAAAGGATGTAGTCTTTCTCTGAAGATCCAGTGGAAGAAGAGGCAGCTGCTGTTCCTCTGGGAAATCCAGTGAAGAAGCTGTTCTGCTATTCCAGAATCTCCAGATTCTATGTGGCTAGAATGCTTGGGTCTTCCCTCTGGACGAGCATCTCCCACTGGGATGCTGTAGTTCTTATCAGTCATGCAACGACATTCAATAGCCTGTTATCAGCAGATATCCTATGCCAGAGGGAGGAGTAGCTGTGGAAGAGATAAGGAAAACTGCCATACAGATGGCAAATAGAATACATCTTGCCTTGCAATGTGGGACACCTGCAGAGAAAGACATCTTGGTAGAAGCTGAATGATTTCTGATTTGGGAACCAAAGTGGGTCTGTTATTGGCCTGTGGTTTGTTCTCATCCAGGAAGAATTCCCAAAGTACTGCAATTTGGTGTTAAGAACGATGAACGCGCCTCTTCATCTGGATATTGCACTTGGACTACAGAGCTATTTGTGGTCATTATGATAAGAAAACCACTGGAGATCTTTTCCTGATTTCACTCTTTATTCTTGTCTCTGGGATTACACCTCCAACACTCCCTGTTGGAGTCTTCTTTCCATAATCTGCTCCTCTGGAGTTGGGATGTGACAAATCAGCAGTGGGAAGAGGGAGGGACCATTAAAACTGCAAACTCTGTTCTTACAGTCTCTGGATTTCCAGTGCTTAGAAACTGTCATGTTTTCAACTGTCTGAACTAATCCCACATTTCTCACTTTTTTCCTGGCGGAAAACCTTGCTTTGGCCCTATTTAGGAACTGACCCTGGGAAACACCTCATTGCAGATGCTTTTTTGGTGGTTTTGCTAAGAGAAGACAAGATAATCAGCACAAGGGGCAGGGATGAGGGAAAGGGAAGAAACAATTCCTTTCTTTTATCTTCCTTGTGGAAACTCTCCTCTAGAGGTTGTGCTTCAGCTGGAGACTTCCCAGGCCTAGGGCTGAGGGAAAGCAATTCAGCTAAGGCAGTTGAGGCATCTCCTTCCTGGTCTGTAGCCCTGGGGCTGACAGGAGACACAGGTGCCCCCCTTCCAGCCCTTGCACCCCCTGGCATGGGGGTTCCTCCTGCCTCTGCCAGGTGCTCATGATCCTGGCATTAGCCCTGGCCTGGGTGCTCCTGCTCTGAGCTCCCTGCCAAGGTCATTGCTGGTGCTGGAGGGCAGGAGGGAGGGATTCAGTGCAAACCGGGGAGGTGCCAGTGGGCTCAGAGATGGGTGGAGGTGACAGTGACACAGTGATGGGAGGTGCAGATGGACAGAGGGACAAGACAACACCTGTGGGAAACCCTCTTGGAAATTTGGGGGACTTTGAGTGTAAAATACACACGGACACAGACACACAGACACAGAATGCTGCAAAGCATTTCCCAGCTGTCTTAGGTTGGACATGGCAGGTGTATTCTATTCCTATTTGATGGGGCAGTTATCTTCTGTTAATTGGGCAGTTTTCTTTATCTCTTCCACAACCCATCCTCCCTCCCAGGAGATATCTTCTGTTAATGGACCATTGAGTGCCACTGCATGACTGATAAAATTCCATCATCCCATTGTGAGCAGCTCCGCCCCGAGGGAGGAGCCAAGCATTCCTACCTGGATATAATCAGAGAGCTGGAAGACCAGAGTCAGCCTTTTCCACTGCATTCCCAGAGGAAGACCAGGCCCAAAACCACCACCACTGGATCTCCAGAGGAAAACTCTACCCTCCTACAGGATCCCTGCTTCCACAGAGCCACAGGAGGACTGCAGCCACCATTTATTGGGACTGCCACCCCCACTGTGACCCACAGGGTGTCGGGTCATATTCTGAATCTGTCAGTGTTTTTTCTTTGTACTACTGCATTTATATTTTAATTTTCCTGCTGAATAACTGTTATTCCTATTCCCATATCTTTTGCCTTAGAGCTCCATAATTCCAAAATTATAACAATTTGGAAGGACGGTGTTTACATTTTCAAGGGAGTCTCTTGCCTTCCTTAGCAGACACCTGTCTATTCAAACTGAGACAATGCCCCAGGACACCCAGGCAGTTGTGGAGGAAGTCAGTGCCTCTTTCCCCCTCTCTTCTGCTCCATCTCCCAGCCCAGCATGGGCCCTGGCTCCAGGACAGCCCCACTGCCAATGCCGTCCTAGCGGGGATGCACTGGGGGGATCTCCTTCCCCTTCCCTGTGGCACAGAGGCAAATCTCATCCTGTCCTTGTCCTTCCTCCCGCAGGCAAGAAGCTGAGGATAGAGACCAGGGAGGACAAATCCCCACAGCAGAACCTCATGGAAGAGGCCATTTCAAATGGCTCCATGGAACAGGAAACCAATAGGGAGGAGAAGTCCCAGAGGTCCCACAGGAGGAGAGGCACCAAACCCAGCCCAGGGTGCTCTGAGGAGGAAAGATCCACCCTGAGCCAGGAAGGTGGACAGAGCTTCAGCCAGACCTCCAAGGTGGTGCTGCATGAGCAGCTTCATGGTGGGGAGAAGCCCTACAAGTGCTTGGAGTGTGGGAAGAGCTTCAGGCAGAGCAGCACCCTGATCCGCCACCAGATTATCCACACTGGAGAATGGGCCTACAAATGTGGGGAATGTGGGAAGGGCTTCAGGTGCAGCTCTGAGCTCGTCACCCACCAATGCATCCACACCGGGGAACGGCCCTATGAGTGTTCTGAGTGTCCAAAAAGGTTTCACACTACCTCCACTCTCGTCAAGCATCAGCGGATTCACACAGAGGAGAGGCCCTTCCGCTGCCCCGACTGTGGGAAGGGCTTCACCCGCAACTCCCACCTCATCACCCACCGGCGCATCCACACTGGGGAGAGGCCCTACCAGTGTCCCCAGTGTGGGAAGAGCTTTGCCCAGAGCTCTGCCTTGACCAAACACCAATGGAGGCACCAATAAGGGAAGCCCTGGGAGTGCCCCAAGTGTGGGAAGAGCTTAGTGCACTGCTCCAGCTCCATCCCTCACTGGACGATCCCTGTTGGGATGAACCCTGGTCATCCATGTTCCCTGTCATCAATGCTGGGAAGATACCTGTCCCTTTTCCTGTCCCTGCCAATGACACGATGAGGGATCGGGGATTATGAGGGTCTGGCCATGGCTGCGTCATTACAGTCACTCCCACTTCAGGTCATTGCCAGGGGCAGGAAAGGGACTCTGTCTTTCCCCTGAAGAAATATCTTTTTTTTTTTTCTTTCCTCCTTTCCTGGTAGGAGGAAATATGTGGCCAGGAAGAGAGAGTCAGTGGTAGTTTTCCCTGCAAACAGTTATTCATATCCCTTCTCTGTTCAATATTGTTTTATTCCTGTTTGTTCCTTATCTGGTTGCTCTTCCCAATAAATTGTTCTTATCCCAGCCTGGGATCTTTGTGTTTTGTGCTTTCCATGGGAGGTGGGAGGGCAGCGAGCGGCAGCACGGTTTTAGCGGGGGCAGGAAATTGGGGAATCCCACTCCTGAACCAGAGCCCATGGAGACCGAGCATCCCAGCTGGTCCCAACCCCAGTGGCCATGGCAACAGCCGTGGGAGCGGGTCCCTGGCTGGGCCTGTGGGAACCTCTTCCCTCTGGTGCCCAGGGACAGGAGTGGAGGGAACAGCTGCAGCTGAGTCGGGGCAGGCTGAGGTTGGATGTCAGGAAAAGGTTTTTGCCCAGAGGCTGCGGCAGCCCTGCCCAGACTTCCCAGGGAAGGGTCCCAGCTCCAGGGCTCTCTGAGCTCCAGCAGCATTGGGACAGCCCTACCAGGCCCAGGCTGGCATTGTTGGGGTGTCCTGTGCAGGGCCAGCAGTTGGACTGGAGGATCCTGATGGATCCCTCCTAGCTCAGCCATTTCTGTGGTTCTGGGATCCCATGAGCCTGGGAATGGGACTGCAAATGGTTGCCATGGCAATGGACTCTGGCTCCAGACCTGAGCTGGTGTCCATGGCAACCACCCCTGGGATGGGGTCTCCATGGAGCTGCCGAGGGACTGACCATGCGTATCGGTTTAGGTTTGCCAATTCTAGATTTCCTGACCAATGCACCAATTAATGTGGTGGGGTTTAGCGTTGGCCAAACACCGGTGCACCCACTAGAATATACAGCATTTTCTGCTGTGAGATAGGATTAGGACGAAGGCAAAGCAGGCTCAAAACTCTAAAAGGATATAATGGAAGTTTTTTAAACTGTAAGTGATAAAAAGAAAGAATAGTAAGAATCAGAATAAAGCTTTTAGAACACTCCTCCTCCCCACACAATTTTTTCTTTCCCACTCACAATGTCCAGAAATAATTCAGTTCCTTTATCGCTTCTAAAAATAGTCTTTCTTCTATTCACATGGGGGGCGAGTCCCTCTAGTACATTCATGGAGAGTGTTCCACAAGGAAACAGTTCTCTCATGGCTTCTAATTTTCAGGAATAACAGCTGCCTGGGAAAGTCTGCAATTGTGAAGTCCCCTGCAATTGTGAAGTCCCTTCCATTTTTTCACAGCTTTTCCTGCAGCTGTGTTTATGGGCCATGCCAACTTATGGGGTACTGTTTTAAAGACAAGCTGAGCAGGAGCAAAGATTCTCTTTATCTATCTCTGAAATCATCTTCATCTCTAAGAACAGAGGTCTTCTTCTTCTCTCCCTGGGGGCACAGGGTCTTCATCACTCCTCTCTTTCTCTGTTCAACTTCTTATGGGATCACAAGTCCTTCAACATTTGCTTCCTTTAGCATGGAGGCCTTTGCCTACAATTTGAATGTCATCTCCCCATACTTTGATGCCTTTTAGGGAAACAGAGCCTGATGAATCAATGACATCCTTCTCCATAACTCTACAAGAGGATTTCAGCCCCACGATCAAGGCATTTCTTCATGCCTCCCATCTGGAACTTGACTCTTTCTTCACTGACCCTGGTGTGTTCATGTTGTTTCTTTATGTGTTCTCACTTTGTCCTTTTCTCTCTCTTGAGGGAAGATGGAAGCACTGAAAGAGTCCATATCTGACCCGGGGCCTGCAGATGGTTCCGTGACCCTGGCCAGGCTCGGTGCTTGTGGCCGGAGCTGTTTTACGATGGAGGTTTCTGCAGCGACTGCGCTGGGGCTGTGTCAGGATGGGCAGAACTGGGGCAGGGCCAGGATCTCAGCAGCCAGGCCAGAGCACAGCAGCAGCACGGCCGGGGGCCGATGGCTTCTCCTCCCCCTGCCTGGTGGTTTTTGGGCTGTCCTTTTAGGGTTTTAGGGTTTCTCCCAAATTTTAGGGCAAATCTGGGAGAAAAGCTCCAAAAGGGCCCCCTTCAGAAAGCCAACACACGCGGCTCCTCCCTACACCGCGTTTGGGAAAAATTTTCTTGGAGAGAAGTGGAAAAAACCTGTTTATTTAACAGGCCAAGCACTCCCCAGCACACAAAATGAACAATACCGGATCACAAACCTCATTCACTGCTCTGAAGAGATGACAAATTCAGAAAGTCTCTCCTGGCAGTGGTTGCTCTGTTATCAGTCCCTCCAGTGCTGACAAAGGCTGTTGCCCAGAGTAGGCCTCCAGCAGGATGCAAAGTGTGAGCCCTTGGTGTTTCCCCAGGTCCTGGTCTGCAGCAGGTCCAAATGGTTCCAAGAAAAGGGAAAGAAAAAACAGTCCATGGAAAACTCGAACGGCCTCAGCTAGCTAAACTAACTAACTAACTAAAAAGCAAAAGGAGCATGGTGTTCTGCTCCATCCATGCCCTGAAAACAACAGTGTTCCAGTAGACTGTGGAGGAGTGAGTCCAGTCCCTGATAACAAACTCTGTACTTCTTCTTCTCCCCCCGTTCTTTTTCAGCCAGTCTTGAAGGCACAGAATATAATATCCAACATAAACAGAACACACGATTGGGCACACATGCATCATAACATCACCCGAGGACATAGGCGAATCACAACTGAGGCAGAATCTTGGTTGACCTGGCCTGGCCTGGGGCTACTCCTGGGGCCCGGCAGATCCTGGCTCAGCCTGGGCTGACGGCAGGGCAGAGCTCAGTAGTGGCAAGATGACAGCAGCCACAGCCACAGCCCAGCCCAGCCTGGGCCCCACGGCCTCCCCTGGCCCTGCCCAGCAGCCGATAGGGCCTGGGGGCTCCCCAGGAAGGGATGGGGCCTGGGGGCTCCCCAGGAAGGGCCCAGCCCGCAGCAGGGGCAGCCCAGCCCGCCCCGGCCAAGGCAGGGGCCAGGATGGCCAGTGAGCTCTGTGTCAGCTGGAAAAGATAGAGGGGCTTCCCAGGATTGTTCCCTTTTTATATGCATGTTCACAGAGGCATATTGGCTTTCTCAGTAGTTTAACAGATTGTCACTTCTCAAAGCTAATTACTGATTGGTTTTTGTGTCAAACGCAGAGGAAACTGCTAGCAGCTTCTCTTTGCATCACTTTTGTAAATGCCTCCCAGGCAAAACTAACACACCATAGCAACAGTGGGGCCTGGTGTTGTTTGCCTCCTAAGGAATCGAGTTGCCACAGGCCCTCAGAGGGGTTCCATGGGGACATTCCAAGAGTCTCCAGTTCAAGTGCTGGAATGTCACACACAGAGACAGGGGCTCCATGGAGACCTCCCAAGGCTTTCTGGGGATGGTAAAGAGCCGTGTGCTGCTCAGAGGCAGTCACAGCCTTTCCATGGTGACATCCCACGGACCTTGGGCTGCCAAGGCACCGATCTGTCACAGGCACTCACGGGGGCTCCACGGTGACATCCCAGGAGTCCCCAGGTGACGAGGAAGACGGGAGACATGCTCATCCGATGATGATCGACAAGTCTCAGATTTATTGATTAATAGGCACACTTTTATAATCACAGTAATAAGGCTCATACATATTGCAAAAATAGAGCTCACTATTGGTCAGCTATAAAAAGTCAGTCCCACCTTTCTCAGGATGTTTGTGGCTTCTTTTTTACCTCCTGTTATCACATATTTTCTTGAACAGCTTCTTGATCAAAGAAACTATGTCCTTGAATTAGGCAGCTGTTGCTTTCCCAGATGTATTTTCTCATGTCTCTTTTCCCATCAACTATGCCTCAATAAAAAACTGTCCACACCCAGGCTGCCAAAGTGCTGGGATGTCCCAGACACTCACATGGGTTCCTGTCATGGGCGCAGTGGGAGCTTCAGGCAAAAGCTTTGTTTCTTTGTTGGAGAAACTCCTGCTGAGTCATGAGGTGGAGAAATGACACCCAGAAGCCACCACAGAACCCCAAAAACCCTCCAAGAACTCTAGACTTCTAAAATTCCTTCTCAGAGAGGAGAGTGGGAGTGGCTGAATCCAATCCCAGCCCCAGACTTTGATGAAGGTGCAAAAGATTGGCCAGGGGGGATTGAATTTTAATGCAATTTGTCCCACAGGATTAATGATGCAATACCAGATAGATTTCTAGAAATACAGCTCTGATTTGATTCTGATCATGATTAGACAGAAAGATCTTGATCAGAGTTCTTTCCTCCACAGCATTGGAGCTCTAACCATTAGAATATTCTGCTCTAGGCAGCAGTTTTGAAGTCAAGAGGGCCTTGCTGGAGTTGCTGGAGCCCATTGCAGGCAGAGCCTTGATGCCGAATTTTGCCCCAAAAGGCGATAGTAAGCTGCCCAGAGACTGGATTTGAGGCCTATAGGCAGGAGGCAATTATTGGCAGCGCGTTGGAGAAATCACTAAATGGATTTCTAAGTTATGAACAGCAAAAGCAGGCTTTTATACAATTTTGAACAAGGATTACATCATTTATTACACGCATATTCATAGGTAGGCAGGAGTATAGGCAGAGTCTTCTGGGAATTCTTGGTCATCCTTAGTTAAATTTTAAGCTTTTCCTAATTTGGACAGCTTCCTGTTATTCTTGGCATGTTTTTCCATGGCTTGGTAGGTCACTTTAACCTATTGGCTTCCACTTCTTTCTTCTTCAAATATTTTAATTCCAAAGTTTCTCCTGTGAGTGTATTTTAGAATATTTATTAACTTATCTAGATATCTGATCAAAGTTCTTCCTAACAGTGTATTTTAGGTTATTTTATTAACTTCTGCGATTCCCTTGATATACTTTTAACTGTCTTTTAATTCTTTTATTTCTCAGAAACTATTGTTCATTATAACAAATGGCTTCAGCCTCCTGCTCCAGCAGGAACTGCCTTTCCTGTGCCATGAGCAGGGCAGGTCCCGCTGCAGGAAAAGCCCCAGGCCAGCCCCAGCACAGGGAAGGAAGGCCTCGGGCACAAGGGCAGAGTGCCGTGCTGGGAGCTGGGCCAGGGACAGCCTGAGGCACCAAAGGCACCTTGGCAGCAGCAGCTGCTTGCAGGCCATGGCCAGAAGCCTCCCTTGGCAGCCTGGCCTGGTGGCCACCACTGCAGAGCTGCTGCCTCAGGGCTCATTCCTGGTTGGGCTCTGAAAGCTGCTTGTGCTCCAGGAGCCTGACTGGGAAGCCATTGGCCCCAGCTCCTTGGGGACAAGATATTAATGACAAAACTCTTCATGCCAGCAGAGACAAGGCAGGGGCAGAACAAAGGGGAGAGCCAGGCCCAGGGGACAGGGCTGCCATGGTGATGGCTGTGAGGTCACTGCCCCTGCAGCAGCCTGGCTGCCCTCAGCAGACATTCTGGCCAGAAGCATTGTGAGGTCACCCAGCACAGCAAAGAACCCACACAACAGGAATTCCATCCTTGGGAGGGGATGGAGTTTCACTATGTTAGGTTGCACAAAGCTCTTGCTCTTGGACAATTCCTGGGATGGTGCATCCACTTCTCTGGGAAAACAGTTGCAGTTTTGTTTCACTCTCAGCAATGTAAAATATTTCCGAATTCTAACAAATGTAAATCCAGCCTCATTTGCTTTAGACATATTGACCTTGTTCTGTCACTGCAAGATTTGGGAGAAAATGCCTTTTGGCACTATTTTCCCATTTTGACAGACCTTGGAGAGGACACAAACATCCCTCAAGATGGGGTTTGGAGGCCTCATCACATAACCAGCAGGTAGAGGCTACAGGTTTTGGGCTCAGTGGTGTGGAGAGTGAGGATAGAACAGGAGTAGCCTGGCAGGGGCTGAAGGGTGGTTTCAGAGAGGCTGGAGCTTTTCTTCCTAGAGGATATAAGCAGGAGAAGGAAATAATGGCACCAAGGGCAGCTGGGGAGGCCCAGGCTGGGCAGCAGCAGAAAGGAATTTCCCTGCCAGGGCAGGGCTGTGGTGCAGCACGTCCCCAGCAGGAGCCTGGAGCAGCCCAAGGCTTTGTGTGGGCAGGCAGAGGCAGGCAGGAGGCAGAGCTGTCAGCAAAGGAAGGGCCCAGGCAGGTGGGGCAGCTGGGGGATGCCGACAGCCTGCAGGGACAGAGGCGCAGGTTTGCTCAGCATCAGAGACACCTTTCCCTTGCTTGTCCCCATCTGTCATCACTGTCTCCACTGTTCTGCTCTACCTGAAACCTATGGACATTTTCACATGACTGTGTCCCTCAATGGGACCAATTAAACGTTAAAGATATGTTGGACTTTGAATCTGATTTTGAGTTCTTGAGAGGGTTTTGAGAACACTCTGAAGGACTGATGAGTCTGGTGCAAACAGCATCAAGGTGCTGAGAGGGTCATTAAAGTCCTTGTGCCGTATCTGTACTGCTGAGCTGGGCTGGGCTCCTGGCCCAGAGGCAGCTCCTGGCAAGGGTAGCGCTGCAGAGAGACAGCTCTGGCCAGGAGCAGCTCCTGTGTACAGCCCAGCAGGGCTGGGGCACTGCCAGGGCCCCTCAGGGACACCAGCAGGGTACAGACAGAGCTCACAGGGGCTCAGCACTGGCCGGGGCTGTGGCATGGCCCAGAGGGGGCTGTGTCACAGCGGCACCTCTGTGGCTGTGTCATAGAGGCACAGAGCAGCTGTGATGTCAGCAAGGGGCTGTGTGTCAGCACAGAGTGGGTTTGGGTTGTGTGAGGTCACAGATTGTGCTGTGATATCGCAGAATTTGTTGTGTGAGGTCATTGAGCAGCTAAGGCATCATAGAGGACTCTGTGTGGCATCACAGAGGAGACTGTGACACCATGGCATGGCTGTATGGCATCAAAGAGCAGGCTGTGAGATTAAAGTGTGTGCAGTGACATTACAGTTTCAGTATGACATCACAGAGAGGATCGTGTGACGTCACTGATGGGGTTGTGACATCACAGAGGTGGCTGTGACATCATAGAGTATTGAGTGAGGCCTTATAGCAGACTCTACCATCATGGAGGGTGCCTCTGGGACATCAGAGAGTGGGTTGTGACATCACTGGTTGTCTGAGTAAGATCACAGAACAGGCTCTGACATCTTAGAACAGACTGTGACATAACAGCGTGACTTTGTGACATCACAGAGTCTTCTGTGATGTCACAGTGCAGCTGTATGTCATCACAGCGTGATATCCCAGCATTGGCTCAGGGACATTACAGGAAGCTGCGTGACAGCAAAGGTGGCGGTGTGACATCATAGGCGGCTGTGTGACATCACAAGGGAACTTTGTGATATCCCGGTGTGGGCTGTGACATCAAAGAGGGCTGTGTGACATCACAGGGGCTGTGTGAGGTCATTGGGGTGGTCACTCTGTCCTGGCCCCCTCACAGTTCCCCTCAGAGCAGTCCAAGGCTGCTCGTGCACAGCGGGGTCCCTTGTCCCCCCAGGGGAGCAGGGAATGCAGCAGCAGAGAGCCATGGAACCAAGGGACTGTTGCAACATTGGGGGTCCCTGTGAGACCAAGGGACCATTGTGACACTATGAGGCCCCATGGAAAAAGCAGAGCATTGTGACACTGTGGGGCACCATGGAACCAAGAGGCCTTTGTGACACTGCAGGGCTGCATGGAACCAAGGGGCCATTGTGACACAGAGAGGCCTCCTGTCATCAATGGTCCAGTGTGATACTGTGGAGCCAAGGGAGACCATTGTGACAACACAAACCCCCAGGGTCCAAAGGTCCTTTGTGACATTGCAGGCCTCACAGAACAGTGGAGTGATGTGACATTGTGGGGCCTGCGGAACCACAGAGACCAAGGCACTGCAAGGCCTCAAGGAATCCTTGGGACCATTGTGACGCTGTTGGACCTTCAGGAACCTGGGGGCCATTGTGACACTGTGGGATCCCATGGAACCAAGGCACCCTTGTGACACCTCAGGACCCCATAAAACCAAGGAAACGCACAACACATCTGGCTGGTTTGGCCTCCCATGGACTGCCTGACTGGATCAGCTGACATTGGCATGTTGAGGGTCTCTTCTCATTTGCTGCTGAAACACTGGGGCTCTGTGCTTTCCTTCCTATGGAAAAGAACTGTCCATCTCCTCCAGGCACTCATGGCCAGAACTGGGATTTAACCACCAAATTCCCTTATATCCAGGCATTGTTCCCATAGCAATATTGCCAGGACAAGTCTGTCTGGCAGTGGTTTCACAAGGGTCACCTCTCATCAACCCAGCATGCAAACCTGTCCTAGAACATCTCTGAGTTGTAAGATTGATGGGGAAAGGCAGAGGTGTTCTGACACTGAAAGTGCTTCTGAGTTTGTGAAATGAGCAACGTGAGTCCTCTACAAATGTGGAGCTGGGCTGTGGTGGATCCATCTGCTCTCAGCAGTACCTGGGGGTTTTTAAGAGAAATGTGGGAGTGTGAACATCCTCCATTTGAGAAAAGTGAAAACCCATAGAAACTCCAAACAGAGTAAAGTGACAGACCATCTCCCTTTAGTCTCCACTCATCCTCTTGCCTTATGGAGCTCACTCTGTTCTATCAGAGGGCAGCAGAAATGCTAAGGGTTTCTGCCATCCAAGAATACTAGGAGAGACATGGGGGAGATTAAAAAAGAAACCTCAGAACTCTTAAACACAAAAGCATGTCCATGCATGTTACAGACGATGGTATATGGGAAATGGCTTTGATTTTGGATGCAGGTATCTCCTTGAAATCTTCACTGTCCTTTTCTCCATTAACAGGTCCCAGGTCCAACTCCAGCAAATGTCCAACAGCAGCTCCATCAGGCACTTCCTCCTGCTGGCATTGGCAGACACGCAGAAGCTGCAGCTCCTGCACTTCTGCCTCTTGCTGGGCACCTCCCTGGCTGCCCTCCTGGGCAACGGCCTCATCATCAGCGCCATAGCCTGCGGCCACCACCTGCACACGCCCATGTTCTTCTTCCTGCTCAACCTGGCCCTCAGCGACCTGGGCTCCATCTGCACCACTGTCCCCAAAGCCATGCACAATTCCCTCTGGGGCACCAGGACCATCTCCTACTCAGGATGTGCTGCTCAGCTCTTTTTCTTTCTGTTCTTTATCACAGCAGGGCATTCACTCCTGACCATCATGTGCTCTGACAGCTCTGTGTCCATCTGCAAACCCCTGCACTACGGGACCCTCCTGGGCAGCAGAGCTTGTGCCCACATGGCAGCAGCTGCCTGTGCCAGTGCCTTTTTCCATGCTCTCATGCACACAGCCAATACATTTTCCCTGTCCCTGTGCCATAGCAATGCACTGGGCCAGTTCTTCTGTGAGGTGCCACAGATCCTCAAGCTCTCCTGCTCACATTCCAACACTCTCAGGGAAGCTGGACTCATCACAGTTAGTGCCTCTTTGGTATTTGGTTGTTTTGTGTTCATTGTTTTCTCCTACGTGCAGATCTTCAGGGCCGTGCTGAGGATCCCCTCTGAGAGGGAGTGCACAAAGCCTTTCCACCTGCCTCCCTCACCTGGCCGTGCTCCCCCTGTTTATCAGCACTGCCACATTTACTCACCTGAAGCCCCCCTCCATGTCAGTTCTGTACTCAGTGGTGCCTCCAGCCCTGAACCCCCTCATCTACAACCTGAGGAACCAGGAGCTCAAGGCTGCAGTGTGGAGACTGATGACTGGATGCTTTCAGGAGCATTAATCTGCTTGCCAGTTTCTGAAAATCACTTGTAATAAAATTCATCCTTAATACTTCTTATTGGTTTCAATTTGGCTGTTCTTTTTCTTTGTTTTAGTTTTTTTCATATTGTCCACAAAGGAATGTCATGGTTTCTGCCGTTTCTCATTTTGTTTTTCGCCATCTTCCCTGTGGCCACAGACTGAGTCAATGAGCTCTTGGTGCTTTTAAAGGAACTAAAAGATCTCCCAGCAGAGATTCCCCTTTGTTGCCTTCTCTGGAGCAGCAGCAGCAGCAAAGTCTGTGTGCAGAGCTGGGGGCAGATCATGGCTGGCCCAGCAGCTGTGCTCAGCAGCAGCAGCACTTGGTGTTGCCAGTGCTGCTGCCGTGGCCCTGCCCCGCTGCCCTGCTGGCCCTGGTGTTGCTGTAGGGCCTGAGTGCTCTTGGGGCCGGGCACAGCCCTGGGGATGGCAGTGCCGGGGCTGCAGCAGGGACAGGCCATGGGCACTGCTGGGGCAGCGCTGACGCCTCAGGCCACAGCCTGGGGGCTCCAGGCTCCTTGCCCAGGCTCTCTCAAGAACACGGCCAGGCCAAGGCTCAGCACAGAAAAGCCCCGTGAGCAGCCCCAGGGTGGCCGTGGGCAGGCTGGGGACAAACAGCAATGGCTGGGGCTCTGCAAGGGCCCTGGGGCAGACGGGAAGGAGCAGCAGAGCAGGGGCTGATCCATCCCCGGTGCGCTGGACAGCCCAGGGCAGCGTCACAGAGTGTCCTGATGGAGCTGCCAACAACATCCCCCCTCTTCAGCCCTGGCCTCTCCCCCAGCTCACACAGGTGCCCCATCCTTGGAGGCACAGAGACGGCAGCACTGGCTCAGCAGCCCCTGTTTGCATTGCACACAGCAGGGGGAGCACCCTCATGCTGTTGGTGTGGGGACATGAACCTGAGGCAGCACAAATGCCATCAGCCCCTGGGGCCAGCAAGGGCTGGGGGACACCAGGGAAAGCACTCAGCTTTGTCCTGGCCTCTGCACTCAGCCAGAAATTTTGTTCCCATCAGCTGGGAGTTCCTGTCTCACTGCAGACGCTGCTGCTCAGAGCCAGGGCTGCCTGGCAGCCACCCCCAAACTGCCCTGAGCATTTCCTTTGCTTCACCTTTGCTTTCTTTACTCTTCCCTTGTACAAATTTTTTCCTCTCTCCCACCCCTGTTCCCTCCCCTGCAAACAGCCCATCCCTGTTTGCCCTTCCCTATCTGGCCCCACTCCCCATTGCAGTTCCTGACTTGGCCCCATGGGAAGGTCCCTTGGGGAGCAGGATCATCCTACAAGTGCTGCAGCAATTGTCTGCAGGCTCCTGCAGTGCCTCCTGCTGCTCCCTTGCCAGAGGCACCCCAGGCCAGGGGGGCACGTCTGGGCTGCTGTGTCTAGCTCTGGGGCTCCCTGTTCTGGGCAGTGAGGAGGAGCTGCAGAGGCTCTGCAGGACTGACAGGATGGGCTTTGGGCCTGGCAGGAGAAGCTGAGGGACCTGGGCTGCTGGAGCTGCTGAAGAGGAGGCCCAGGGCTCATCCTGCAACTGCTCCAAGGGTGCTTTCAGAGAATCACAGAATCAGCAAGGATGGAACAGGCCATGGAGATCATCAAGTCCAACCTGTGCCCTGACACCACTTTGTCTCCCCTGGGCCTCCTCTTCTCCAGGATAAAAAAACCCCAGCTCCCTCAGCCGCCATTTACAGCTCTTGTGCTCCAGATTCCTCCCCAGCCTTGTTGCCCTTCTCTGGACACACTCCAGCCCCTCCATGTCCTTCCTAAATTGGGGGCCCAGAACTGCAAACAGCACTCAAGGTGCTGCCCAACCAGTGCTGAGCACAGGGGAAGAATCCCTGGCCTGCTCCTGCTGGCCACACCATTCCTGATCCAGGCCAGGAGCCATTGGCCTTCTTGCCCACCTGGATACACTGCTGGCTCATGTCCAGCCTGCTGTCCATCAGTCCCTGCAGGTCCCTTTCTGCCTGGCTGCTCTCCAGCCACTCTGTCCCCGGCCTGTAGTGCTGCAGGGGTTGTTATGGCCAAAGTGCAGGACCTGGCACTTGGACTTGTTAAACCTCACCTTGTTGGATTTGGGCCCTGGATCCAGCCTGTCCAGGGTCCTGTGCAGAGTCCTCCTACCCTCCAGCAGATCCACACTCACACCCAGCTTGGTGTCATCTGCAAATTTGGTGATTTTCTATTCTTTTTCACACATATGATAATCATTTCCTCAAAATCATTAACATATTTCCCCTCCCCTATTGAGAGCCTAGTTGCTGACTGGCTTGATGAGAAAGGCCATGATGGATATAAGATGGTCAATATGAGCAGTAACTAGAGCAAAGGGCAAAGGCAGCTCTAGGATGCAGAATAGATTTTGTCAGCAAAACAACTTGGCCTGAGCCTAGCATACGTGCTGTAGGAATCATAGCTAGCGAGCAGCAGGAATATAGAAATATAACTATGTTGTAGAAATATAACTATGTTGCAGGTATTGACGCAAATGCCTTCTGACCAATAAGGAGCTCAGATTTTGCAATATGTATGAGACTAATTAAGAAGTGTATTTAACCTGTCAATGGAGATCAATAAATCGAGCTACGTTGATGAACCATCTGGTGTCACGTCTCCCTTCTTCAACAAAATGGTGACCCCGGACGTCGCCCCTCTCGCATAAAAAAAAAGGGGGGAAGGACACGCCATCGGTTGGAGAAGTTGGGTCGGGCTCCGAAGCGGCCGGAGCGGTGCTGAACGAAGGGATAGCACTCCCAAAGATCACATCGGTGATTTTGGGCCGTACATGCTGCCGAAGCTGGAGAGCCGCAATAGCGTCGACGCATAAAAATGGACAGGCAAGCAGCATATGATTTATTTACAGCCGGGTTAGAAAAAAGGGGAATTAAAGGGATAGATTTAAAAAAGGAGTTACCAGGGTTATTAGCATGGGGTCATACTAAGGGTGTGTTTAGTAATCCTCATACTGTACATGAGATAAGTGAATGGCGTAAACTAGGTGATTTATTATGGGATGCAATGTTGGATGATGATAAGACAGCTAAAAAACTTGGGAAGATATGGAGAGTTGTAAATAATGCTCTGTTACAACATCAGGCAGAAAAGAAAGCGGCTGAGGAAGCCTTAAAGGCCTCCAAAAAGAATGTATATTATGGGCAGGATGGTGAACCGTTAGCTCCGGGAGTAACAAAAGTATTTTTACCGGCCCCAGGAGCTGTAACTGAGGGTGTGGGAGCCGGGCTTGAGCCAGCTGCTCCGCTCTTACAAGAGCAGGGAGTACAGCCATCCGCTCCTCCCTTGCAAGAACAGGGAGTGCAGCCGTCTGCTCCTCCTTTACAGGAACAAGGAGCACAGTTAACCCTAAAGCAGCCAAACGTAAATGATTCTTCTCCGTCACCGCCACCTGAAAAAGCAGTGCAAACCAGCTCCCAGAAAAATGATCCAGATCCTGTCCCTGGGGCACGTAGTGACCTGTGGGAGGAGATGGTAAAACAAAAAAGGGAAGCTTGGGCACAGCTAGCTAAACATGGGTTGGAATGTGGAGACGAAGATTTAGTGGAGGCTGCTGGTAATTTGGCCTGCCCGGTAACATACACCCCAGTAATTGATCAAAATGGACAAGTGCAACAACAACTTGGCGAATATGTCCCATTAGATTGGAAATTGCTTGCTCAATTAAGGCAAACTGTTAGTCAATTTGGATTTAAAAGTGAGCCCGTAAAACAAATGCTGGAATATTTGTTTAACAACATGTTATTGTTGCCAAATGACTTGAGGGGTATTGCGAAACTGATGTTTACACAGCATCAGCAATTGTTGTTTAATGCTCACTGGCAAGCTTTGGTAAATGAATCTGTGGCAGTGCAAAGGGGTCCAGGTGATCCTCTTAATGGTCTTACGGTAGATGAATTAATGGGGATAGGTCCCTACCTAAGATCAGAGGCTCAAATGCTTATGGGACCAGATAAAATTCGAGAAGCAATGCGATTAGTCAGGAATGCTATGGACAAGGTTAAAGATAGTGCTGGAATTCCAATGTACATGGGTATTAAACAGGGTAGAGAGGAATCTTTTGGCACTTTTATAGATAGGGTAGCAGAAGCTATAGATAAGGCAGGAGTTGCAGATTTTATGAAGGGAGCACTGTTAAAGCAGTGTGCTTTACAAAATAGTAATGAAAGCACTAGAAAAACCCTATTCACACTAGGGGCTAACTGGAGCATAGAAGAAGCATTAGAAAGGATGGCAATGCAGCCTACCGGGACGCAAGCCTTCCTAGTTAATGCCATTAAGGAATTAGGAGTAGGATTACAAAAGCAAGCAGAATCAACACAAAGTCAGGTATTAGCAGCTCTTGCGCCTCTCCAAGCTCCTAGCCGATCATCACCTATCCTTAAGTGCTATCGGTGTGGTCAAAGAGGTCATCTGCGGAATACATGCCGAGCAACTGGAGTTTGGTGCCAGAACTGTCAGTCTAATTCTCACAATGCATTGGCTTGTCGCCGACGCTCGGGAAACTTTCGGAGGAGCGCGAATGGGGGTCGTGCTCAGACACAAATAGCCCTTGCTACTTCGGCACCACCGCCTGCCTGCAACCAGCCTCAGCAGCCTCAGCAGGGAACCTGGACCGCTGTGACCTCAGCGCCACCTCCTGTCTGCAATCAGCCACCGCAGGAAGCCGGCAACCCGTCATCGCAGGGAGCTTGCAACCAGCCACCACAGGCAGCTTGGGCCTCGACTTGGAATCCTCAGTGAAAACTACAATCATGACAACTCATCCCGTCAAAATACCTACTGGAGTTTATGGACCAATAGTTATTAATGGACAAACATATGGTGCATTGCTTTTGGGTCGCTCATCTGTTTCTATTATGGGACTTTTTGTTTTACCTGGAGTTATAGATGCTGATTACACTGGGGAAATACAAATCATGGCTTATACTTTGTTTCCACCTCTCACTGTTTTAAAAGGACAAAAAATAGCTCAGTTGTTGCCATTACAGCAACTCACAAATGGATTACAACCACTCCAAAAACAACCACGGGGAAATCAAGGTTTTGGTTCTTCAGGGATGGCTATGCTTACCATGGACTTACATAGTAGGCCTAAGAAGAAAGTAAGCATCACTTACCTAAGCCAAACAATTGTACTTTGGGGCTTACTGGATACTGGAGCTGACACCAGTATTGTTTCTCCTGAATATTGGCCACCTGCTTGGCCCCGTCAGGCATCAATGAACACTGTAACTGGTGTAGGAGGATTTTCTCTGGCACAAAAGACACCATTGCTTCAGGTGGAATTAGATGGCCAGAGGATCAATGTTGTTTTGTCTATTGTTACTTTGCCTCCTACTGTACAATGTCTCATTGGCCGTGATATTCTTGCTCAACTGGGTGTGGTGTTATCCAATGAGCACCCTTTGGGGTAATTGCCATTGCTTGGACTTTCCCTATTCCCATTACCTGGACATCAAATTCTCCTGTAATGGTTAAGCAATGGCCATTAAAAAGGGAAAGTCTGATTCAAGCTCATCAATTAGTTAAGGAACAATTTGAACAGGGACATTTAAAGCTGTCAACTAGCCCATGGAATACTCCAATTTTTGTCATAAAAAAGAAGTCTGGCAAATATCGTTTATTGCATGATCTTCGTGCAGTGAATAATCAGATGGAGCCTATGGGTGCATTACAGCCTGGACTACCTAATCCCTCTATGTTACCTGAGAACTGGCCATTACTAATTGTTGATTTAAAGGACTGTTTTTTCACTATTGCTTTGCATCCCAACGATACAAAAAGATTTGCTTTTACATTGCCAGCAATTAACAGAGGGGAACCAGATAAAAGATTTGAATGGGTTACTCTTCCGCAAGGAATGCGGAATTCCCCTACTTTGTGTCAATTGTATGTGGATGCTGCTATACAGCCATTGAGAGAGAAATGGCCAGAGACTGTTATTTATCATTACATGGATGATATTTTGTTTGCTCAGAAAGATCCATTCACTACTGATCAATTGGAGGAAATAAAATCAACATTGAAAACAGCATCTTTAACTATAGCTCCTGAAAAAATTCAGCAAACATCACCTTGGAAATATTTGGGATGGACTATAACAGAGCAGGTGATTAGACCTCAGAAGTTGGAGTTACAAACTAAACTGCAAACACTGCATGATGCTCAGAAACTTTTAGGTGATTTGCAGTGGTTAAAACCCATAGTTGGTATTCCAAATTTTCTGTTGGATCAACTTCGGCCATTATTAAAGGGCACGGACCCAGCATCACGTGTTACTATGACACCTGAACAACATCGAGTATTACAACAGATTCTTCACTGTGTGACTAATAATTTTGTTTCACGCCGCATCCTCGACCACCCTGTAGTGCTGACTATATGGGCCACGCCAGCACATCTGTTGGGAGCTTTAACACAGGTTGAAAGGCAAACGGGGGAGCACAGGGTGTTGGAATGGATGTCTCCGCCGTTACAGCATCATCAGACTATTTTTTCAAAGCCGGAGCAGCTTGCTGCAGTAATACGTAAAGGACGTACAAGGATTATAGAAGTAACAGGAGAGGAACCTGAGGCCATATACCTTCCAATAAAAAAGAATGATTTGGATTGGTATCTTGTAAATTGCCAAGAATTGCAAAGTGCACTACTGGGAACAGGTGCACAAATTTACACAGGTCCTCTGGAACCAAAACAATTACAGTGGCTATCTGATTGGGATTGGATTACACGACCATTACGTTCTGCAACACCAATAAAGGATGCTATTACAGTGTTCACTGATGCTGGAAAGAAATCACGCCGAGCTGCAATCACTTGGAAAGAGGACAGTGGTTGGAAACATAAACTTTTAGAAGCAGACCCGAAGGATAGTTTACAAACTCTAGAATTGTTAGCAGTTGTTTGGGCATTAAGCCATTTTTCTCAGTCTATAAATGTGGTTACTGATTCATTTTATGTTGCAGGAGTAGTACAGAGGATAGAAGGGGCTGCTGTGAAGGAAGTGCAAAATAAAAGGTTGTACTTATTGTTTTTGCAACTTAAACGGGCTATAGACAGTCGACACTGCCCTTATTGCATACTACACATTAGAAGCCATAAATGGGATGTTGGTCTTGGGGAAGGTAATGATAGAGCAGACAAGTTAGTCATGCATACAAATGAGACAGACAGTTTTCAATTGGCTCGTGCTGCACACTCACAGTTCCATCAAAATGCTAAAGGTTTACGCAGAAAGTTTAAAATCACCATTAATGAGGCCAGAGCAATTGTTAAGACTTGTCCTGTATGTAGTCATCATAATGGAGGTTTGGGTTTAGGATGTGGAGTGAATCCTAGAGGATTAGAGCAGAATAAAATCTGGCAAATGGATGTAACACATGTTCCAGAGTTTGGCAGGCTCAAGTATGTGCATGTGACAGTAGATACATTTAGCAAATATGTGTGGGCAACAGCACAAGCAGGAGAAAAAGCTGTTCATGTTATTCGGCATTTGACTAACAGCTTTGCAGTTATGGGTGTCCCAGAAGAAATTAAAACTGACAATGGTCCTGCATATGTAGGAAAAAGGGTAGAACATTTTTTGAAAGCATGGGGAGTTGATCATAAAACTGGTATTCCACATTCACCTACAGGTCAAGCTATTGTGGAAAGAGCACACAGGACATTAAAGCAGTATTTGTTGAAGCATAGTGATGTTGCAGATCCTCAAGAAAGATTAGCAAAGGTGTTATATGTTATGAATCATTTGTGTACATTTGGAGATGAAGTCGATCCACCTGCAGTTAAGCATGTTAAGGCAGTGAACTCTAGCCCAGCAGAGAACAATCGAAAGATGTGGGTGAGATATAGAGACCCTAAAACAGGATTATGGCAGGAACCTGCTGAAGTGTTGTATTGGGGAAGAGGTTATGTTTGTATTTCTACCCCAACAGGTTCTATATGGGTGCCAGCTAAGTGGGTGAGACCAGCTATAGATGTATGCTCCGTGGCTAACCGAATCAACGCGTCAGAGAGTCGAGCAGAAGCTGAATCTGATTTTGCCATCGAGATTGCAACAATTAGCTGGTTATAACAGGATAGCAGCAGCAGCATTGAGAAACCCTCCGTCATCCTGGTTATGGTGGGTTGAGGAATACAGCTATCAAGGACCTCAACAGCCGTTATTTGATCAACCTTGCTGTAATTGTGGAAACAGAGACTGTGAAGCATTTATTGCATTATATTGTGGGGGTTGTGAAAGAACTTATTGGCAACAACAAAGAATTACTAACGAATTGTGGTGTACTAGCTGTGTAGAAAATAATATTAGAAGAAATGATGATGCTTTAGCTCTTGAACAGTATACAGGTCAAAGTTATGAGCAAGCACGCCTTTTATTTGAAGCTAGGGAACAAGTGGTATTAGCCTGGTGTCAGTGGAGAATTAGGTGTTGGGCGAAACAGTGCCAAATTATCACTAGATCCCGTATTTTGGCAACTCGCTGTTGTAATCAGATTCCGTGGTATCCTCCTGTGCATAGTCGAAAGAGAAATTCTGTTCCAAAGATAATTGGACCATTAGGGAGAACTAGTGATCCTGATCAGGTACTGGATAATATTATTAAACGGGTTCAGGGTCTGACAATAACAAACACATCATCAAAGAGGAACAAAAAGAAAAAAGGGAAAAAGAAATGATGTGGATCATTGGGATATTAGCATTACTGGGGACAATACAAGGTGTACAAGGGGCAGTGCAAGGTGTACCTGAGATAGATCCGCGCTCTAATATGTGGCTTACATGGGCTAAACAAGTTGGTCAAGATTCCTTTTGTTTGTCTTTAGCTTCTGTTACGGATCCATTTCGTACCTGCTTGATAGGAGTACCATTGCTTTCGTTTGAGGATTTTGCACCTTACACCAAAGTTAAAATTATGGCCTTGTCAGAGGTGTATCAAAAGTTATCAACTTTTACTTTGGGTGCACAAACCTATAAACTACCAACAGAGTGGTATTCCAACAATTCTCTAGGACTTTTGGCCTGGCACATTAGTCAAAACTTAAATACTACTACTGTGGAACCTCAAGAATTAGACCTGTTAGGATCTCTGCCTAGTAATTATTGCTTAGCAATTGGGTACCCGAATAGTGCCTTTGTAAGCAACCATGACATCAAAAAGACTAAGCCTCACAACAATACTGCCTGGATATCCCCAACTATGGATTGGTATTATAATGTGACAGGATACTGCAATGGATTTTTATGGCCTGTCCCTCCTCCCAAGGTGAGTTCACCAAAAGCTTTACCACCTGGGATATTTCTCATTTGTGGAGATAGAGCCTGGCACGGGATCCCTAGTAAATCTATGGGAGCACCTTGTTACTATGGCAAATTGACCTTATTCTCTCCCACTATGCGTCAGGTGCTTAGTTTTACTCATAAGGGTCAACGCCAAAAACGCAGCACATATCAGCTGAGTCCAGACTGTGATGATAATGTTGAGCTTTGGGGACGACCTTCTGTTATTTTGGCATCACTTTTCACACCAGGAGTATCTGCTGCAAAAGCCTTGACACAGCTAAAAAAGCTTGCTTGTTGGACAGGAAAACAAATCAATATTACATCAAATGTTCTGAGTGACCTTTTGACAGATGTGAACAATGTTAGACATGCCTTGCTGCAAAATAGAACTGCAATAGATTTTTTGTTACTGGCACAGGGACATGGCTGTGAGGATTTTGAAGGAATGTGTTGTATGAATTTATCAGACCATTCAGAATCAATACATAAGAAGTTAGCACAACTTAGGGACAACATGAGCAAGCTCAGAGTGCAAGTGAATCCTCTTGACGCCTGGCTACAGGGTTTTGGCATTAGTGGTTGGCTTCGCACGATTATTATGTATGCTATTGGCATTTTGATTGTGCTTTTGTCCTTCATACTCCTTTTACCACTTATTGTATCATGCATACAGCGAATGGTTGAGAACATGATCAATAAGATGTGGCATTCTGCTTTGCTTGTTCAAAAGAAAAACGGGGGAAGTATTGAGAGCCTAGTTGCTGACTGGCTTGATGAGAAAGGCCATGATGGATATAAGATGGTCAATATGAGCAGTAACTAGAGCAAAGGGCAAAGGCAGCTCTAGGATGCAGAATAGATTTTGTCAGCAAAACAACTTGGCCTGAGCCTAGCATACGTGCTGTAGGAATCATAGCTAGCGAGCAGCAGGAATATAGAAATATAACTATGTTGTAGAAATATAACTATGTTGCAGGTATTGACGCAAATGCCTTCTGACCAATAAGGAGCTCAGATTTTGCAATATGTATGAGACTAATTAAGAAGTGTATTTAACCTGTCAATGGAGATCAATAAATCGAGCTACGTTGATGAACCATCTGGTGTCACGTCTCCCTTCTTCAACACTCCCCTTTACCCATGTGTTCTTCTGTCCTGGGGGTCTCTCTGGTGGTCCCTGGTGGTCATGGACCTCAATGTTCCATTTTGCCTGGCTGAGCTGGCAGGACACTGAGGCTGCTGAACTTCCAGTTCCCTTCTCATACAATGGGCATTGTGTGGTTTGCACAGGCCTGGGGTTGTGGAGAACCAGCTTCAGGTGTCAGTTCAGCTGGTGGAGACAATTTATCATCTGGTAACATGAGGTCACAGAGTGGGCTATGACATAACAGAGTGGGTCATGTGAGGTCATCGAGCAGCTGTGGCATCATAGATTGCCTCTGTGACATCACAGAGCCAACTGTGACACTACAGGGCAGAGGTCTGACATCACAGTGCAGACTATGACACCACAGACTCGGGTGTGACATCAGAGAGCAGCTCTGTGACATTAGAGAGTGGTCTGTGACATCACAGAGCAGGCTGTGACATCCCAGAGGGACTGTGTGACATCCCAGCAGGCCTGTGTCAGGTTACTGGGTTGGTCACTCTGCCCCAGCTCCCCCTCACAGTTTCTCCCAACAAGTCCAATGCTGTCCATGCCCAGCAGGGTCCCTGTCCCCCGGGATTGCCCTGGCCCACCTGGAACCACAGCCTCCCCCAAAGGATGTTCCACAGGATCCACCCCAGAGCCTGACATGGGGACAAGGGGCCAGAGCTGTGTGACCAGGACATCAAGGACAGGGATTATACAGGTCATTGTTGCCTGGTTTGGGTTGCCCTGGGCAGGAAAGATGTCTGGCAGCTGGAGCAGGGTCTGGGAAGGGCCTCCAAGGTGGGGCTGGAGCCCTTGGGCTGTGAGCAGAGGCTGAGGGAGCTGGGCTGGTCCAGCCTGGAGCAGGGAAGGCTGAGGGGCTCCTCATCCCAGCCTGGCAGTGCCAGCCAGGAGGGGATGGAGAACACAGAGCCAGGCTCTTCACAGGGGGCTGGTGGGAGACAAAAGCCAATGGGTGTGTCGTGGTTTGACCGGAAATGGGACATCTGGGATATGTTGTTTTATGTTGTGGTAACCAATGGCTGTCCAGATTTTAAGATGGGCATCTGTTTTGGCCAGTGAGGCATTTGGATACGCCTCTGAGACCACAAAAATCCAAGGGGTTAAAAGAGCAGGAAGTTTCTCCCTCGGTCTTTTGAATTTCCGGCGGGACAGAGCTGCTTCTCCCCCGGCTCAGCTGCTGCTGAGCTGGGGGAGGGGAGAAGCCACGTGGCCCATTCTATCGGTAGGCCGGACCCAGGTGGAAGGGTGGGGGACACCCCCCCCCCCCCCCCATTCTCCCCCCATCATCTTTTGGAGACGGAGAGAAACGCAGGCTGCTTTGCCGGACTGAGTTACCTTGAAACCTGATATCATGTCCAGGCAGCAGCCAGCACGGCTGGGAGGAGAAGGGGGGGGGCAGCGGGCAGTCCAGCCCCTTGCTCGACAGGAGAACTTTTAACCCTTTTGTGGAAAATGAAAACTTTGCAGAGCATTGACCTTTCCTGGAGAGGAGATGGATGTAGAGGATGAAGAAGGAACTGAGTGAGATGGAGGTCTGAACAGAGAGAGAGAGAAGAGCCTTAGTGGGCAGAGATGATGGAGTAGCTTATGCTGGACTCTTTTGTGTAGCCATGGACAGAGCCATGTTTCCTTGTGATACAGAGACTGCGTCCAGGGGGAAGCCAGGCCTCAGAACCAGGAGGGTTCAGTGTGGGTACCCCTCGGCCCCAGGGGGTGTAAAAGAAATGGGGGGGGACAGAGGTCCCAAAAGAGAGACTGTGCCTTTTTGGAGTGGGACGATGCATCCTTAAAAAGACAACCCTCGAAGCAGCTCTTTGGTCTGTGTTTCAGTGGTGAGAGCACTGAACATGAAAAGGAAGAGGTCACCATGGCCACCAGAAGGACTCCTCCCCTCTGGATGAAATGAGGATTTGAATATCTAAAGGGTGGTGCCAGACCGAGTGTTGATAATTTTGGGAAATGTATTGTATTGGGAATTTGGTGGGGAGGGGGAGGAGGAGATGTATCGGTGCAGTTTTCATTTTCCTTGTGTGTTTTTTTCTTTCTTTGTAGTTTAGTTTTTTGTAGTTTAGTTAATAAAGTTTTTTTTTTCCCTTTTTTTTCCTTAAGCAGGAGCCTGTTTTGCTTATTCCCGGGTACCACCTCACAGCAGATGCCAGGGAGAGGGAATTCTCATGGGGGCACTGGCATTGTGTCAGTGTCAAACCATGACAGGGTGTAAGGGGAAAGAGGGGAGATCAGTCAGGACAGGAGGAGATGAAATGAGTCAGGCTGGTTTCAGCAATTCCTCAACACCAAGAGCAACCTTAACTCCTTCTCCATCCACCACTGACAGCTTTGCAAATCAGGAATTGTTCAAGTTGTTCTGTTCCCACTCCAGGATGAGCATCCTGATACAAGAACTTAATTGTGTTTATATCTATCACAGAATCACGTTTGTGTAAAATTAATTCTACTGTGGAAATCACTTGTGGATGGTGGACTCATCAGATGTTGCTGGGACATTGCACATAGCTCAGGGAAAAGTATGATTGTTATTAAATTGTGTCCTGTTCAACTGTGGTCTGTTGGCCATGAAGAGAAACTTTCTGTGCCTCTGAGTCTCACCAGCTCCTGACCCCCAAAGGATACAAACCTGACGAGCTTTGGCTCCCACTCCAGTGGTGGCACTTGCACCTCCCTCCACACCCAGAGCAGAGCTCCCTTGTCCCAGAAAGTCCCTGGCAAAGGAGGGATGAAGGAAACAGAACAGGCTGTGGGGATCAGGGCCAGGGCACAGCCAGGGATTTGGGGTGCTTGTGAGCCCAGGGCAGGACCCAGCCCTTGACCTTGGTGAACCTCATCCCATTGTCCTGGGTCCACGGCTCCAGTCTGTCCAGATCCCTCTGCAGAGCTTCCTGCCCTCCAGTACAGCCACACTCCCACCCAGCTTGCGCTCCCCTGGGAATTGACTGAGGCTGCCCTCGATGGCCTTGTCCAGATCAGCAATAAAGAGATTTCACTGACCTGGCCCCAGTCCTGAGCCCTGGGGACACCCCTGGATGTGACTCCATTCCTCAGCTGCTCTGTGTGCCAGGGGTAGGATGAGGGAAATGGTGAGGTTGGGGTAGGGACAAAGTCTGATTGATTGTCAGCCATGAAGGGTCTGGATTTTCATATATAGTCAAACTGCATGAGGAGGTACTGGGGATGAATAGCAACTGGACATTGCTGATATCCATCTATAATGAGAAGAAGAAAACTTAACTGGACCAAACAATTCTCTCTTCATTGTTTTCAATACAGTATATTCACTTTGAATTCGCTTCTGAAATTTGTCTAATTTACCACAGAAGAATTAAAAGTTTGAATGATTCCCAAGGGCTTGTCTTGTTCGAGTGTTTTGAACAAATGTTTATGAGCCTTTTTCACTGAATTGCTGAACTGAAGAGCTCAAGAAAGAAAAGGCCTCTGGAGGAGTAAAATTCATCAGCAACCTCCTAGTGGCTGAGGATCCATCCCCATCAGAGCAGCAATGAACAGAAATGGGCACAGCTTTGTGGCTGCCCCAGCTTTGGCATGGGCCCTGGGCCTGGAGCAGGAGAAGCTCTTGAATGCCCCAAGGCCGGGGCTCTTGTGCTGCCCTGGGCAGATGGGATGGCAGCAGGGGCTGCAGAGCTCTCAGCACCTCAGCCTGAGGGGAGCAGGGCAGCCAGGGAGCCTCCTTTGGCCTTGGCCCAGCACCTTCCCCCATGGCTGGGGCTGAGTCCTGTGGCAGCTGCAGCTGCTGATGTGCCCTTGGCAGGGGCTGAGACCGTGGGGCAGTGGCCAGAGCAGCCTGGGCTGAGCAGAGCTGTGGGGCCAGAGCCGGCTGGGCTGGGGAGAGGCCCTTGGTGCTGCCCAGAGCTCAGGGCAGCTGGCAGAGCTTGCAGGGAGCTGGGCTGAGCTCAGAGAGCCTGGCCCAGAAACCATCAGTGTCCATCTCAGCCTGGCTGAGCATGCAGGGGCAGGACTCAGACCAGGCCTTGTGGGGCAGGGCCAGCACCTGTGCAAGGCATTGCAAACAGGCAAGTGCCCCAGAGAGTGACAGTGAAGCCCTGGAAAATATTAAAGATAGAATCTAAAATGTTAGGCTTTGTGTTTTCCCAGATCAACTGCACCTGTGTAAGCAGTATGATAAATGATATAATTATTAGATGTGATGATTGTTTAGTAATTAAATATAATTATTATATAATCATAACAAGAATCATGAGAAACTATGTTGGAAATTCAAGGGGGGGCTATACTCGGCTAAAATCTGTGTATACAGTAGAACAATATAAGTTTAATAATTCACATGAAAGTTATATAATGATAGAATATAAAAACATGATCACCTCGAATGTATGGTCGGAGTCAGATTTGAGTTGAATACTCCTGATTCCCAGAGCTCTTAATAAAAAGCACTGACATAATCATTTTTGTGATTATGTGTTTCTGAACGCTAACAAGAGGAGGCTGCTCTGTGCCCTTGGTCGCCCAGACAGAGCAGGGACGGGGCCCAGGACATTTGTACCACCCACCTCTATCTCTGCAGTGTGATGTGTTCCCATCACACTGTGACAGGCAGATCCTGTGCCTCCCCCATTGCTCAGGGCTCTTCATGGAGCACTGGTGTGTGAGGATGTTCCTTTCTTCCTGTTTCTAGTCTGGGCCTCCCCAGCTACTCTTGGCATTAATTCTTTATTTCTCTGGCTGTTGTCTACTATATCAAAAGGATCCACCATCTCTGAAACCACCCTTCAATCCTTGCCAGGGCTCTCCTCTGCTGTCCTCAGTCTCCACCCCACTGAGCACAGAGCTCCTGTGTCCCTGTAGAGTGGTCAAGTGCTTGAGGCCAGGAGCATGTGGACAAGAGGGACAGTTCTTTTCTATAGGAAGGAAACCACAGAACCCCAGGCTTTTGAAGGCAGATGAGAAGCAGTCACCAGAGGCCAAGAGCAGCCAGACCTGTCTGTCCTTGCAGCTTTTGTCTGAAAGCAGCCTTTGCATATATGGTGAGTTTTGGGGGTGGAATTCCATTTCAGCCATGGGTTCCTGGACTGGAATGACAGTTCTCCATAGGGAGGAAAGGGCAGAGTCTCAGTGTTTCAAAGACTGATTAGAGGCAGCCCCAATGAGGCCAAGGCCAGCCAGACCTGTTGTCAGGGAAGTATCCTTGGATTGATGGAATTTGAGAGACCAAACCCCACTTTTGTCTATGGGCCTCTGGACAAGAAGGACAGTTTTTTTCCATAGGGAGGAAAATACAGAGCTCCAGTGTTTCAAAGGCAGATGAGAGCTGACCCTTGGGAAACCACAGGAACCTGGACAGTCCTGGCAGCTTTTCTCTGGGAGCTATCCTTGGATATAAGGAATTTTGCAGGTGCATTCCCAATTTTGGCCATGGATGCCTGGACTTGAAAGATGTTTTTTTCCAGAGGAAGAAACGCACAGCCCCCCAGTGTTTTGAAGGCAGATGAGAGGTGGCCCCCAAAAGGCCAAGAGCTGTCTGTCCTAGCAGGTGACATAATAATCTTTGGACATAATCAAATTTGGAGGAGGAATCCCAATTTTGGCCATGAATCCCTGGAGGAGAAGGACAGTTCTTTCCCCAGGAAGGAAAGCACAGAACTCCAGGGTTTCAGGGGCTGATGAGAAGTGACATGCCAAGGTCAGCTGGACCAGTCAGGCAGCCCCCAGGAGGCCCAGCCAGCCAGACCTGTTCCATGTTCTTGGATCCCTGGGGCCCTGCAGCATCACAATGGCCCCTTGGTTCCATGAGAATCACAACAGATCTTGGTTTCCATGAGGCCCAGTGATATAACAACGGTCTCCTTGGCTCCACAGTGGCACAATGGCTCCTTGCTTCCATGAGGCCTTGTAGTGTCCAAATGGTGTCCTTCTTGCCATGGGACTGTGCAATGCCACAATGGCCCCTTGCTTCCATGAGGTCACGGAGTCTCAAAATGGCCTCTTGGTTCTCTTGGGTTCCCCAGGATCACAATGACCCTGTTGGTTCCACCAGGCCTGGATGTGTCACACTGGTCTCTTGCTTCCATGAGGCCTTGCAGTGTCACAGTGGCTGCCTTGGTTCTATGAGACCCTGTGGTGACACAATGGCCTCTTGGTTCCAGTGGGTCCTGAAGTGTCATAACGGTCTCCATGGTTCTATGAGGCCCCACAATGTCATAATGGACCTTTGGTTCCATGGGGTCCTGCACTGTTCCATGAATCCTTAGCTCCATGGGGCCCTGTAGTGTCACAATGAACTCCTTGGTTCCATGGTGCCACACAGTGTGACAAGTGCCCCTTGGCCTGCCAACACTCCAGAGTGTCACAATGGTTCTCTTGCTTCCATGAGGCCTTGTAGTGTCACAATGGTCCCTTGGTTCAGTGAGGCTTTTGATGTCTCAATGGTCTCCATGATTCCATAAGGCCTTGCAGTGTCACAACAGACCACTGGTTTCACTGAGCCCCACAGTGTCACTGTGGTCCCCTTGGCTCCACAAGGTTCTAAAGTGCCACAATGGCCCTTTGGTTCCATGATGCCCCAGAGTGTCACGTTGGTATCATTGGTTCCATTGGACTCTTCATCCCATGGAGACCCACAATGTTCACTGGAGTCCCATTGGTTCCATGAGGCCCTGCCATGCTATCATGGCCCCTTGGTTCTAGTGTGTCCCAAAGTGTCAGAATAGTCTCCATTGTTCCATGAGGCGCCACAAAGTCACTGTGCTCCCCTTGGTTCCACAGGACCCCACAGTGGAACAATGGACTCTTGGTTCCATGAGGTTCCTCAGTCAAAAGGATCTCCTTGGATCTGCAGTATCACAGTGGCGCCTTGGCTCCATGTGGCCACGCTGTGTCACAATGGTTCATGGTTCCATGAGGCCACACAGTTTAACAACAAACCCTTGGTTCCACGAGGCCTTGCTGTGTCACAATGGATTTCTGGTTCCATGAATGTTCATACTGCCAGCAGCAGTCTCCTTGGTTCTGCAGTGTCACCATGGTCCCTTTGTTCCATGAGGTTCTGTAGCAGAACATGGTCACCTTGGTTCTGTGAGGTTCTGCAGTGTCACAATGGAGCCGTGATTCCATGAGGCCTTGCTGTGTCAGAATGACCCCTTGGTTCCAAGAGGTTTCTCAGTGTCACAATGGTCTCCTTGGATCTGCAGTATCACAATGGACCATTGGTTCAATGTGGCCCCAATGTGCCAAAATGGATTTTGGTTCCATGGAGTCCTGCTGTGTCACAATGGACCCTTTGTTACATAAGTTTGCTCAGTGCCACAGCTGACTCCTTGGCTCTCTGAGGCCTTGCCATCACCAAATATCTGAACTATCAGAATAAGGCTCCTTAACACTAATCTGGTGTTTAAGAGGGTATCATTTATTCAGGCCTGAGGTCTAGCGAGGGATAACCCCAACCGTACGTGGACATGTAATTCCACATGTAACCAAGTGTCACTAAATGTGTATTACAATTTACTCATTTCTATGAAACCCAAGTTCCCAGATTCAGTCCTATTTTCTATCACTGCATTCTTGCACCAGATGTCTTCTTGCCTTCCAACCATCCTTACTGGGAAAGTAGCCCCTGCATGCCTTGTTCCTGTGCTAAAAGTTCACAGGCACAGTAAAAACTGAATTAACCCTTTTGGTATCAAGGCCAAGGCTTTGTGTGGGCAGGCAGGGGCAGGCAGGAGGCAGAGCTGTCAGCAAAGGAAGGGCCCAGCCAGGTGGGGCAGCCGGGGGATGCCGACAGCCTGCAGGGACAGAGGCGCAAGGCAGGGACAGCGTGGGACAGCCTGGGCTGCACAGGGCGCAGGGATGGGCAGCAGCTGCAAGACAGCCCTGACAGAGCCAACTTGGCAGCACTTTGGCCATGACTGCTGGCCCTGGGACCAGAAGGGACAAGTGACCCTTGCAGGTCTGGGGCCTCATTGCCTCCTTGTCCCTGCTCAGCAGCCTGGCAGGGGCTGCCCCATGCTCCTGCCCTTGGCATTGCACATCCCCACATGCCAGTGCCCATCCCGGGAAGAGCCCTGAGCACTGAGAGAGGAACAGGATCTGTCTGGCCAGGGGCTGGGGCTCAGGCCTTGGCCCTTTGCATTCCTGAAACACATCCAAGCTTGCTCAGCACAGAGACACCTTTGCCTTGCTTGTCCCCACCTGTCATCACTGCCTCCAGAGTTCTGCTCTAGCTGGAACCTGGGGACACTTTCACTTGAGTTGTGACCAGTGGGACCATGAGTCCCATCAGTGGGATCCATTAGAAGTTAAAGAAATTTTGGACTTTGAATCTGATTTTGAGTTCTTGAGAAGTTCTTTGAGCACACTGTGAGGGACTGAGTCTGATGCAAAGAGCACCAAAGCCCCAGAGGGTCATTAAAGTCCTTGTGCTGTGTCTGTGCTGCTGAGCTGGGCTGGGCTCCATGCCCAGAGGCAGCTCCTGGCAAGGGCAGCGCTGCAGAGAGACAGCTCTGGCTAGGAGCAGCTCCTGTGCATAGCCTAACAATGCTGGAATCCAGGAGTTCGTAGCTGGTGTGTGCTTCTCTGTATCTTTTGTTTCTTTCTGTGTCTTCTTCTCCTTCATTTAATTCCCTCTTCTTGCCAATTCTGAGTAACTTAAAGTTGAACTGACTTAAGAGTTTGTGAAGTTGAATGGTCAAAATTAATGCTTTGAGAAGTGTTTTTTGTTGATTGAATGTAATATTAAGATTTTTGCTGAAGTTTCTTTGATTTTCTAAAGTTCCCAGGAAAGGCTGATTTGTTGTTTTGATGGTATTTCTCCAGTGAGTCCAACTCAGAGGACACAAATAATTGTAATTCCTTTTCAATGTCTCCCTGAAAGAGTTGTTTGAGGGATGGAAGTCAGGGCTTGTCTGTCCTGCTTGGCACAGCCCAGGCAGGGCTTTCCCAGCCACATTCCACACTCCATTGCCCAGCTGGAGCCGCTGGTGCCTCTGAGTTGTGCTGCCCCAGCCCCAGGGACGCTCTCCTTGTCTGCCCATTCCCCCATGGCCTCTGGGCAGGGATGGCCTCAGTGGGGGCTGCTGACATCCTCAGCAACTTGGAGGCTGCTGCTGAATTTTCTTGCTGCAGAGGCTTGTTCAGCCTTCAGTTCTTCAGTGCAGGAATTCAGTGTCCCAGGGCTCATTTACATTCAGAACACCTGAACAAGCCAAGCCTCTGGGGATAATTTGATTTTAATTTTCAAATCTTTTGTGGTTAACTAGATCTCAGTAGTGTATCCAAAGTGAATACATGATATTTAAAAAGACAGTGAGAAAACATTTTTTAGGTCCTGTTTAGTTTTGTTTTCCTGTAAATTTATTGATATGTGTGTTGCCTTCTGCTGGAAGGCAGGTGACCTGGTTCAAAGAGCAGCACGGCGACCCCAAACCCTCATGGGTCGCTCGGACCAGTAACAACGCTGACACCAGTGTGGTGGATGGTTAAAGGCCTTTATTCTCTCATCTCAAGGGGTTTTATAGTTTAGGGGGTCTTCTACGTCAGAAAAGGGGTCTGGCTGTACCTTCTAGGGTTAGTACGGGAGTGGAAAGTTACTGGCATTTCTATGTTAGGGGGGCTACACGTTTGGCTACATTCCGAGGGTGATCATTATCTCTGGGGGAGAGGAGGGACAGGGATTCTGTAACTTTCCGTACATCCCGAGGTCTTCCGAAATGCCTATCCCTACCTACTACATCTCCCCCCCTCTCTTTCACAAATGAATGAGGTAGTCATACACATAGGCATTAAAATGAGGTAAAAGGTTGGGGTTTGACAAGGGAAAAGGGTTTTGGGAAACCTGAGTAAGTTTCTGCCAGGCAAGTTTCTCATGACCGGCAGTGTCCCCTGTTGAATTCACAGCATTTGTTGTCGCCCTACGAACAGGATGTCAGTCCGTTCTAGGCGGGTCCGAACGAATGAGACTAGCTTGTTCAGCATGCATGGTCCGAAGGTAACAGCTAAAAGCAGCATTGCCAATGGACCTACTAGGGTAGAAATTAGGGTGGTTAGCCATGGTGATCGATTGAACCAGGATTCGAACCAGCCCTGCTGGGCTTACCTGTCTTTCTGTATCTGAGCCAGTCTGTTTCGGAGTTCTGCCATGGAGTCTCTAACGACTCCCGTGTGGTCCGCCTAGAAGCAGCATTCCTCTTTCAGGGCGGCACACAGGCCTCCTTGCTGCATGAGCAGGAGGTCCAGTCCTTGCCTGTTCTGCAGGACCACCTCTGAAAGTGAGGAGACTGACTTCTCCAGAAAGGAAATGGATTTCTCGATCCTCTGCAGATCCTTGTCGATTGTCATCTGCAGCTGGGACAGTCCTTGGTGTTGAGTTGCTAGGGCCAAGACACCTGTTGCCGTTCCGGCTGCTCCTAGGCCGAGCAGCATTGCTATATATGTGTAATCTTAAATTGCCACTGAATCCAAGTACCTCCTCATGCAGTTGGAATAGATATGAAAATCAAGACCCTTCATGGCTGACAATCAATCAGACTCTGTCCCTACCCCCACCCCACCATTTCCCCCATCCAAGCCCTGGCACTCAGAGCAGCCTTGTGCAAATCTGAGCTCCCTCCAGCCCAGGTTGCACCTGCAGCTGTCAGCTCCTTGGCTCCAACTCCCACTTACTTTCCTTGGAGAAGGAGCTGCCCGAGACACAGAAGGATGTTCATTTCTTGTCAGCCAGCAAAGCCAAGGGAAGGCACAGCTCCATCAAATGCAAAAGTCATTCCTCTGCTGGATAATAAATCCACTTTGCACAACAGACATCCTCAGAGCAATGGAGAACACCTTCTGTGCTCAGCACAAATCCCAAAGTCTCCCAAACCCTCCCTGTCCCGATTCTGCCAAGATTTGCTCTTTGCACACACGAGTCACAGGCTGAAGTCAGGAGCTCCCTCCATGCCCAGAGGGAGGAAAAGAGAGAAAGGGGATGAAGAGCTCTCCTGTGCAGAGCCAAGGTCCAAGTGCAGCTCCTGCAGTGGGAACCACAACTCATCAGGTTTGTGTCCTTTGGGCCCAGGGACTGGTGACCCTCAGAGGCACAGAAAGGTTTCTTGCCAACAAACACAAGTTGAACATTTGAACAGTTTAATAACCATCACAGCTCTTCCCTCAGCTCCCTGGGATGTCCCAGCAGCATCTGACATGTCCACCATCCTCAAGGGATTTGCAGACAGGAACAGTTTTAGACAGAGACATAAGAAATAGTAATTCTGTGATAGATATAAACACAATTAAGATGTTGACTAATGTAATATTTATTTGAACTTTAGGAAGATTGGGTACTCCCTGGAACTCAAAGCAGTAAACCAGTCAGCTGAGAGAAAATGGAATGACCAAAGAGCATCTGGAGGAGGAAATCTTGGAGCAATGGGAAGGACATAAATCCATTTGGTCTAGTGAAGAGATGTCCTTAGACACAACCATGCAAACAGGAGAGCTAGAAACACCTGAAGGAAGATGGTCATGAAATATTAGACCGAGTATTGATGACACAAGTAGAGGGGAAGAACAGCATTTCTTTTCCTGCCATTGGAGAACAATCCAGTAGATCCAGAAAATTCCTGTTCCTGATGGGACGACTTTACCATTTCTTGAAAGTACTGGAATGACCCAGATAATAAAGATTTCCTGGTATATTATGAAACAAACCAGTATTAATACCTGTGCCCCTTTCCAGGCAGACATTAACTGTGTGCCCATGAACAGGCAGTGCCACTTGTGCCTTGAGGTGCTCAGCTGGGATTGAATCTCTCCGAGAGCACCTGAGGGAAAGCAGAGCACCTTGCAAGCTGCAGGTCCCTGCCAGCCCCACAAGGCTCCTGTCCCATCAACATCTGCTCTGCTCCAGTCTGAAACAGGGCCCAGCATGGTGCCGGGATCATCAGAGAGCTGAGGTGTGTGCTGGAATTCAATGCCCTCCCCATCCCACAGCAACCCTGCATTTCCCTGCTGCAGCCTTGGTCTCCAGCACAGCCATGGAGGCTCTTTGGGCTCTGGAGTGTTCCTGCATCCACCAAGGGCAGCTGAGCTCTGCCTTTGGCACAGTCAGGCCTGGCCAGCGCAGGCCATGCTCAGCAATTGCTTGTGTGTGCCTGGCCTTGTTGTCAGCCCCGGCAGCGGCTGCGCGGCCCCTCTGTGGCCCTGTGCTGGCCCAGCCATGGTGGCCCAGCCCCGGTGCAGGCCCAGCCCAGGCCAGGAGCATTGCGGCTGGGAACGGCCCCTGTGCTGTGGTGCCCACAGCAGCCTTGGGGCTCTGTGCCCCATGGCCTCCCTGCTGGGCAGCCTCTGCCAGCTCCTGCAGAGCCCATTGCACCTGTGCAGCTGCACAGACAGCCCTGCCCCGGGCTCTGCCGGCCTCTGGGCCAGCAGAGAGGCCGGCCAGGGCTGGCCATGTCTGGGAACAGGCCCTGAGCCCTGCAGGAGAATGGAGCTGGGCCACAGCCAAACTCAGCCCAGGCCAAAGCTGGGCTCAGCAGCCAGGGCTGCCAAGGGCTGGGCACAGAGGCTGGTGCTGACAAATGTCCTGGGCCCCTCCCTGCTCTGTCCATGCAAGTAAGGGCACAGAGCAGCCTCCTCTCTGGGCCACTTGCCTGTTTGCAATGCCTTGCACAGGCGCTGGCCTTGCCCCACAAGGCCTGGCCTGAGTCCAGAAGTGTGTTCAAAGTGAATCTGATCTATTAAAAAAAAAGGAGAGACAACTGTTTTATCCAGTATTCTTTTCCTGTTTATAGTTTCGTATCAGCAATATCCAATTGATACTGATGCCAGCACCTCCTACTTCAGTCTGTATAGATATGATGATCAAGACCCTTCATGGTTGACAATATAGCAGACTTTGCCCCCACCCCACCATTTCCCTCATCCAACCCCTGGCACTCCTATGGATCAGGAATGATGTGGCCAGTAGGACCAGGGCAGGGATTCTTCCCCTGTGCTTAGCACTGCTTGGGCAGCACCTCGAGTGCTGTGTCCAGTTCTGGGACTCCAATGTAGGAAGGACATGGAGGGGCTGGAGCATGTCCAGAGAAGGGCAACAAGGCTGGTGAGAGGTCTGGGGTAAAAGTCCTGTGAGGAGTGGCTGAGGGAGCTGGGGTTGTTTATCCTGGAAAAGAGAAGGCTCAGGGGAGATCTCATCACTCTCTACAACTCCCTGACAGGAGGGTGCAGCCAGGTGAGAGTTGGACTCTTTTCCCAGGGAACAGTGACAGGACAAAAGGACAAAGCCAAAGGCAGCACCTGGGAGCATTAAGGCTGGACACTAGGAAATATTTTTTACACAAAGGGTGATTGGGCATTGGAATGGGCTGCCCAGGGAGGTGGGTAAGTCACTATCCCTGGAAGTGTTTAAAGAAAGACTGGATGTGGCACTCAGTGCCATGGTCTGGGTGACAAGACTGTGTTGAGTCCCAGGTTGGACTTGATGCTCTCCAAGGTCTTTTGCAGCCTGGTTGATTCTCTGATGATTGGGACACTGCAGGACCCTGGGCAGGCAAGGGGCCATTGTGACACTGCAGGGCCTGGTGGCACTAAGAGGACCATGGTGACACTGTGTACGACATGGCAGCACAGAGCCAAGGGGCCATTGGGACACTGTGGGGCTGAACAGAAGCAAGGAGTCCATGGTGACAGTCTGGGTCCTAGTGGAACCACAGAGGCCACTGTTACATTGCAGGGCCTTGTGGAACCAAGGGGCCATTGTGCCACTCTGGAACCAGAAGACCCTTGGGAGAGCCTGGGGACAACGGAATCAAGGGACCATTGCTCCATTGCAAGGACTCTGCGAACTGAGGGAACAATTGTGACACTGTGGTGCCCCATGGAACTAAGGGTCCCTGGTGACACTACAGGATCTTCTGTCACCAGGGCTCCATTGTGACACTGCAGCACCATGGAATCCATTGTGGCACTCTGAGGCCTCATGGAACCAAAAGGCCACTGTGACCCTGCAGGGCCTTGCGGAACCAGGCAGAGCATTGTGACAGAGCAGGACCTGGTGTCATGATGGGGCCACTGTGACACTGCAGGGCCCCATGGAACCAAGGGGCCAGTGCTGCTCCTCAGGACTCCTGGAATGAAGGAAATATGTTTGACACCATGGTGGTGGCCCTTGGGACCAAGAGGCCATTGTGACACTGTGGAACCAAGGAGAGCATTGCTGCACTGCCAGACCTCATGGAACCAAGGATCCATTGTGACACTGCAGGGCCTTGGGGGACCAAGGGCCATTGTGACACTGTGGGCCCAAGGATCCAAGGGACTTTGTGACACCAAAAGGTGCCATGGAACCAAAGGGACATTGTGACACTGGGAGGCCTCATGGAACCGTGGTGACACCAAGTTCTCTGGGTGTGTTGATCTACTGGAGGGTAGGAGGGCTCTGCACAGGGCCCTGGACAGGCTGGATCCAGGGCCCAAATCCAACAAGGTGAGGTTTAACAAGTCCAAGTGCCAGGTCCTGCACTTTGGCCATAACAACCCCTGCAGCACTACAGGCTGGGGACAGAGTGGCTGGAGAGCAGCCAGGCAGCAAGGGACCTGCAGGGACTGATGGACAGCAGGCTGGACATGAGGCAGCAGTGTACCCAGGTGGGCAAGAAGGCCAATGGCTCCTGGCCTGGCTCAGGAATGGGGTGGCCAGCAGGAGCAGGGCAGAGATAGGTTGTTTGCAGCGGAAGGAACAGAGGTGGGTAACAGGAAGAAATTTGTAGCAGGAAGAGTAAAGAAAGCAAAGGCAAAGCCAAGGAAATGCTCAGGGCAGTTTGGGGGTGGCTGCCAGGCAGCCCTGGCTCTGAGCAACAGCGTCTGCAGTGGGACAGGAAACTCCCAGCTGATGGGAACAAACTTTCTGGTTGAGGGCAGAGGCCAGGACAAAGCTGAGTGGTTTCCCTGGTGCCCCCAGCCCTTGCTGGTCCCAGGGGCTGATGGCATTTGTGCTCCCTCAGGTTCATGTCTCACAGCAACAGCATGGGGCTGCTCACGGGGGTTTTCTGTGCTGAGCATTGGCCTGGCCGTGTTCTTGAGAGAGCCTGAGCAAGGAGCCTGGAGCCCCCAGGCTGTGGCCTGAGGCGTCAGGGCTGCCCCAGCAGTGCCCATGGCCTGTCCTTGCTGCAGCCCCGGCACTGCCACCCCCAGGGCTGTGCCTGGCCCCGAGAGCACTCAGGCCCTACAGTAACACCAGGGCCACCAGGGCAGCAGGGCAGGGCCATGGCAGCAGCACTGGCTACACCAAATGCTGCTCCTGCTGCTGGGCACAGCTGCTGGGCCAGCCCTGATCTGCCCCCAGCTCTGCACACAGACATTGCTGCTGCAGCTCCAGAGAAGGCATCCCTGCAGAAAACTTTGCTGGGACATCCTTTAGTTCAATTTTGAGCCAACAAGAGTGCAACCCCTCATTGACACAATCTATGGCTACAGGGAACGTGGAGGGAAACATAATAAGAAATTGAACAAAAAATGACATTTCTTTGTGGACAATATTATAAAGGTAAAACCAAGAAAAAGAACATCCTCAATGAAACCAAGAACAAATATCAAAGATCACTTTTATTAGAAGTTTTTTTCAGAAATTGGCCAACAGTTTAATATTTCTGAAACCGTCCTGTCATCAGTCTCCTCACTGCAGCCTTGAGCTCCTGGTTCCTCAGGCTGTAGATGAGGGGGTTCAGGGTTGGAGGCACCACCGAGTACAGAATTGACAGGGCCAGATCCAGGGATGGGGAGGACAGGGAGGGGGGCTTCAGGTAGGCAAACACTGCAGTGCTGATGAACAGGGAGACCACGGCCAGGTGAGGGAGGCAGGTGGAAAAGGCTTTGTGCCGTCCCTGCTCAGAGAGGATCCTCAGCACGGCCCTGAAGATCTGCACATAGGAGAAAACAATGAACACAAAACAACCAAAACCTAAACTACCGGTAACTACAAGAAGCCCCAGTTCCCTGAGGTAGGAATTTGAGCAAGAGAGCTTGAGGATCTGTGGGATTTCACAGAAGAAGTGTCCCAGGGCAGTGCCATGGCACAGGGGAAGGGAAAATGTATTGGCTGTGTGCATGAGAGCAGTGAGAAAGGCACTGGCCCAGGTAGCTGCTGCCATGTGGGCACAAGTGCTGCTGCCCAGGAGGGTCCCGTAGTGCAGGGGTTTGCAGATGGACACACAATGGTCGTAGCACGTGATGGTCAGAAGATAAAACTCTGTTGCAAGAAAGAAGATGAGCATAAATAACTGTGCAGCACATCCAGTGTAGGAGATGGTCCTGGTGTCCCAGAGGGAATTGTGCATGGCTTTGGGGACAGTGGTGCAGATGGAGCCCAGGTCGCTGAGGGCCAGGTTGAGCAGGAAGAAGAACATGGGCGTGTGCAGGTGGTGGCCACAGGCTACGGCGCTGATGATGAGCTGTTGCCCAGGAGGGCAGCCAGGGAGATGCCCAGCAAGAGGCAGAAGTGCAGGAGCTGCAGCTGCTGCGTGTCTGCCAATGCCAGCAGGAGGAAGTGCCTGATGGAGCTGTTGTTGGATATTTGCTGTAGTGTCATATGGGAACCTGTTCATGGAGAAAGGACAGTGACAAGTCAGGAGAGGCTGCTTTGAGCCAAACCTTGGCCATTCCTTGCAGACTGTCACACTGGGACTCACCCACCCTTGTTTGTGCTCTGGGAAAACCTTTAGCTGCAATCAGAGCACAATCACACTCCTGGGTCACCCTGGGATAAACCAGACCCTGCCCAGAGCAGAGGGATCCCTGAGTGTCTCCCCCTCTCTAAAGGTCTTTGGGAAAGGTCTCAGCACCCCCTTGTGCCAAGGACACTCCCGACTCCGTTGGCAAACCCAGCAGCACTTCCTCAGCTCTGGCAGCTCTGCCCTTCCCTGTGGGACATTCAGGGAACTCCCAGAGGCTCTGGCACAGATTTGCGCCCAGGAGGGCAGCTCAGAGCTTGGAAGGACACAGCAAGGAGATCCCTGGCTGTGCCCATGATGGGATCTCAGGGAGGGGGCTCAGCTCATTCCCCTTTCCCATGCACTGCTTTGCCCACAGCCCCACAGGTGCGAGGGAAGCTTGGACACCCCATTCCCCTGGACAGCCCTGTCTGGTAGGAATGCCAAGGGCAGTGCCTGACTCAGCTGCTGCAAATGCCAGAGCCTCCCTGAGAGCAGCAGATAACAGTGACAATATCAGGGCTGTGCAGAACCAAGAGAAGATGTTGTGGTGCTGTACCTGAGAGGGCAGGGCAGAGGCAGCCGGGCACTCAGGACAGTGTTCCTGTGCCCAGCTGTGCCCAGCACCTCTCACACACCAACAGTGCCCTCCTGCCCCCAGCACTGCTCTCTTCAGCCCCCTCTCCTTCCTGAGCATCTCCCTGGGCCTGGACATTACTTCCTGAGAGGAGCCTTGTCCCTGCCAGCCCTCACAGAGACCATCCCAGCCTGTGTGCCCTGGCCCAGCCCTACAGAAACCTGCCTGTGTGCAGGGCCCTGGCTGGGACAGGCTCTGTGTGCAGCTGGGCAAGGGCAGCTCAGGAGGGCCCTGCTGGGCCCTGCGAAGGTGATGCTGCTGCTGTCCAGGGCTGAGGAGTGGCTGAGGGCCCTTTGGGAAGCTCCCAGCAGAGAGACTGACTGTCACCCTGGTTTTTTAAGATTCTCAAGGCCTTCTGATGTTGACATTCTTCTAAGGAACTTTATCACGCACTTTCTTGTAAATAACTTATTGTTCACATTCCTTTGATGGAGGAGGAGAGAATTGATGGACTGTTGTTGTAGCCAGTGTCATTGGAGAGGTGTCACTGTCACCCTCCAATCCTCTGTCACCTTTGTAAAACTATAAATATAGGAGTCAGAAAATAAACCTTCCCTTTTTTCCTTCACCTTGAAAGAGGTGTGTGCTCGTGTTCCTTTGTGTCTGATAGCGACAACTGACTACCCAGAGTTACAGTTCTGGAGTCTCTGTAAATGTTCAAGCATTCTTTTGATGATCCTGTGTGTCCCTTTTAACTCAGAATGCTCTGTGATTCTGGGATTACAATTCTGCTGTATTCCTGTTCTGCTTCTCTCGTCCCCCTGTTGTCTATAATCAAAAGAGAAAAAACCCCTTGCAACAGTGTTAGAACAGTAAAGTAAAAACCAGATCTTCATTGGAAGCTTCCAGGTGTCCCAGTGAGAACGGGGCACACCCGGGGCCTGATTTCAGCAATTTATTAAGATTGATTAATTATCATATTTAACAGGAACATCCAATAGGAGATTGATTAATTATCATATTTAACAGGAACATCCAATAGGAGATTCACTTAGCCCAGTTACACATCCCTGGCTCAACCCATTGGAGTAGGTGCAAAGGCTTCTTTGCCTTCACTTTTTGTTATGACTGTTCATACTGTGGTCAAAAACAAAAATGTTCTTCTTGTAGGTCCTCTTCCTGATAATAAGACTATACAGGATACTATATGTATTGTATACTATAAGTATTTCAGGAATGCATTTAGACAGCTTATTGTTCTAAAATCAAAGAAAAAGGCTAGGGAACATACTAGAGTTAGTTAAGGAATATAGTTATAGAAGTCTATAATAATAGTTTAATAGAGTTTATTAAGAGTGTTACACAGTAAAGTAAGGATTTTAGATTTATAACTATATAATAGTAATTTATAGAGCTACAAATATATGGAAATTGTATAAAATGAAAAAATACTTTTGTCATGACCCCAACATTCCCATCCTTCTCCAAGCAGGAAATTGAAAACACTCTCAGGAAAGTTCCTGATCTTTACAGCAATCCCAGGCTTACCTTCTTTGGGAAGTGACCTCCGGAGCTCCTTCCCCCCAGAGCTTCTCCCTAGCGCTGGGAGCAGCTCCCCGGGCCGGCTGAGAGCTGTCCCTGGCAGGCAGCAGAGTCCCTGCCCCAGCACAGCGCCCTGGGCTGCAGGACCCTGCTCTGCCCGACAGCCCTGGGCACCCCTGGCTGCAGCCTCGGCTGCTCAGCCCTGCAGCAGAGCCCGGCAACAGGAGCTGCCTTGGGCTGTGCCTGGGCTGGGGCAGCAGGGAAAGCCAGCCCTGCCCTAGGGCCACAGCCCTGCCCTGGAGCAGCTCTGAGAGAGCTCCTGAAAGCTCCTAAAAAGCTGTGGGATGTGCCAGCTCCAGGAGATCCCTGCAGGAACTGCAGCTTCTCTTCCCACAGCCAGGGAATGACTGTTTCAAAGCCTGGGATGATTACTGCTCTAGTGAGCCCTGAGTGAGTTCTGCTCTGTGCTCCCAGCCCAGGCTGAGTTTAACCCCTCTGTGCCTCTGTGCTGTGCCCAGGCTGGCTGCAGGCAGTGCCCCAGCCCTGCTGGGCTGGCAGAAGAGCTGCTCATCAAGACAAATGTGCTTTTGAAGCTCTTCTTGGTTACCAGGAGCTGCCTCTGTGCCAGGAGCCCAGCCCAGCTCAGCAGCACAGACACAGCACAAGGACTTCAATGAGCCTCTGGGGTTTTGTGCTGAGGCCCTGAACATCAGTCCCTGAGAGGGTGCTGAAGAAACCTCTCCAGAACTCCAAGGCAGAATCCAACTCCAAAGTTTCTTGGACTTTTAATGGGTACCACTGAGGAACACGACTGAGAAAGTGTCCCCAGACCCCAGGCAGAGCAGAGAACTGCAGGCAGTGATGACAGGTAGGGACAAAGAGAAGCCAAGTCTTGGTGCCCTTGGGCACAGCAGGGTCTGTGCCACCAAGGGCTGGGAGGAGACACCTTGTCCTGAGGCCCTGGGGCCTCCTGGCACAGCCCCAACCAGGCTGGGCACTGTCAGCCCCTTGTCCTGCCCTCAGCATCCCCCCCTAGCCCACATCCCAGTGGCCTCAAGGATCTGCTGGAAGGAGTCCCTGGGGAGCCTTGGGCAGGAATGGCCCTGGGGGCTCCTTCATGCTCCCTGCAGGGACTGCAGCTTTTTCAAAGGACTTTGGGTTTGGCCTTGGACTCTCTGAGAGTTTTGTGTAATCATGGCCTCCAATTATGTGTTTTAATTAGACCCTGGAGAGGCTTTGTCAGTAGCAACACTCAGTGGGGCTCATTAAAGCTTCAAAGTACTTAAGTTATTTTAAGGTACTTGGTGTTTCCCTTTTGATACAGACTTTGTGAGAGGTTTGTGCAATCATGGTCCCAATTATCTGCTTTAATGAGTCCCTTGAGAGTTTTGTACTGACACTCAGTGGGGCTCATTAATGCCTTGTGATACTCAAGGTTTTTAAGGTACTTTGATTGTTCCTTTCTGCTATGAATCTCTGAGAGGTGTTTTGTCCAATTCTGGCCTCCAATTCTCCCCTCTAAGGAGTCCATGTGGACCCTGTGTTTGGGATGGACCTCGGTGGGACACATTCATGCTTTGAGACACTCTGAGTTTCTCCTCTGACTTTGACTCCTGGAAAAGTTTGTGCAATCTCCTCTCAGGCCCTGAGGTTCCAGCAGGGCTCAGCTCCAAATGCTCATTAGGATCAAGTAAGTCCTACAAACCATGGCTCTGCCTTGATTTCCCTCTGCTCTTGTGCAGTTCATTTGGCAGATTTTCTTTTACAGTTTTGGAGAAATATTTCAAAGAGCTTCTAAGAAATATGTATTCCTATCTTAAAGAGGGTGCTTTTTATTACTGTGCTCTTTAGAGAAGAGGTGATTGCAGCACTCTGTGATTGATATTGATCCAACGTCTCTCCTGAAGAGGTCTGGCCAGGCCAGAGAAGTTGTATCCTGAGAGGTGACCCAGTGTGGACAACCTTGCCCCACATTCCCCAACCCCATGTGATAAACCATTTTCACTTTCAAAAATTTAAATGGTTTATTAAGACCTTATCAAAATACAACAGAGGACTGAATAAGGAATACAGCACCAGGAGCAAAGGATTCAGTCACCATGTGCTCATCTACAAATGAATGTTCTGTCTTTTATACCTCTAGCCCCTCCCAAAGTCTCGTCAATCGACTCCATCTTCACTGTCCAGTGGTGGAGATCACTGTCTTACACCTTGATTGGAGGTCAGGTGCTGCCATAGCAACAAGCCAACCCTCCCAAATGCCTGACTACTGAGGCCATCCTGTGATAACAATGCAAGGGGAGAGGAAGGATAACTATACATCTACAAAACTTCTCTTAACATATACTTAATATTCACCCCTTAATTGTGAGGCAACCCTAGGATTACTCATCTATAACAAGCTCCGCTTTTCTTTTTCTAGAAGTAATTTTGCTCAAACAATTAATTAAAAAAAATTGTCTGTCTCTTGAATGAGTCATACCAGCATCTGTTGATGTGGGCAAGGACAGTGGGAACCGGAGAAAAAGTTTCAGGTTTTCCTTAGACACACTTATTTGGAATGGACAAAAGGGCATCACAGAGGTCCAGTATGACTTTGACTCCCATCTACCGTGCCTGTGTGGCTGCTACCCATAGCTGGTGTATCTTAGGGGTGAGTACAGAGGCCAACTCGGTCCTGCCCTCCAGTCCCTGTTGAATTAAAAGACAACTGAGGAATTATAGAGGTCTGGTATGGCCTTTTGTCCCTACCTTACCATGCCTCCAGGGTTGCTACCCGCAGCAGGGCTATGGAGCCTTCTTGGTAGCAAACAAAGGGGCCAACCCAGTCTTGCCCTCGTTCCTTTTTTTTATTTTTTTAAAGAAGCTTCCCCATGACCTTTTACACTCTCTTGTGTACTTCCCCTCAACAGATGCTGGTAATTCTCACCCATTAAAACAGGAAGAGTTCTCAAGCTGGTTGGTGGAAGTTTGACTCTACTTTTTGGGTGTCTTGGTGTTTTTCTGGTTGTCTCTCAGTCTCTGCTTGAGAGTCAATCTTGTTTCACCCAGCCTGGATGTTACAGTCCATTCTTTGGATTCTTCTACTGGGCCTTTGACTCTGTTGCCATTTTGACTCTGTTGCCATGAGTCCATCCCCACTCTGCAGTTCGCACGGCCAGTTTGGTGGTGAGCAGTACCTGAAAGGGACCTTCCCACTGAGGAGATAGAGGCTGATCTCTCCATGACTTGATCATCACCCAATCCCCAGTATTAATATTATGGATTCTGAAATCCAGGGTGGTAGTTTGAGGAATTGCCCCTTTATGTCTTAGCCCTTCTAAGGTTTGTGCTATACATATCACTTATTTCTTGGCATTGGTTCCCCTTCCTCATAGGTGGCAACCTTCTGGGGTAAGGTCAGGAAGGGTAACCCAAACATCTTCTCATAGGGTGACATCCCCAGATCTGACTGGGGTTGGGTTCTTATTCTTAATAAGGCCAAAGGGAGACATTTTATCCATGACATTTGGGTTTCAATCATTAGCTTAACTAGAGCTCTTTTAAGAGTTTGATTCATTCTCTCAACCCATCCAGAACTCTGTGGATGCCATGGAGTGTGTAATTCCCATTTTAATTCCAGGGCCTGAACAACTTTCTGCCATATCTTCAATGTGAAATAAATTCCCCAGTCTGAATCAATCCTGTTTGCGATCCCATATTGGGGAATGACCGATTCTAGAAGTGTTTTACTCACACCATTGGCATTGGGTTTCACAGTGGGTACCACCTCTGCCCAATGAGTCAAGTGATCTACTATCACTGGCAAAAACTTCCACCCTTGTACCTGGGGAAGCTCAGTAAAGTCTACTTGGATGTTTTGAAAGGGCCATAAGGCAGTTCTCACCCTCCCCTGGGTGTTTTCCTCATGATTTTCTTATTCACTTGTTGACATATCACACACCATTCAGTTACTTGTTTAGCTATCCAAAAATTTCTATGCATCCCCAATCCCTTAGAAACTGATCACTTAGCACTTGTGTACCCCAGTGTGTTGTTCCATATATGCCTTCTACAGTATTTTCTTGGCAAGGGGTTTATTTAACATTTGCCTCCCATCTGCAAATCTCCATTTCCCTTTATTATCTTTCTTGGCTCCTATTTTAAGGAGTTCTTCCTCTTTAATCCCACTGAATACAGGGACTTTGTGCATTTCTCTCATGGGTGTTAATACTATTATTAGTTTTTCTGTCTCTGATTCAGTTGCATTTTTAGTTTCTAAATTGGCTAAATTGTTCCCTTGCGCCTGTTTTTGATGTCTTTCAACATATACCACCACTACTTCCTCTGGTAATTGTAAGGTTTCTAACTCTTCTAAAAGAAATTTTTTGTGAATCAGTCTCTTTCTCTTTGAATTTAATAGCCCACTCTCTTCCCAAATTTTTCCAAAGATATGCACTACTCCAAAAGTGCATTTTGAGTCCTGTATATATTGTTCCCCTTTTCTGTGCTAATATTTCCAGAGCTTGTTTTAGGGCATTCAACTCACACCTTGGGCTGACCAGTTGGAAGGTAACTTTCCCTTTTCTATGGTTACCAACCCTTCATGCACTATAGCGTACCCCGATACCCTGTGCCCCTTTATTACCCGTGAAGATCCATTGATGTACAATCGTTTTCCACCTTGGAGTGGTTGATCTGTTAGGTCCTCTTTTATTTTAGTTTGATAGTTTATAACCTCTAGGCAATTATGTATTAGTTCCTCATCTGGTTCTCCATACAAAAACTGGGCAGGGTTGAGTTGGTTACTCACGATCAGCTCTAAATCACTATTTATTAAGATGGCTTCATATTTTAGCACTCAGGAATCAGTGAGCCATTTCTCAGCCTTTTGGCTTAGGATGCTTCTAACTGAGTGAGGCGTGTATACTTTCAGTTTTCTCCCAAAGGTTAATTTTTTGCTTTTCTCTACAAGTGGGGCAGTTGCTGCCACTGCTGAATGCAGGTTGGCCGCCCCCACCTAACAGGGTCTTGCAGTTTTGACAAACAGGCCACTGGTTTCCTGTATCTTCCCAAGTCCTGGGCTAATACTCCATGTCCTACCCCTCTTTCTACAAGCAGATAAAAAGGTTTGTCTAAGGCAGGAAGACTCCATGACAGTGCACTGACTGATTTTTGAATTAAATCTTCAAACTTTTGCTCATCATCTTTTTCCCACCTAATCTCTTCTTCTACTAACTTTTCATACAAGAACTTGACGGCCTGTGTGTATCCTTCAATCCATAGCCTACAGTATCCCAACAAGCCTAAAAACCTTCTGACTTCCCTCTTAGTTTTCGGCCATGGGACTGAGACTATCCCCGTAATTCTCCCAGGGCTCAGCCGCCAGCTCCCTTGACAAATCACATGTCCTAGGAATTTTACTTCCCGCTCTACAAATTGGAGTTTCCCTTTTGATACTTGAAGTCCTTGGTTTCCTAGAAAATTTAACAACACTATGGTGGATTCTTGAACTTTGTTTTCTTCCTGTCCTGAGAGAAGGAAATCATCCATATACTGGATGAGCTTTATCTCAGGTTTAATGGAGAAGAGTTGTGTTACTTCTCCTAGGGCTTGACCAAACAGGTGCGGGGATTCAGAAAACCCTTGGGGTAACCCAGTCCATCAAAGTTGTTGCTTCCTCCTGGAATCGGGGTCCTCCCATTCAAAGGCAAGTATATCCCTCTTTCCTCTGCCAGTAGACACACCCAAAAAGTATCTTTTAGGTCTATCATGATAAACCACTGGTGTGCTGGGGAGATATTACTCAGTAGTGTGTAGGGGTTAGGCACTACTGGGTATCAATTCACAGCTCTTTCATTCTTTTCTCTTAAATCTTGGACAAGCCTGTAAGTCCCATCTGACTTCTTTACTGGTGATATGGGTGTATTATGGGGGGACATACATGGTTCTAAGGTCCTGTCCTCAAGTAGGGCCTGGATCAATGGCTGCAGTCCTCATCTCCCCTCCAGGGAGAGTGGATTTATCATACCTGAACTGGATGGTTCTCATTAACTGTTTTTATTACTACAGGTTTCATGTTTAATCTATGTCAGTTTTTTTTGTTTGTTTGTTTGTTTTTTTGCCCACACCATCTCATGAATTTTCTCCTCATTTTCTTCCCTTTATTGGAGAAGCTGAACTACCATTTTCCCTTCCTCTGGGGGCATTCCAATGTCAAACTACACCTCTAAATTCTGTCCTAATAAATTTCCCGTTTGTTCTGGAACTGATAGAACATCCCCTATTCCTATTTTATTTGTTCCTTCAAACTTTATTTGCGTTATAACTGGGGCTTTGAACCCTTCCCCATGTCACAGCTTGAAAAGACAAGTGTTGGCTAATGAAGGGAGAAGACGCCCCTGAAATGGAAAATGCAAACTCCTTCCCTCCAAATTGTTATCATTTTGAAATTAAAGGCGGCTCTCAGGCACAGACATGGGAGCAGCAATACCAGTTCTTTATTAGAGAAGAAAATCTAACTAAAATAAACAATGCAGTAATACAAAACAACACTGACAGAGTCAGAATACGACCTGACACCCTGTGGGTCAGGGTGTTGGTAGCAGTGCAATTAAAATGGTGGCTGCAGTCCTCCTGCAGTTTTTCTGCAGACAGATGTGGTTCTGTTGGAGCAGCGATCTTGTGTAAGAGTGTAATCTTCCTCTGAAGATCTAGTGCTGGTATAGATGGGCCTGGTCTTCCTCTGGGAATCCAGTGGAAGGGACAGCTGCTCCTCTGGGAATCCAGTGGAAAGGCTGTTCGGGTGTCCCAAAATCTCAGATTATATCCAGGACGGAGTGCTTCACTCCTCCCTCTGGGTGGAGCATCTCACAATGGGATGATGTAATTTTATCAGTCATGCAGTGACATTCAAAAACCCATTAACAGCAGATGTCTCCCCAGAGGGAGGATTGGTTTGTGAAAGAGATAAAGAAAACTGCCCAATTAACAGAAGATAACTGCCACACCTCTAACAGATGACAAATAGAATACACACAGTGCATTGCAATCCAGGACATTATCCACCCCTTATTCTATTTCCATCGGCATCACAATGAAACCTTACACACAGTTCTCACTTCAGACTAGGTTTCCCTGTGGTACACAATGGATTTCTCCATCTTTCTGCATTACCCACCAAGTGTAACCAGGTCCCTGAACAAAATCAATTTGACAGATGGGTTCATCCTTGACTGAGGTGGGATTAATCCAAACAGTCTTTCCTGAAATATCTTTCATGTGTACCACAGGGACTTTATCTCCATCCATTGTGTGCAAGGGTTCAGACTGGGCAGGACCAGTTTCGATTGATGTACCCTCTGGTGTTGACCATCCAGCTGGCCTTTGCTAAGGTAATTTCCCAATTTCTAAAAGTTCCTCCACCAAGTGCCTTCAGGGTAGTCTTAAGCAGTCCACTGTACCATTCAACTTTCCCAGCAGCTGGTGCATGATAGGAGATATGATACATCCATTCAATACCATGTTCTCTAGACCAAGTGTTGATAAGGCCGTTCTTAAAATGGGTCCCGTTGTTGGACTCAATTCTCTCAGGGGTGCTATGTCTCCACAGGATTTGCTTTTCCAGACCCAGGATGGTGCTCTGGGCAGTGGTGTGAGGCACAGGGTAGGTGTCCAACCATCCAGTGGTGGCTTCCACCATGGTCAGCACATGGCACTTGCCTTGGCGTGTCTGGGGCAGTGTGATATAGTCAATCTGCCAGACGTCCTCGTACTTGTACTTGGACCACCGCCCACCAAACTACAGGGGCTTCACTCGCTTGGCCTGCTTGATGGCAGCACACGTCTCACAGTCATGGATAACCTGAGAAATACTGGCCATGGTTAAATCCACCCCTCGGTCTCATGCCCACTTATAGGTGGCATCTCTGCCCTGATGGCCTGAGGCATCATGGGCCCATCGAGGTAGGATTAGCTCTCCCTTGTGCTCCCAATCCAGGTCTATCTTGGACAGCCCTATCTTTGCAGCCTGGTCTACCTGCTCATTGTTTTGGTGCTCCTCATTGGCTCTACTCTTGGGGACATGGGCATCTACATGGCGGACTTTCACAGGTAACCTCCCTGCCCTGGTAGCAATGTCTTTCCACTCATCAGCAGCCCAAATTTGTTTTCCCCTACACTGCCGGTTGGCCTCTTTCCACCTCTCCAGCCATCCCCAGAAAGCACTGGCTACCATCCATGAATCAGTGTAAAGGTAGAGCTTTGGCCACTTCTCTCTTTCAGCAATGTCCAGGGCCAGTTGAATGGCTTTGAGTTCCGCAAGTTGACTTGATCCACCTTCTCCTTCAGTGGCCTCTGCGACCTGTCGTGTGGGCCTCCATACGGCTGCTTTCCACTTCCGGTTCATCCCTACAATGCCACAGGAACCATCAGTGAAAAGAGCGTAGCGTGTTTCCTCTGGGGGCAGTTGGTTCTATGGAAGAGCCTCTTCAGCCCATGTCACTGGTGCTTGTTCTTCATGTGTGGCACCAAAACTCTCACCTTCGGGCCAATTTGTAATTACCTCCAAAATCCCAGGGCAATTCAGGTTTCCAAAACGGGCGTGCTGTGTGATAAGAGCAATCCATTTACTCCATGTAGTGTCAGTGGCATGGTGGGTGGCGGGAACCTTGCCTTTGAACATCCACCCCAGCACCTGTAGTCAGGGTGCCAGGAGGAGTTGTGCTTCTGTGCCAGTCGCCTCTGAGGCAGCCTGGACGCCTTCACAGGCAGCCAAGATTTCCTTCTCTGTTGGTGTGTTGTAGTTGGCTTCGGACCCTCTGTAGCTTCAACTCCAAAGTCCCAGTGGTCGACCCTGAGTCTCCCCAGGCACCTTCTGCCAAAGGCTCCAGGACAAGCCATGGTTTCCGACTGCAGAGTAAAGCATGTTCTTCACCTCTGGTCCTGTCTTGACTGGGCCAAGGGCTGCTGCATGACCGATCTCCTGCTTAATCTGGGCAAAGGCTTGTTGCTGTTCAGGGCCCCAAAGGGACTCGTTCTTCTTGCAGGTGACCAGGTAAAGAGGGCTCACCATCTGACTATATTCGGGAATATGCATCCTCCAAAAACCCATGACACCCAGGAAAGCTTGTGCTTCCTTCTTGCTAGTTGGTGGAGACATCACAGTGATTTTGTTGAAGACCTCAGTGGGAATCTGACGCTGTCCATCTTGCCACTTGGCTCCCAGGAACTGGATCTCTCAGGCAGGTCCCTTGACTTTACTCTTCTTCAGCTTCTAGCAGAGTCCTGATGATCCTCTCTTCTCTCTCAAATACTTCCATTGCTGTGTTCCCCCATGCAATGATGTCATCGATGTACTGCAAGTGCTCTGGAGCCTCACCCTTTTCCAGTGCAGCCTGGATCAGTCCATGGCAGATGGTGGGGTTGTGCTTCCACCCCTGGGGCAGTCGGTTCCAGGTGTACTGCACGCCTCTCCAGGTGAAAGCAAACTGAGGCCTGCATTCTACTGCCAGACGAATGGAGAAAAATGCATTGGCAATGTCTATTGTGGCGTACCACCTTGCTGCCTTGGACTCCAGCTCTTACTGGAGTTCCAGCATGTCTGGCACAGCAGAGCTCAGTGGTGGAGTCACTTCATTCAATGCACGATAGTCCACAGTCAGTCTCCATTCTCCTTCAGATTTACGCACAGGCCAAGTGGGGCTGTTGAAGGGTGAGTGGGTCTTGCTGACCACCCCTTGGCTCTCCAGCTCACGGATAATTTTGTGGATGGGGATCACAGCATCTCGATTCGTTCGGTACTGTCGGTGGTGCACTGTTGAGGTGGCAATTGGCACTCGTTGCTCTTCTACCTTCAGGAGTCCTACTGCAGATGGGTTTTCTGACAGTCCAGGCAAGCTGTTCAACTGCTTGATACCCTCTGTCTCTTCAGCAGCTATTCCAAATGCCCATCTGACTCCCTTTGGGTCTTTGAAATACCCACTTTGAAGGTAGTCCATACCCAAAATACATGGGGCCTCTGGGCCAGTCACGATAGGATGTCTCTTCCACTCAATCCCAGTCAGGCTCACATCAGCTTCCACCAAAGTGAAATCCTGGGATCCCCCTGTCACACCAGCAATAGAAACAGACTCTGTCCCCACATGTCTCGACGGGATTAATGTACATTGAGCACCAGTATCAACCAAGCTTTATACTCTTGTGGTTCCGATGTGCCAGGCCAACGAATCCCCACAGTCCAGAAAACACAATTTTCCCTGGCCTCTACCTGGCTAGAGGCAGGGTCCCTCTAAGCCTGGTTATCCTTCTTTCCCTGGATATATGTCTTGGACGTTCCTTCAAGGGGATCAGACCTGGCAGTTCAGCTACGGGCATCTGGAGTTACTTTCCTTCTGGTGGCTTCCTTCAATTCACACACCTGTCGTGTCAGAACAGCAGTAGGTTTTCCATCCCACCTCCTCATGTTTTTTCCACAAACACTCAGGTAGAACCACAGCTCATTTCGTGGGGTGTACCGTCTCTCACCATCTGGGAAACCTCTGCCTTGGATACCAGAACCTCTGATCTGTTCTGCAGAGATTTGGAGAAGGTCTTCTTTAATCTCCTCTCTGAGCTTCTTATGATTCTCCTCTATTTTATCCTCTAATTTCTGCAGAAGCGTTTCCACCGCTGTGATTCTGGCCTGTGTTGAGCTATGCACAGCATTGCATATGCTCGGAGTTTCCTTGCCATATCCAGCAGTCTCTTCCCTCTCATCCCTCTTCATTATGGCTAAGGCAGAAGCATATTCATGTGGCCCAAGTCGCACAAGTTTTCACCACATCACAGACGTGCATGGTACCAAGTCTGTGTTCTTAGTTGTCACGTCATCTGAGAAGATAATCTTTGCCACTGCCTTTTCTCTCAGGCGTTGGATCCCTTGCTCTATGGTCTTCTATTGAGGCCTCGGGGGGTCTTAATAGCAGGGCGTTGGTTCGGGACCTCTATCCCAGGAAAGGACAGAGTCCTGGAGTCCAGCCCGCTCGGACCCGAGCCACAGGGAGCCTTCCAGCCAGCAGAGTGATAACAGCTCTTATAGTGATATCAGCTCTTTAGGATTTCAACTACTGCTAGGCTTGGCTTCCCCGGGCATAGGTTTCAGGCAGACAGAGAGAGAGGAGAAGGGAGACGCCGACTGTTCCACGGAGATGGTTTATTCGGGGGGACGTGAAAGGACCTGATTCTTCTTCTCCGTTAGTAGGGCACAGTAAGCTACTTTTATACCCTTGGCCAGTCTCCAAACTTGACCAATGGGCGAAGATTAAAGGGTTTACAAGTGACCAATAGTAGGGTTAACAAGGTTTTTTCCTTATAAGGGTACAAAGGTACGTTGTGAGTCTGGGGTCGGAACCCTCTCTGCTGCTGTGTCAGCATTCTTATAGTTAAAGCCTCCATGGTGCCTTGGGAAGGCTTGTGGCATTTACTACAGTCTTCCACTGAGTTTGTTGCATATAAAGATCATCTGCACACAGGTATCTTTGTGCAACACTGTCCAAGACCTGAGACCAGAGGCTGCGTGGACTAGCCCCCCTCATTATGCCTTGGTCGATGACAGGATCCTGTGACAGGGATCCCAAATGCCTTGCTCCAGTGCCATCCAGAATTGTAGCCTCGCCTGCAGCATCCCAGAGATGGACTAACAAACTAATTATGGATTCATCAGGTCGTCGGGTGTAATCCTTCCGTAGGCCACGAAGGTCCTTCAGGGAAAAGGACTCAGTATTTGTGTCTGATCTTGCACCTGCTGCTTTGACTCCTGATTTTATGTCAGGAGGCATCGAGGTTCCTTCTCCTGTATCACCATCATCATCATCATCCATTGGTCAATTAGTTTTTTCCGTGCGTTTCCCACTTCTAGTACTGGTAGCAACAGCCATGGGTTTAGATGCTGGCTTAGGCTCACTATCTGGTTTGGCTGCTGGCTTCGAGCCTGGGCTGTTGGCTACAGCTTGAGTGACTGGGATAGCTGACTTATCTCACTGCCCCCTGCCTCTGTCTCCTTCCCTACAGTATCTAACACAGTGCGATAAGCATAGGCCAGGGCCCAGCTTATTGCAATGAGCCTTTTCTCCTTAGTATCGTCACGGCACTTCTCTTTTAGGTATTTCTTCACCTCAGCTGGGTTCTGAATTTGCTCCCGTGGAAAATCCCAGTCTACAGGATCAGAAAATTCCTTCAGGGTTTGGCCTACATTTTCCCATTTTCCACACCACTCAGGATTTTTCACGCCTGCATCTGCTTCTGGGTCAGGGGTCTCACCAGCTCCTCTGGATATCTCAGCCCTCATTCTAGAGAAGCTGCAGACCATATAGAGGAAGCCTGCCAGATTAAATACCAGAAAGATGGTCTCTTTAACATTCAAGGGAAATTGAACATTCTGAAAAAGTAACATAACAGATTCAAAGGAGAAGAAGGAAAGGAAAGGCTGGAAAGCCGTATTCTCGGCTCCTCCTCTAACAGACTGAGTGTAATTACTAGACTGAGTGTAATTACTAATAAATTCCCAAAATGTACTACTGGAATTGGGATGCAGGGTAGGACAAAGAAACCATAAACCATACATGTCGTAAAGAGACGCCAGTATCTTTGTAAACGCTTTATAAATCATTATCACCAAAGCCAGCACAACAGCTATTCCCATCCGCGCTGCTCTACTGTAAAAATTACGTGTTATGGACAATATTCCTAGTGACCAGAAAGGTATTGACATCTCAAAAAGGTCTAGAACCCAGAGCCACATGAAGTCTTTCACCCCCAGAGACATGGATTCAAGCAGCACGTCTACTGACTGCTTTAACAACAACAAACACACAAATTGAAGAGCTTTTTTCCACCTTTTCCAGCCCCACGTTGGGTGCCAATTTATGTATTTGTCCAGGTTTAGAGTAAATTTGAGGAAGAATCCCCCAAGGAGGTCCAGTGGGAAAAACAGATCCAATTGGCCCCTCCCGCCCTCAACTGGTTCAGGAGGAAAGAAACAATACCTCCTTGGAGAAAAGTGGAAAAAAACTGTTTATTTAACAATAAAACTAAAACAATATCAAACAATGAGACCCCTTGCCACTCTAAAAGAGATGACAAACTGAGAAAACCGCCCCCCCCCCTCCCCGGGTTGCAGCTCACTCAGTCTCTGATCAGTCCCTCCGGTGCTGGAATTGTCGCAGGCCAGGCCCAGCCCAATGGGCCAGAAATGTGAGCTGCCAGTGCTCTCCTGGGTGTTCAGTCCAGAGCAGGTTTCAAGAGGTCCAAAGAAAAGGGAAAAAAACCACAGTCCAGGGAACTTCTTTGCCTCAGCTAGCTGAAAACTAACTAAAAAGCAAAAGAAGCGCTCTGTCCACCGTCTGTCTGCAGACAACAACAGTCCAGGAGGAGGAATGTGGGGGAATGAGAGCAATGTCTGGAGGAAAAAAACTGTGCATTTTTCTCTCCCCCTTCACTCTCTGCAATAAGTCTTAAAGGTGCAAAACTTACTATTCAGCATGAACAGAACAAGATGACTGGGGATAAAAGCATCATACAGCCAACCCAGGACACCTGACTGGGCTAAGGGATACTGCATGAGCAATCTTTTGCTGGATCTGTGTAAGGGCTTGTTGCTGCTCAGGGCCCCAGTGGAAAGTGTTCTTCTTATAGGTGACCAGGTAGAGAGGGCTCACGATCTGACTGTACTTAGGAATGTGCATCTTCTAAAAACTTATGGCGCTTAGGAAAGCTTGTGGGGTTTTTTTGCTGGATGGTGGAGACATTGCTGTGATCTTGTTGATGACATCGATGGGAATCTGATGCTGTCGGTCTTGCTACTTCACTCCTAGAAACTGGATCTCTTGAGCAGGTCTCTTGACTTTGCTCTTCTTGATGGCGAAGCCAGCTTTTAGGAGAATTTGGATGATTTTTTTCTTTTCTTGAACACTTCTACTGCTGTCTTCCTTCACATACTGATGTCATCAATATATTGCAGATGTTCTGGAGCTTTACTCTTTTCTAGTGCAGCCTGGATTAGTCTATGGCAGATGGTAGGACTGTGTTTCTACTTCTGGGGCAGTCGGTTCCAGGTATACTGCATGCTCTTTTAGGTGAAGACAAACTGAGGCTTGCATTCTGCTGCCAGAGGAATGGAGAAAAATGCGTTAGCAATGTTAATGGTGGCATACTACTTCAGTGCTTTGGATTTAAGCTGGTACTGGAGTTCTAGCATATCTGGCGCAGCAGCGCTCAGTGGTGGAGTCACTTTATTCAATTTAGTCTACTGTCAATCTCTATTCTCTTTCAGATTTACGCACAGGCTAAATGGGGCTGTTGAAGGGTGAGTGGGTCTTGATGATTACTTTTTGGCTCTTCAGTTTATGGATCATTTTGTGGATGGGGATCACAGCATCTCGATTTGTTTGGTACTGTCAACGGCGCACTGTTGAGGTGGCAATTGGCACTCGTTGCTCTTCTACTTTCAGGAGTCCTCCTGCAGATGGGTTTGTTGACAGTCTAGGCAAGCTGTTCAACTGCTTGACACCCTCTTGCTTTACAGCAGTTATTCTAAATGCTTATCTGAGTCTCCTTGGGTCTTTGAAATACTTACTTCGGAGGAAGTCTATTCCTAAACTGCATGGGGCTTTTGGGCTAGTCACAATAGGGTGTTTCTTCTGCTCATTTCTAGTCAGGCTTACTTCAGCTTCTACTAAAGTAAAATCTTGTGATCTCTCTGTCACACCAGCAATAGAAACAGACTCTGTCTCTACATGTCTCGATAGGATTAATGTACATTGCGCACTAGCGTCAGCTAAAGCTTTGTATTCTTGTGGTTCTGATGTGCTAGGCTAACGAATCTACACAGTCTAAAAAAGCACGGTTTTTTCTAGCTTCTACTTGGATAGAGGCAGGGCCTCTCTAAGCCTGGTTATCTTTCTCTGGGCATATGCTCTGGAGGGTCCTTCAAGGGGATTAAAAATATTGTCATTATCATTATATGTGACAGTTCAGTTACTGGCTACTGGAGCTGTTTCTCTTTTGGAACTTCTTCCCTGAGTCTTCAGTTTACACACTCGTATCAGAGCAGCAGTAGGTTTTCTATGTTATCTCTCTATGTTTTCTCCACAATCATGCAGGAAGAACCACAGTTCAGCTTGTGGGGTGTACTTTCTCTCGCTATCTGGGGAACGTTTGTTTTGGATACTAGAACTTCTGATCTGTACTGCTGAGATTTGAAGAAAGCTTTCTTTAATCTCTTTCTTCACTTTCTTGTGACTCTCTTCTATCTTGTTTTCTAATTTTTGCAGACGTGTTTCTACCACTGCGATTCTGGCATGTGTTGGGCTGTGTACAGTATGCTTGGAGCTTCTTTGCTATATCAAGCACAGTCTCTTCACCATCATCTTGCTTCAGTATTAGTAGAAGAATATTCATGTGGTCCAAGTCGCACAAGTTTTCTCCACATCACAGATGTGCATGGTACTAAGTCTGGATTTACAGTGTTTACATTATCTGAGAAGACAATCTCGGCTACTACTATTTTCTTCAAGCAGTGAATTTCTTGTTCTATGGTTTTTTACTGGGTTTTGTGCATATAGAGGTGGTCTGAGCACAGGTATCTTTGTGCTACACTTCCTAGGACCTGTGCCCAGAGGCTGTGAGGGTTAGCCCCTCTCATCATTTCTTGGTCAATGACAGCATCTTGTGACAGGGATCTTAAAGGCTTCACTTCAGTGCCATGCAGAATTGTAGCCTCGCCTGCAGCATCCCAGAGACAGACTAACCAACTAATTATGGATTCATCAGGTCGTCGGGTGTAATCTTTTTGTAGGCTACGAAGGTCTTTTAGGGAATAAGACTCAATATTGGCTTCTGATGCTGTGTCAGTTGCGTTAACTTTTTCTTTTGTATCAGCTAGTGTTGAGGGTCTTTCCCTTGGATCATCATCGTCAGTCATAGGCTGATTGGTTTTGCTTGTGTGCTTTTTTCCTGCAGCAACTGCCAGTGGCTTAGGCTCACTATCTGGTTTGGCTAGTGGCTTCGAGCCTGGGGTGACTGTGGTAGCTGCTGATTTATCTCCCTGCCCCCCTGCCTCTGTCTGCCACCCTACAGTATCTAACAGAGTGCGATAAGCATAGGCCAGGGGCCAGCTTCTTGCAATGAGCCTTTTCTCTTTAGAATCATCATGGCACTTCTCTTTTAGGTATTTCTTCACCTTAGCTGGGTTCTGAATTTGTTCTTGTGGAAAATCTCAGTCTACAGGATCAGAAAATTCTTTCAGGATTTGGCCTGTATTTTTCCATTGTCCACACCACTCAGGATTTTTCATGCCTGCATCTGCTTCTGGGTCAGGGGTCTCACCAGCTCCTCTGGATATCTCAGCTCTCATTCTAGAAAAGCTGCAGACCATATACAGGAAGCTTAAATACAAGATTAAATACCAGAAAGATGGTCTCTTTAACATTCAAGGGAAATTGAACATTCTGAAAAAGTAACATAACAGATTCAAAGGAGAAGAAGGAAAGGAAAGGCTGGAAAGCCTTATTCTCGACTCCTTCTCTGAAAAACTGGGTGCAATTACTAATAAATTCTCAAAACATACTACTGGAAGTGGGATGCAGGGTAGGACGAAGAAACCATAAACCATAAATATCATAAACAGACGCCAGTATCTTTGTAAACGCTTTATAAATCATTATCACCAAGGCCAGCAGAACAGCTATTCCCATCCGTGCTGCTCTACTGTAAAAATTACGTGTTATGGACAATAATCCTAGTGACCAGAACGGTATTGACATCTCAAAAAGGTCTAGAGACCAGAACCACATGGAGGTCTCCACCCCAAGAGACATTAAGAATTCAAGCAGCATAGCTACTGGCTGCTTTAACTCACTAGAGAGCGAGCACAACCAACACACAATCAATACAGCTTTTTTCCACCTTCTCGAGCCACGTGTTGGGCACCAATAGATGTATATGTTCTGGTTTGGAGCAAATTTGGGAGGAAAATTTTTCCAGTAGGAAAGCAAATTCAATCGGCCTCTCCCCCAACCACTCTGGAAGAAAATACTTCTTTGGAGAAAGGTGGGAAAAAAATGTTTATTAAACAATAAAACCTAAACAATATTAAGTAATAAAACTCCTTGTTGCTCTAAAAGAAAATCCCATCCCCGGGTTGCAGCTAACTCACTCAGTCTCTGATCAGTCCCTCTGGTGCTGGAAGTGTCACAGGCCAGGCCCGGCCCGGTGGCCAAAGGTGCAGCTGCTGGTGCTCTGCTGGGTGTTCAGTCTAGAGCAGGTTTCAAGCGGTCCAAAGAAAAGAGAAAAAACCCCACAGTCTAGGGAATTTCTTTGCTTCACCTAGCTAAAACCAACTAAAGCCAAAAAAGGGCTCTGTCCCGCTGTCTGTCCGCAGACAACACAGTTTAGGAGCAGGAATGTGGAGGAGTGAGTTCAGTGTCTGATGACAAACTGCAGCTTCTTTTCTCCCCTTTTCACTCTCTGGAACAAGGCTTAAAGGTGCAAAACTTATTATTCAGCATAAACAGAACGAGATGATTGGGGATAAAAGCATCATATAGTCAACCCAGGACAGGGGCACATCTTGTGACAGAAGCTGCACCTCGTTCTCCAGGACAGGTTCTTGAAAAGGGCAGACAGGACTGGGGAGAAGATTCCTGGAGAAGTGAAACAGCTTTCCAGAAGTGAAATGAAAATGGAAAGGAACGATCCGAGATGTTTTCCTCTATTTATTTCTATGCTCCCCTTTTCCATGTTGCACTGCTTCTCCATGACATGAATTCCAAATGTATCTCACCTCTCAGATGAATGACTTAGTGAGTTTTAGCCACTGTAAAATACTATGAGCTACACACAGTTTGCCTTGCCCTGGTTTTGTTGGAAAGCAATGCTGAAGCCTGAAGTGCAGTGCTTGGGTCGGGCACAAATCCTGCAGGCAGGGAATGTGCCCTGACAGTGTCTGAGCGTCAGCAGGGACAATGCACAGCAGTGAGCAAGGGATTTCCTGTGCCCCTGGGCAGGAGTCAGGGCTCTGGATCTGGGCTCAGCACGGCGAAGTTGCCGTGTTTGGACAGACTCAGGGGCTGCCCCGAGGGCAGCGAACTGGAGAGTTCCTGGCTGGGAGAGGTCCCAGCAGAGATGGGGATCTTGTCCCTCCTCGAGGCCCTTGAAGGGTCTTCAGGTCCCTTTGAAGTGGAGGTTTTCTCTTTTTAGGGTTTTTTTGGGGGGATCCTTCCATTTCAAGGGTTTTTTTTCCTTCCCATTTTAGGGTGTTTGAGGGGCCGCAGCCACACAAGCACCTTTCAAGGGGTGATCATGACAGCTTTAAGTGGCATTTTTATGGAGCCCCCACTCCAAGCCCCTGTAGGGGATGTTTTGCCTCCCAGGGTCCTTTTTGGGGTTCTCTCTACCATCACCACTTTAAGGCCCCCACTATGATCGGGTCCCACTATAAGTCCTCTTAAAAGGACAACAGCACTCCCATTGATTCCGACAGCAGAGTGCAGGCAGGGCTGTCTGTGCAGCCCCACAGGTGCCACAGGCCCTGCAGGAGATGGCAGAGGCTGCCCAGCAGGGAGGCCATGGGGCACAGAGCCCCAAGGCTGCTGTGGGCACCACGGCACAGGGGCCGTTCCCAGCCGCAATGCTCCTGGCCTGGGCTGGGCCTGCACAGGGGCTGGGCCACCATGGCTGGGCCAGCACAGGGCCACAGAGGGGCCACGCAGCCGCTGCTGGGGCTGACAGCAAGGCCAGGCACACACAGGCAATTGCTGAGCATGGCCTGCGCTGGCCAGGCCTGACTGTGCCAAAGGCAGAGCTCAGCTGCCCTTGGGGGCTGCAGGAACACTCCAGAGCCCAGAGTCTCCATGGCTGTGCTGGAGACCAAGGCTGCAGGAGGGAAATACAGGGATGCTGCGGGATGGGAGGGGATGGAATTCCAGCAGACTCATCAGCTTGCAAGGTGCTCTGCTCTCCCTCAGCTTCTCTCCGAGAGATGCCAATCCCAGCTCGGCACCTCAGGCTACTGGGACCCTACAAGGAGAACTGCCTGTTCATGGGCACACAACAGATGTCTGCCTGGAAAGGGGCACAGGTTTTAATACCTGTTAGTTTCATCATATAGAAGCAAATCTTTATTATCAGGGTCACTTAAATACTTTGAAGAAATGGCCAAGTTTTCCCACCAGGAACAGGAATTTCCTGGATCTACTGTTTTCTTCTACTGATGGCAGGAGGAGAAATACCAATCTTCCCCTCTATCTACGCCTCCAACAATCAGTCTAATATTTAATTCCCTTCTTCCTTCAGGTGTTTCCAGCTCTCCTGGTTAAATGGCCATGTCCACGGACATCTCTTCATTTAGAGCAGCTGCATCTATGTCCTTCCCATTTCTCCCAGATTTCCTCTGGCAGCTGTTCACTGGTCATTCCAACGTGTCTCCCTTGAATTCCTTCATGCTTTGAGCTTTCAGAAGTTTAAATATCTCCTTACCCAGCATCTTAGGTGTATTTTTATCTTTCATATCACCTCTTCTTATCTTCTTTGTCTAAAATCCTTGCTGAATGACAATCCCATGTGGATGGTGGACATGTCAGATGCTGCTGAGATGTCAAAGGAGCTAAAGGTTTGGATGTCTATTAAATTTTATCATTTTCACATTTTTTATGTTGGCCAAGAAGAAAAACATTTCTGTGCCTCTGAGTCTCAGCAGTTCCTGGTCCCTCCAAGGACACAAACCTGATGAGTTGTGGCTCCCACTCCGGTGGCTGCACTTGCACCTCCCTCCATAGGCAGAGCAGAGCTCTCTTGTCCCGGAAAGTCCCTGGTACTGGAGGGATGAAGGAAACAGGACAGGCTGTGGGGATCAGGGGCAGGGCAGAGCCAAAGGGAAGAATGACTTTTGCATTTGATGGAGCTGTGCCTTCCCTTGGCTTTGCTGGCTGATAAGAAATGAACATCCCTCTGTGTCTCGGGCAGCTCCTTCTCCAAGGAAAGCAGGTGGGAGTTGGAGCCAAGGAGCTGAAAGCTGCAGGTGCAGCCTGGGCTGGAGGGAGCTGAGATTTGCACAAGGCTGCTCTGAGTGCCAGGGCTTGGATGGGGGAAATGGTGGGGTGGGGGTAGGGACAGAGACTGATTGATTGTCAGCCATGAAGGGTCATGATTTTCATATCCATTCAAACTGCATGAGAAGGTACTTGGATTCAGTGCCAATTGGAGATTGCATATATCCATGTATTATCAGGAAGAAAAACCTAAGCAGTGCCTAAAAAATGTTTTCTCACTGTCTTTTAAATATGATCTATTCAGATTGAATACACTTCAAGCCTCTGCAGCAGTAAAATTCAGCAGCAGCCTCTGCAAGTTGCTGAGGATGTCAGCAGCCCCCACTGAGCCATCCCTGCCCAGAGACCGTGGGAGAATGGGCAGACAAGGAGAGCGTCCCTGGGGCTGGGGCAACACAACTCAGAGGCACCAGCGGCTCCAGCTGGGCAATGGAGGGTGGAATGTGGCTGGGAAAGCCCTGCCTGGGCTGTGCCAAGAAGGACAGACAAGCCCTCACTCCCATTCCCCAAACAATTCTCTCAACAATTCATTTTACAGGAATTACAATTGTTTGTGTTGTCTGAGTTGGATGTACTGGAGAAATACCTACAAGAGATTCTCAGGAGCTCAAAACAACCAAACAGCCTTTTACTTTAGAAACTTTACTTTTAGGAACTTTAGAAAATCAGAGAATCGTTGGCAAATGGTTTAAAATGACAGTCAATCAACAAAAAACACTTCTTGGCCCACTCAACTTCAGAAACTCTAAGCTCATTCAATATTAAGTTAATCAAAATTTGCAAGGAGACAGAAATAGATGAAGGAGACAGAGAAAGAGAGAAAGACAAATAAGATACAGAGAAGCACCCACACCTGGATTCCAGTGTTGTTCAGATGGAAATTCCAAGAGGAGGTTGGGTCAAGATGTGTGCTTGCCTTGTGGTCAGCCTTCAATACCCCTTGGTCTTCCTGGGCCCTTCCCCCAGGTGGGGCTTGGGCTCATTTGGTCCCTCAGGAGCTGGGCTGGGGCCGTAGAGGTGGCTGTGGAGCATTGCCTGTGCTGTGCCAGGGACTGGCAGACACTGCTGGGCTGGGCTGGAGGCCCTGGGGGGATGGGGGTTCCAGGGCAGGGCAGTGCTGGGCTCACAGGGCAGGGTAAGGCTGAACCTGCCCCTTCTTCCCCCAGCACAAAATATTTTGAGCCAACAATCTCCTCCAGTTTGTCACAACAGGCAATGTTGGAGGTGGAACCCAAATTTGGGTTCCATGGGCACCTGGCTGAGAAGGACAGTTCCTTTCCATGGGAAGGAAAGCATGGAGCCTTCGCCAGGGTTTTGGGGACAGATGAGAGGTGACCCTTGTGAAACCACTGCCAGACAGACTTGTCCTGGCAATATTGCTATGTAGAGAGCCTAATTGCTGAGTGGCTTGATGAGAAAGGCCATAGTGGCTATAAGATGATCAATATGAGCAGTAAATAGGGCAAGGGTAGCTGTGGGAACCAAGGGTAGCTCTGTGATCACAGTCAGCCCTTGTCAGCAAAACAACTTGGCCTGAACCTAGCAGACGTGCTGTAGGAATCATAGCTAGTGAACAACAGGAATACAGAAGTATAACTATGTTGCAGAAATATAACTATGTTGCAGATATTGACGCAAATGCCTTTTAACCAATAATGAGCTCAGCTTTTGCAATATGTATGAGACTAATTAAGAAGTGTATTTAACCTGACGATACGGATCAATAAATTGAGCTACGTTGATGAACCATATGGTGTCACGTCTCCCTTCTCCGACATTGCTATGGGAGCAATGCCTGGATATAAGGAAATTTGGTGGAGAAATCTCAGTTCTGGCCATGGGTGCCTGGAGGAGAAGGACAGTTCTTTTCCATAGGAAGGAAAGCACGGAGCCCCAGTGTTTCAGCAGCAGATGAGAAGAGACCCTCAACATGCCAAGGTCAGCTGGATCAGTCAGGTGGCCCACGGGAGGCCAAACCAGCCAGACCTATTCTGTGTTCCCTTGGTTTTATGAGGCCCTGAGGTGCCACAAGGGTGTTTTGGTTCCATGGTGCCCCACAGTGTCACAATGGTCCCTTGGTTCCATAGGCCCTGTGCTGGTGCATTCCCCCCTCCCCTTCTCAGGCCACTCTGCCAGCTGAGAAATGCTCCTTGGGCCTCGACCTTGGCCAACAGCCCCTGCGCTCAGCTCCTCTGCAGCTCATCACAAACACTGTCTGCTCCAGGCACTGCTGCTGCCCAACCAGCTCCTGCTTCCTTTAGCAGCAGCCCTGGGAGCTGTTTCTGTTCCCTCCGTGGCACAACATCCCTGTTCTCACACTGCCAAAGAAAGCTGTTGATGCCAAGTGCGGCCAGGATGAACCATTGCTGGGACTGAAGCCCCTCTCTTGGGGTCCTGCACACAGTGCTCCAAAAGGAGCCCTTGGAGCTCTCCTGGGCCAGCGACTCCCTCTGAGTGGGGCCTCTCCCAGCCGGGAACTCTCCTGTTTGCTGTACTCTGGGATCCCCAACAACGACGGAGCCTGAGCCGATCCCCCCACTCCTCCAGGCTCAACCGTTCACCCACTGGGGTGATGCCAAAGCATCAGCAGTGAGTATTCCCTGCCCTGAGGGGAATTGCTCACAGGTGTCTTGCACTGACTCTTGGTGTCTGTGTGCACAGAGGAGTGCCCGTGCTGGGGAAATGTGGCAGAAATGCTGCTCTCTGAGGGGCTTGAGTGCCTTGGATAACTGAGCCAGTCAGGCCTGTAAGCAAGGTTAAGTCACAAGCTGTAAGCTAAGTGCTGCTAGGAGTTGGTCTTTTGCTAAGTAGTGAAGTTCAATATAAGTTACTAGCTAAGTTGAATATTGTTAAGTGTTTTTTCACTGTGAAATCATAAATCATAGGTTATAAGTAAGGTTAAATACTGTCAAGTGCTGTTCTTTTGCTAAATGCTGAAGTCTAAGGTATCAGTCAAGGCCTGGTTTTGGTTCATTTCTGGTTTGACTGCCTGGATTCTGTTTTGTTTTGTTTTTGCTTTGTTTCCCTAGTGTGCCTGACGTGTCCAGTCAGGAGCAGAGTGACTCTTGCCAAGGAACTTTGTGCTGCTGTCCCTTAATATTAAATCTGGTTTTTGCTGATCCCTTGCTGGGGATTTTTTGAGCGCTCTCAAGCCCTCGTTGGTAGCAAGGTGAAGGAGCCCTGGCCCAGGCTCTGGCCCTGGGGGACATGGGGACGCTGCCGGGGGGTCCCTGTCCCCCTGTGCCACCCCCAGGGCCCCGGCCGCCCGTCCCCGTGTCAGGCTCTGGGGTCGATCTCGTGGAACATCCTCTGGGGGAGGCTGCGGGGCGGGGGGCGGGGGGACCCCGGGGGACAGGGGACCCTGCTGTGCACGAGCAGGGTTGGACTGCTCTGGGGGGAGCTGTGAGGGGGGCCGGGGCAGAGTGACCTCCCCAGGGACCTCACACTGCCCCTGTGATGTCACACAGCTCCTGTGATGTCACATTGTACCTGTTATGTCACACAGCCTTCCGTGGCATCACACAGCCACCCTTGATGTCACTGCCCACACTGGGATGTCACAAAGTTCCCTCGTGATGTCACACAGTCCCCTATGATGTCACAAAGCCACCTTTGGTGTCACACAGCCTCCTGTAATGTTCCTGAGCCAATGCTGGGATATCACGCTGTGATGACATACAGCTGCACTGTGACATCACAGAAGACACTGTGGTGTCACAAAGTCACGCCGTGATGTCACAGTCTGTTCTAAGATGTCAGTGCCTGTTCTGTGATCTTACTCAGACAGCCAGTGATGTCACAACCCACTCTCTGATGTCCCATGAAGGCACTCTCTCACAGCCTACTCTATGATGTCATAGCCACCTCTGTGATGTCAGAACTCCATCAGTGATGTCATGCAATCCTCTCTGTGATGTCATACTGCCACTCTGTAATGTCACAGCATACACTTTGACCTCCCAGGCTGATCTATGATGTCATACAGCCATGCCATGGTGTCAGAATCTCCTCTGTGATGCCACACAGAGCCCTCTATGATGCTTTAGCTGCTAAATGACCTCACACAACCCACTCTGTGCTGTCACACAGGCCCTTGCTGACATCACAGCTGCTCTGTGCTTCTGTGACACAGCCACAGAGGTGCCATTGTGGCACAGCCCCCTCTGGCCATGCCACAGCCCCTGCCAGTGTTGAGCCCCTGTGAGCTCTGTCTGTACCCTGCTGGTGTCCCTGAGGGGCCCTGGCAGTGCCCCAGCCCTGCTGGGCTGTGCACAGGAGCTGCTCCTGGCCAGAGCTGTCTCTCTGCAGCGCTGCCCTTGCCAGGAGATGCCTCTGTGTTCTGGTTTCAAAGCAAAACCAGTAAGAGATTCCAAGTCAGAAGCACAGTTTATCAGGAAAAGGGATAAAACCATATACATGCAATAACACAAAAGAAAAGCCAGTGACAGCGTCAAAATACAACCTGCCACCCTGCTAGTTAGGAGGGTGATAGCAGTCCAGGTGAAATGGTCTTGTTGAAGTGGTGATCCTATAGAAACCATCTGGTAGCTCTTGTCCTCTGGAAACCAGTGGGTAAGGGCAGCTGTTCCTCTGGGAAGCCAGTGTAAAGACTGACTGCTGTGTCCCAAAGCCCAGATCATATCCAGGTGGGGATGCTTAGCTCCTCCCCCCTGGGCAGACCATCTCGCAATGGGCTGAAATCGTTCTGAATCATGAGGGGGTCCTTGGTTACCCGATAAACAGAAATGGCTCCCAGAGGGAGTTATCTCTGAGTCATGAGGGGAGACATTGATGGGCTCATTAACAGGAGATAAGGAAATAAACAACGTCCATCCTGGTTTCAGCAGCTCTTGAGCATGGGAATAGAAGACATTTTTATATTGTAACCTAGGACACACTGAGCCAGCAGTCCGGCCCAGCTCAGTAGCACGGAAACAGCACAAGGACTTCAATGACCCTCTCAAGGCTTTGGTGGTGTTTGCATCAGACTCAGCACCTCAGAGTGCACTCAATAAACTTCTGAAGAATTCAAACTCACAATTGAAGTCCAAACTTTCATTAACTTCTAATGGATCCCACTGAGGGACACAACTCATGTGAAACTGCCCCCAGGTTTCAGGTAGAGCAGAACCCTGGAAGCACTGATGACAGGCAGGGACAAGCAAGGGAAAGGTGTCTCTGTGCTGAGCACACCTGGATGTGTTTCAGGAATGCAAAGGGCCAAGGCCTGAGCTCCAGCCCCTGGCCAGGCAGATCCTGTCCCTCCCTCATTGCTCAGGGCTCTTCCCGGGATGGGCACTGGCATGTGGGGATGGGCAATGCCAAGGGCAGGAGCATGGGGCAGCCCCTGCCAGGCTGCTGAGCAGGGACAAGGAGGCAATGAGGCCCCAGACCTGCAAGGGTCACTTGTCCCTTCTGGCCCCAGGGCCAGCAGCCATGGCCAAAGTGCTGCAGGAGTTGGCTCTGTCAGGGCTGTCTTGCAGCTGCTGCCCATCCCTGTGCCCTGTGCAGCCCAGGCTGTCCCACGCTGTCCCTGCCCTGCGCCTCTGTCCCTGCAGGCTGTCGGCATCCCCCAGCTGCCCCACCTGCCTGGGCCCTTCCTTTGCTGACAGCTCTGCCTCCTGCCTGCCTCTGCCTGCCCACACAAAGCCTTCGGCTGCTCCAGGCTCCTGCTGGGGACGTGCTGCACCACAGCCCTGCCCTGGTAGGGAAATTCCTTTCTGCTGGTGCCCAGTCTGGGCCTCCCCAGCTGCCCTTGCTGCCATTATTTCCTTCTCATGCTTATATCCTCTAGGAAGAAAAGCTCCAGCCTCTCTGAAACCACCCTTCAGCCCCTGCCAGGCTACTCCTGTTCTGTCCTCAGTCTCCACACCACTGAGCCCAGAACCTGCAGCCTCTATCTGCTGGTTATGTGATGAGGCCTCCAAACCCCATCCTGGGAGATGTTTGTGTCCTCTCCAAGGTCTGTCAAAATGGGAAAATAGTGCCAAAAGGCATTTTCTCCCAAATCTTGCAGTGGCAGAACAAGGGTCAATATGTCTAAAGCAAATGAGTTTGGATTTACATTTTTAGAAGGAGGAAATATTTTACAATGCTGAGAGTGGAACAAAACTACAACTGTTTTCCCAGAGAAGTGGATGCACCATCCCAGGAATGGTCCAAGAGCAAGAGCTTTGTGCAACCTGACATAGTGAAACTCCATCCCCTCCCAAGGATGGAATTCCTGTTGTGTGGGTTCTCTGCTGTGCTGGGTGACCTCACAATGCTTCTGGCCAGAATGTCTGCTGAGGGCAGCCAGGCTGCTGCAGGGGCAGTGACCTCACAGCCATCACCATGGCAGCCCTGTCCTCTGGGCCTGGCTCTCCCCTTTGCTCTGCCCCTGCCTTGTCTCTGCTGGCAGGAAGAGTTTTGTCATTAATATCTTGTCCCCAAGGATCTGGGGCCAATGGCTTCCCATTCAGGCTCCTGGAGCACAAGCGGCTTTTCAGAGCCCAGCCAGGAATGAGCCCTGAGGCAGCAGCTCTGCAGTGGTGGCCACCAGGCTGGGCTGCCAAGGGAAGCTTCTGGCCATGGCCTGCAAGCAGCTGCTGCTGCCAAGGTGCCTTTGGTGCCTCAGGCTGTCCCTGGCGCAGCTCCCAGCACGGCACTCTGCCCTTGTGCCTGAGGCCTTCCCTGTGCTGGGGCTGGCCTGGGGCTTTTCCTGCAGCGGGACCTGCCCTGCTCATGGCACAGGAAAGGCAGTTGCTGCTGGAGCAGGAGGCTCTGCCTGCAATGGGCTCCAGCAACTCCAGCAAGGCCCTGTTGACTTCAAAACTGCTGCCTAGAGCAGAATATTCTAATGGTTAGAGCTCCAGTGCTGTAGAGGAAAGAACTCTGATCAAGATCTTTCTGTCTAATCATGATCAGAATCAATCAGAGCTGTATTTCTATAACTCTACCTGGTATTTCATCATTAACCCTTTGGGACAAGTTACATTAAAGCTCAATTCCACCTGTCCAATGATTTGCACCTGTGTCAAAGTCTGGGGCTGGGATTTGGTCCAGCTGCCCCCAGTCTCCTCTCTGTGAAGGAACTGTAGAAGTCTAGGGGTCCTGCAGGGTTTTTGGGGTTCTGTGGTGGCTGCTGGGTGTCATTTCTCCACCTCATGACTCAGCAGGAGTTTTTCCAATAAAGAAACAAAGCTTTTGCCTGAAGCTCCCACTGTGCCCATGACAGGAGCCCCTGTGAGTGTGTGGGACATCCCGGCTCTTTGGCAGCCTTGGAATTCCTGGGATGTCAGCGCTGAGCCCCCGTGAGTGCCTGTGACAGATCGGTACCTTTGCAGCCCAAGGTGGCCTGGGATGTCACCACGGAATGGCTGTGACTGCCTCTGACCACAGGGCTCTTTACCATGCCCAGAAAGCCCTGGGAGGTCTCCATGGAGCCCCTGTCTCTGTGTGTGACATTCCAGCTCTTGAACAAAGTGGAGACTCTTGGAATGTCTTCATGGAACCCCTCTGAGGGCCTGTGGCAACTCGGTTCCTTAGGAGGCTGTCCTGGGTTGGCTGTATGATGCTTTTATCCCCAATTGTCTTGTTCTGTTTGTGCTAAATAGTAAGTTTTGCACCTTTAAGACTTATTGCAGACAGTGAAGGGGGAGAGAAAATGCAGGGGTTTTTTTCCCTCCAGATACTCCTGTCACTCCACCACATTCCTTCTCCTGGCCGGTGGTTGTTGTCTGCAGACAGATGACGGACAGAGCACTTCTTTTGCTTTTTAGTTAGTTTTCAGCTAGCTGAGGCAAAGAAGTTCCCTGGACTGTGGTTTTTTTCCCTTTTCTTTGGACCTTTTGAAACCTGCTCTGGACTGAACACCCAGGAGAGCACCAGCAGCTCACATTTCTGGCCCACTGGGCCGGCCTCGGCCTGCAACAATCCCAACACCAGAGGGACTGATCGGAGACAGTGAGATGCAACCCGGGGAGGGGGTGTTCTCAGTTTGTCATTTTTTTTAGAGTGACAAAGGGTCTCATTGTTTGATATTGTTTTAGTTTTATTGTTTAATAAACAGGTTTTTTTCCACCTTTCTCCAAGGGGGTACTGTTTTTCCTCCCAGACCAGTTGAGGGTGGGGAGGGGCCGATTGCATCTGTTTTCTCACTGGAGCTACTTTGGGGAATTTTTTCCCCAAATTTACTCTAAACCTGGACAAATACATAATTGGTGCCCAGTCGTGGGGCTGGAAAAGGTGGAAAAAAGCTCTATTAATTCTGTGTTTTTTGTTGTTAAAGCAGTCAGTAGACATGCTGCTTGATTCCATAATGTCCCTGGGGGTGAAAGCCCTCATGTTGCTCTGGGCTCTAGACCTTTTTGAGATTTCAATGCCTTTCTTGTCACTAGGAATATTGTCCATAACACGTAATTTTTGTGGTACAGGGGTACGGATTGGAATAGCTGTTGTGCTGGCCTTGGTGATAATGATTTATAAAGCGTTTACAAAGATACTGGCGTCTCTTTACGACATGTATGGTTTATGGTTCCTTCATCCTACCCTGCATCCCAATTCCAGTAGTACATTTTGGGAATTTATTAGTAATTACACTCAGTCTAGTAATTACATTCAGTCTGTTAGAGGAGGAGCCGAGAATACGGCTTTCCAGCCTTTCCTTTCCTTCTTCTCCTCTGGATCTGTGATGTCACTTTTTGAGAATGTTCAGTTTCCCCTGAATGTTAAAGAGACCATCTTTCTGGTATTTAATCTGGTAGGCTTCCTCTATGTTGTCTGTAGCCTCTCTAGAGTGAGGGCTGAGATATCCAGAGGAGCTGGTGAGACCCCTGACCCAGAATCAGATGCAGGCGTGAAAAATCCTGGGTGGTGTGGAAAATGGGAAAATATAGGCCAAACCCTGAAAGAATTTTCTGATCCTGTAGACTGGGATTTTCCATGGAAACAAATTCAGAACCCAGCTGAGGTGAAGAAATACCTAAAAGAGAAGTGCCGTGACGATACTAAGGAGAAAAGGCTCATTGCAATAAGCTGGGCCCTGGCCTATGCTTATCGCACTGTGTTAGATACTGTAGGGAAGGAGATAGAGGCAGGGGGGCAGGGAGATAAGTCAGCTATCCCAGTCACTCAAGCTGTAGCCAACAGCCCAGGCTCAAAGCCAGCAGCCAAACCAGATAGTGAGCCTAAGCCAGCATCTAAACCCATGGCTGTTGCTACCAGTACTAGAAGTGGGAAATGCACAGAAGAAACTAATCGACCAGTGGATGATGACGATGATGACGGTGATACAGGAGAAGGAACCTCGATGCCTCCTGACATAAAATCAGGAGTCAAAGCAGCAGGCACAAGATCAGACACAAATACTGAGTCATTTTCCCTGAAGGACCTTCGTGGCCTACGGAAGGATTACACCCGACGACCTGATGAATCCATAATTAGTTTGTTAGTTCGTCTCTGGGATGCTGCAGGTGAGGCTACAATTCTGGATGGCACTGAAGTGAGGCATTTGGGGTCCCTGTCACAGGATCCTGTCATCAACCAAGGAATGATGAGGGGGGCTAATCCACACAGCCTCTGGTCACGGGTCACGGGTCACGGGTCTTGGACAGTGTTGCACAAAGATACCTGTGTGCAGATGATCTTTATATGCAACAAACTCAGTGGAAGACCATAGAGCAAGGGATCCAACGCCTGAGAGGATTGAGTCAGACAACGGGACTCATTTCAAGAACAGCCTTATCAACACCTGGGCTAGGGAACATGTCATTGAGTGGGTGTACCATACTCCCTACCATGCACCAGCTGCAGGAAAAGTGGAGAGGTACAATGGACTGTTAAAAACCACATTGAAAGCATTAGGTGGGGGAACTTTCAGAAACTGGGAGCAGCATCTGGCAAAAGTCACCTGGTTAGTTAACACCTGAGGCTCTACTAACCGAATGGGCCCTGCCCAGTCTGAGCCTTTGCATACAGTGGATGGAGACAAAGTCCCAGTGGTACATGTCAGAGGTTTGTTAGGGAAGACAGTTTGGATTAACTCTGCCTCGAATACAGACAAACCCATTCATGGGGTTGTTTTTGCTCAGGGACCAGGTTGCACATGGTGGATAATGCAGAAAGATGGAAGAACACGATGTGTACCTCAAGGAGATCTGATTGTTGGATAAAACCTATGTGTAAATATCACTGTTTGCTGAATGCTGAATGCTATTGCCATTGTCTGTATATAGCTGTATAATGAATGTATAATGCATGTATTTATAGAGTTAGAATTTATATTAGTTTTGGTAATAAGCAGACGATATGGGGATAAGGGGTGGAATGTCCTGGGTTGGCTGTATGATGCTTTTATCCCCAATTGTCTTGTTCTGTTTGTGCTAAATAGTAAGTTTTGCACCTTTAAGACTTATTGCAGACAGTGAAGGGGGAGAGAAAATGCAGGGGTTTTTTTCCCTCCAGATACTCCTGTCACTCCACCACATTCCTTCTCCTGGCCGGTGGTTGTTGTCTGCAGACAGATGACGGACAGAGCACTTCTTTTGCTTTTTAGTTAGTTTTCAGCTAGCTGAGGCAAAGAAGTTCCCTGGACTGTGGTTTTTTTCCCTTTTCTTTGGACCTTTTGAAACCTGCTCTGGACTGAACACCCAGGAGAGCACCGGCAGCTCACATTTCTGGCCCACTGGGCCGGGCCCGGCCTGCAACAATCCCAACACCGGAGGGACTGATCGGAGACAGTGAGCTGCAACCCGGGGAGGGGGTGTTCTCAGTTTGTCATTTTTTTAGAGTGACAAAGGGTCTCATTGTTTGATATTGTTTTAGTTTTATTGTTTAATAAACAGGTTTTTTTCCACCTTTCTTCAAGGGTGTACTGTTTTTCCTCCCGGACCAGTTGAGGGGGAAGAGGGGCCGATTGGATCTGTTTTCTCACTGGAGCTACTTTGGGGAATTTTTTCCCCAAATTTACTCTAAACCTGGACAGAGGCAAACAACACCAGGCCCCACTGTTGCTATGATGTGTTAGTTTTCCATGGGAGGCATTTACAAAAGTGATGCAAAGAGAAGCTGCAATTTTCTCCGTGTCTGACACAAAAACCAATCAGTAATTAGCTTTGAGAAGTGACAATCTGTTAAACCACTGAGAAAGCCAATATGCCTCTGTGAACATGCATATAAAAAGGGAACAATCCTGGGAAGCCCCTCTATCTTTTCCAGCTGGCACAGAGCTCACTGGCCATCCTGGTCCCCGCCTTGGCCAGGGCGGGCTGGGCTGCCCCTGCCGCGGGCTGGGCCCTTCCTGGGGAGCCCCCAGGCCCCATCAGCTGCTGGGCAGGGCTAGGGGAGGCCGTGGGGCCCAGGGTTGGCTGGGCCGTGGCTGTGGCTGCTGTCATCTTGCCACTACTGAGCTCTGCCCTGCCGCCAGCCCAGGCTGAGCCAGGATCTGCCGGGCCCCAGGAGCAGCCCCAGGCCAGGCCAGCTCAACCAAGATTCTGCCTCAGTTGTGATTCGCCCAAGTCCTCGGGTGATGTTATGGTGCATGTGTGCCCAATCGTGTGTTCTGTTTATGCTGGATATTATATTCTGTGCCTTCAAGACTGGCTGAAAGGGAAGGTGGGGAGAAGAAGAAGTACAGAGTTTGTTATCAGGGACTGGACTCACTCCTCCACAGTCTGTTGGAACAATGTTGTTTTCAGGGCATGGATGGGGCAGAACACCATGCTCCTTTTGCTTTTTAGTTAGTTAGTTAGTTTAGCTAGCTGAGGCAGTTTGAGTTTTCCATGGACTGTTTTTTCTTTCCCTTTTCTTGGAACCATTTGAACCTGCTGCAGACCAGGACCTGGGGAAACACCAAGAGCTCACTCTTTGCATGCTGCTGGAGGCCTACTCTGGGCAACAGCCTTTGTCAGCACTGGAGGGACTGATAACAGAGCAACCACTGCCAGGAGAGACTTTCTGAATTTGTCATCTCTTCAGAGCAGTGAATGAGGTTTGTCATCTGGTATTGTTCATTTTGTGTGCTGGGGAGTGCTTGGCCTGTTAAATAAACAGGTTTTTTCCACTTCTCTCCAAGAAAATTTTTCCTAAACGCAGTGTAGAGAGGAGCCACGTGTGCTGGCTTTCTGAAGGGGGCCCTTTTGGAGCTTTTCTCCCAGATTTGCCCTAAAATTTGGGAGAAACCCTAAAACCCTAAATGGACAGCCCAAAAACCATCAGGCAGGGGGAGGAGAAGCCATCGGCCCCCGGCCATGCTGCTGCTGTGTTCTGGCCTGGCTGCTGAGATCCTGTCCCTGCCCCAGTTCGGCCCATCCTGACACAGCCCCAGCACAGCCGCTGCAGAAACCTCCATCGTAAAACAGCTCCAGCCGCAAGCACCAAGCCCGGCCGGGGTCATGGAACCATCTGCAGGCCCCGGGTGAGATATTGACTCTTTCAGTGCTTCCATCATCCATGAGAACACATAAAGAAACAACATGAACACACCAGGGTCAGTGAAGAAAGAGTCAAGTCCAAGATGGGAGGCATGAAGAAATGCCTTTATCGTGGGGCTGAAATCCTCTTGTAGAGCTATGGTGAAGGATGTCATTGATTCATCAGGCTCTGTTTCCCTAAAAAGCATCAAAGTATGGGGAGATTGTGATGGTGGTCACAGGGATTTTTAGAGGATGGAAAAGACGAGGAATCTTGATTCCATTATCAGAAGGCTTGATTTATAATCTTATGATATACATTAAAACTATACTAGATAGGAATAGAAAGGAAAGCAGCTTCTTCAGAAGCTGGCTAAGCTAAGAACAGAATAGAAAGAATAATAACAAAGGTGTGTCTCTTGGCAGAGAGCGATAGCAGCTCCACCATGAGTGGTCAGTAAATCCAAACATCTACAGAAGACCAATCACAGGTGGACCTGTTGCATTCCACTGCAGCAGATAATAATTGTTTACATTTGTTACTGAAACTTCTCAGCTCCAGCAGGAAAAATCCTAAGAAAGGATTTTTCACAAAAGATGTCAGCGACAAGAGATGACTCATTCAAATTGTAGGCCAAGGCCTCCATGCTAAAGGAAGCAAATGTTGAATGAGCTGTGATCCCATAAGAAGTTGAAAGAGAGGAGTGATGAAGACCCTGTGCCCCCAGGGAGAGAAGAAGAAGACCTCTGTTCCTAGAGATGAAGATGATCTCAGAGATAGATAAGAGAACCTTTGCTCTTGAACAACTTGTCTTTAAAACAGTACCCCATAAGTTGGCATGGCCCATAAACACAGTTGTGGGAAAAGCTGTGAAAAAATGGGAGGGACTTCACAATTGCAGACTTTCCCAGGCAGCTGCTCTCCTCCCATGTGAATAGAAGAAAGACTATTTTTAGAAGTGATAAAGGAACTGAATTATTTCTGGACGTTGTGAGTGGGAAAGAAAAAATCGTCAGGGGAGGAGGAGTGTTCTAAAAGCTTTATTCTGATTCTTACTATTCTTCCTTTTTATCACTTACAGTTTAAAAAACTTTCATTATATCCTTTTAAAGGTTTGCGCCTGCTTTGCCTTCCTCCTAATCCTATCTCACAGCAGGAAATGCTGTATATTCTAGTGGGTGCACCGGTGTTTGGCCAGCGCTAAACCCCAGCACATTAATTGGTGCATTGGTCAGGAAATCTAGAATTGGCAAACCTAAACCAATACACATGGTCAGACCCTGGGCAGCTCCATGGAGACTCCATCCCAGGGGTGGTTGCCATGGACACCAGCTCAGGCCTGCAGCCAGAGTCCATTGCCATGGCAACTATTTGCAGCCCATTCCCAGGCTCATGCAATCCCAGAACCACAGAACTGGCTGAGCTGGGAGGGACCCATCAGGATCCTTGAGTCCAACTGCTGGCCCTGCACAGGACACCCCAACAATGCCAGCCTGGGCCTGGTATATTGGAATGATCCCAATATATCCAGGTGGAACGTGCCTCTGGGCTGTTCTGGGCCTTTAGCTTCTTGGCCGGAGGCAGCAGCTGTGGCATCCACCACAGGGATACCTCTGGTCAGCTGGAAATGGCAGCTAGGCACTAGAAACCAAGTCCAGCCTTATGGGAAGCTCAGTTTTACCTCTGGTGAAGGTCCTTAGGTGAGGTGAAGAGAAAGGAGATGGTTTCTGATGGAGGGTTAAATTCCAGAGCTTTATTCCAAGGAAACAGAGATCTGAATCATGTTCAATCTGAATCAAAACAGCAGCTCCAACAGAATAACCCAGCACGTGGTCTCAGGTTCCTTTTAAGCTCGGGGGGGGGGGGGGGGGGGGGGGGGGGGGGGGAGGCGGGGAAGGACAGGTGAGCCACCAACCCGGTGGGAGGAGGTGGAATCTCAGGGGATAATGACACTTGGCTAACCCAATGACGCCCAGGGTGAGGGGCATCTTTTGAACTTCTCCCAACCACATGACAGCCTTGCTGAAATGTTAAGAATGACTGACAGCACTTAGCAGGAGACAAGGGGAGAGGAAGGGAGAAGGTATTACCACACCTGTGGGGGGACTGGGATAGCTGAAAGGGGATATTGCAACACACTGCAACAGCCAGCCAATGCTGTCCAAACGCTACTGGACCTCAGAGAGCCCTGGAGCTGGTACCCTTCTCTGGGGATTCCGGGGAGGGCCCCAGCAGCCTCTGGGCAAAAACCTTTTCCCTACATCCAACCTGAGCCTGCCCTGACTCAGCTGCAGTCATTCCCTCCCTCCCTCCCTTCCCTGGGCACCAGAGGGAAGAGGTTCCCATAGGCCCAGCCAGGAACTCGCTCCCAAGGCTGTTTCCATGGCCACCAGGGCTGGGAGCAGCTGGGATGCTCAGTCTCCATTGGCCAGGGTTCAAGAATGGGATTCCCCTAATTTCCTGCTCCTGCTAAAACCATGCTGCCGCCTGCTGCCCTCCCACCTCCCTTGGAAAGCTCAAAAGGCAAAGACCCCAGGCTGGGATAAGAACAAATTATTGGGAACAGCAACCAGATAAGGAACAAACAGGAATAAAACAATATTGAACAGAGAAGGGATATGAAAAACTATTTGCAGGGAAAAGTACACCTGTCTCTTCCTGGCGACATATTTCCTCCTACCAGGAAAGGACACCCTTCTCCTCAGGGGGAAGAGATAGTCCCTTTCCTGCCCCTGGCAATGACCTGAAGTGGGAGTGACACAGCCATGGCCAGACCCTCAGGTTCTCTGATCCCACATCATGCCATTTGCAAGGACAGGAAAAGGGACAGGTGTCTTCCCGGCATGGATGACAGGGAACATGGATCACCAGGCTTCTTCCAAACGTGATTCCTCCAGTGGGGGATGGAGCTGGAGCAGCACACTAAGCTCTTCCCACACTCGGGGCACTCCCAGGGCTTCCCTTACCAGTGCCTCCGTTGGTTTTTTGGTCAAGGCAGAGCTCTGGGCGAAGCTCTTCCCACACTGGGGACACTG